>JAQISU010001251.1:0-461051 GCA_029339505.1 Unio delphinus | reverse complement strand
ACTGGATATGATTATAAACAACGATGATAATTTCAATCTAGGAGCTGCAACACGTATATCAATGTTGGGGAGGGGGCGTAAATCATTTTCATGCGCGATTCCACTGCATCATATTTTTGGATTCTGTAGGTTTGTCCGAAAAGTTATTTATGGAGCGAGGCATACAGTAGCACTGGTGCGAAAGAGTGATGATAATGACGCAATCTGGAGGATTCCAGCAGACAATGCAAATCCCAATGCTGATGCCGGTAAAGTCAATTTAACAAAACTATCATTATGGATGCCAGTACTAACTCCATCAATCACCGCAGAAGAACGATTACTATCATTTATGGACCATGGAGGAAAATCGTTACTAAGTTGGCTAACGGTAAGTACAGATGTTAAACAATCAGATCTGAACGGGTTATTCACGTGGAACCTAGCATCAAAACAAGGTGTTGATGCGCCACGTCATAAATTTATTGCGTTACAGGATAACACAAGAGTTGGCAATCAACTCTCCAGCCATATGATATTTGATCAGTTAAGGGTTAAAGACGTCTCACTGAGAATAAACGGCCAGCAGGAACCATCCGAGGATGTACAACTTGATTACGGTCAGAATCATATTGCACGCGTGTATCATAGGTTGTTGTCATTTATGGCACGTGATCAAAATGTTGATACCGGTCTGCAAATATCACAATTGCATTTTAAAAGCCTCTATCCGATTTATTACTTTTCATTGGAACATCTTGATTTAACAAGACAATCTGTTGTTGATATACATTTTAGAGCTAATGTGCTTCGTGGTGCTATTGCTAATTATAGAGCGGTTGCTGTCATTCTCAGTGATAAATCAATGCTACTCGAAGGTGTTGGTGGAAGAATGAGAGTGGTAGATGCGCCAGTAGAAAATCTATGATTGAAAATTCTATGAATTTTTCATTGAAATCGTAAACGATTTAGAACCAATCTGTTATTGTATAATGTCGTATAGTAATATCAATGTGTCTTTGACACCCGGTCAATTAAAAAAACTACAATCCAAATCAGCTAAGCAATGTGGAACCACAATCACGTTGAAACCTAATCAAATGACTGGAGGGACGAATAAATTATCGCTGACAACTCGTCAAGTGAAACATTTCAATGATGCACTTGTTGCAAAAAAAGGTGTTCAGATTACTCTTTCTGCGGCTGCTATCAAAAATATGATTAAAACAGGCGGCATATTTCCATTGTTAGCTGCAATACCAGCATTGATTGCAGCGGCTTCCCCAGCAGTGGCGAAAGCGGCGGCGTTGGGAGCCGTTGGGACCGCGGCAGGAATGGCGTTGAAAAAGGCAACTGGGAAAGGATATAAAAAAAAGGGAAAGGGTCTAAGACTACCAGGAACCCCGTATTCATGGTACAGCGGGAGATCCGTTCACGGATCAGGCCTAAGAATACCAGGAAAGCCTGTTTCAGTTGAAAGCCCAATTGTTGAGGAGTCTATGACTGAGGAACCTATGGTTCCCATGTCCAATTTTGATTTAATTGATGCTGCTAAAACACTAGCGATAAAAAACTTCAGAGGGGTTTTTATGAAAGATCAATTACCGAGAAAACCAAATAACGTTGAAACCGGTATCATCAATCTTGATAACAGCAGCGGATCGGGAACTCACTGGGTTGCATACGCGATTGATCCACGTGGGATTGTCTATTTTGATTCATATGGGTTAGCTCCGCCAAGAGAGTTTATGCGGTATATAAATTCTTCGATGAAACTCAAAGAATTTCCGATTTTTTATTCCACGCTGCGAACACAACAATTAAATGATCCACCGATATGCGGCCGTGAAGTATTAAATGTCCTCGCGGAGATTTCATCGTCACAGAAACCACCTCATCTGGTTGTAAATCAATACACGAGTGGGAAATTACAAGGTAATTTTAGAGAATCAATAAATTGAAAATACTAGAGTCTTTACAATAATGATTAATATTTGGGGACAATCTCTGTCAATGTCGGATCCCACCGCGAAAACATATGCGGGTTCTATCAAGGATGTAAAAAAATAATTGAAGATGAAATCGCTGAGACGTTAAATTTAGTAAATGTTGACCCGAACGAAATAGTTGTATTTCAAGACAAACAGGGTAAATTGAAAAGCAGTGATGTATCATTGGATGACATTTTGATACGGCAGAGCGATGCCGCTGAAAACTCTATTGCGCTGTATTCCAGCGGTGGACGACTTATACCAGGTGCACTTGTGTCTACGATCACCGACGCGATTGCCAATCATGGTCGTGAGTTGGATGATCATCTTCGGGGTTATAATGCTTTTCGAAGAAATATCGTTGGTAAGTTCTTTGGAGCCCCACCTGTGATTAGTATGTCTCTCGCTGAAATCAAAGACCTTCTGACGCTATTCTTTTATAACAGGGACGCGGGAAGGATGATGGATGAAAATGAAATCAAGGCAAACTATCTCGATATTTACAATGATATTTCTAAACTAATTGAAAATCTTGAAAAGGTACAAAAACCCACCAACGACGTCGTTAGTAAGTTTTTGGGATCCCCACCTGTGGCAGACTCGACTCTCGCTGAAATTAGCGAGTTTATTATCAGGCATACTCACAATGCCTACGTCGCTAATAATTTCTTTGGTGTCCCAGCTACATCTACGATGACTCTCAACGATATTATTAGGTTTATGGTGAGACAAGCAACACTTAATACCATCGTTGATAAATTTTTAGGGAGAACACGCGAATCTGAAACAACATCGTTGACAGGCATGACTCTCGCGGAAATTAAAAGCGCTATTGACGAACAAAAACTCACTAACGAGTTTGTTAAAAATTTCTTTAAGGGTTCTGAAAGTCACAATAACACGACGACATATTCTCAACTCCACGGGCATTATATAATCCAAAAAGGTATAGAATCTAACTTACTTTTGATTTCATTTTTTAAACGCCGCGATGGAAAGGTGATACAAGCTACCGAAATCAAAAAAACCTATCTCGACATTTACGACGATATTGCTAAACTACGAGATTTTGAAAAGGTAAAAATTCCGCATCCAGACATAGGCGTTAAAAATATCGTGTATAAGGTCAATCATGAGACCTTTGATTGGGTAAAAAACTCTAATGCTAAATTGAAAGTCACTAACGTGAAGTGGCCCCATGGTATCTACAGGATAACGTTAATCTCTAACAAACAATTTGATATCATCGTGAAAGGTAAAACCTATTTTGGTGGCACCGCGACAGTAATTATCGCGGGGGGGGGGAAGAAGAATTTGAGATTATCGCGGTTGATAACACCATTAGAAAACATATAACCTGGTGTTTAGAATTCGTAGGTGAAGTAGACATCCCCCTGATCTACTACCCTGACGATGATGAATAATTGAAAACACTAGCGGGTTTAAAATAACAATGTCAACAACAATGTCAACAACAATGTCGATGAAATCAATTGAACCGATAATAGTCCCGTTGACGGAGTCAGCGGTATCACAATCGCAGATGACGCCGTCATCGCAATATCGATTCGACACCGTGAAAGAATTTTCCGCGAACATGAAATCACTTTCTGAGCGTTATCGTGAAAAAATGAAAAAATACCGCAGAAAAATTACCGCCATCGACATCACCGTGTACTCGGTGTCCGGTGTGATGGCCAGCGCCGGGGTTATTTTGTCGACGGTGACCATGATGGCTCCGATTGCAGTTCCAATTGCTATCTCCGCGGCAACAACAATTGCTGCAGTCGCCACCGCGATAACTAAAAAATTATCATCGTGTTCTCAGAAAAAACTCAGTGATTATACAGCTCGGTACAGGGTGGTATTTGACGCGTACTCGAAATTATCCGAGTTGATCTCGCTGTCAATAGATAATTCGTTCATATCCGATGTTGAATTTTCCACGATGACCCAGTTGTATAACTCCGCGATGTTGAAATTGGAAATTGAAGACAGCGTTAACAATAATGTCACTACAATTCAACGAATTGCAACTGCTTCAACTTATCGCGGAGAATACCACTCCGATACGAACAAGCATGATATCAATAACATCAACAAATCCTGAATTTAGTGTGAACTTCCCTTCTCCGATTCCAGTGCGTGAGATAGCGCTGGCAAAATTACGAGTATATCATAGCTGGCCTAATATCAGATCGGTTGCATTTGGTGGTCAGCAACCCAATAACACACTGGTGTTCTCGTATAAGAATAGACCCGATGGCACTCCAGCGTGGGAAACTGTTTCGTTACCAACTGGGTCGTACCAAATTGAGCAAATCGATGCTGAAATTCAGCGTAGAATAAAATCAATCACTGGAAAAGAATCAAAAATAGCTATTAAACTTCATGAACCGACGCTCTCGTCGTCGATCGAAATAAGCACAGAGGGATACATTGTAAATATATATAACAGCTCGTTAAGAACAGTGTTAGAATGGCCTGAAAAACCACCGGAAAAATCCACCGCCGACTTAACCACGGACGTAAAATCATATCATGAAATCAATCCCAGTTATCGAGATAATTTATCTGATATAAGAAAAGGAAAAATCGCCGATAGATTTATATTTACCAACAAAGACACATTGCAATGGGATTTTATCATTAAAAGAACAGCCGACTCATCTGTTACTATTTCATTTACGCTAACTGACGTCCGTGGTTATTTTAATGAAATTAAACAATTATATAACACACAACTAGAACAACTACGGAAAACAAGATCGCAAAAACACGTTGAAATAATAAATTAACTTATATCTGACATGGAATATATCTATGAACTAATTATTCAAACAATAATTAATGACAACAGCGACAATAAACAACGATTTCTAACCAATTACAATATCACAGAGGCCGATCTGCATAATTTCAAGTTTCCCGGATATAACGTTGATGAACTAGCAAAAATTGTTAAGATTATCGCGATATTACAAAAACCAGATTCAACTATCCTTAGATATAATAATGATCCAGATGGTGGCGGTAGGCATATTGCCCCGCATAATGTGAATATATCATCAGTGATTGCTCTCAATTTAGTATGTGATGTTATCGATGGAAGCTATCAAATTAATCTAGAGCAATCAAATCAAGCTCAGCAGGGATATATTCTTTATTCGTTTGCACCAACAGCTCCTCCAGGATATCTAATTATTGAAAACCCAATTAATCCTGTCTACATGCGATGCCATAATAATTCGTTAACGAGAATTAATTTCCGACTCACCGACCAGTCAAATAATTTAATTGATCTACAAGAGGAGGTGTTAGCGATTAGTTTGTTTGTGAAATCATAAATGATTTTCGTCCTAAAGACTTGATCAAATATCTGGTTAACCTGTAGCAGCAGAGAGGGTGGATGACAACGACGTTGGCGTATATAAGGAAATCTTATTTTATCGAATAGACGCCATTTATTTACTATTTGGTAGAAGCCTCAGATCATCGAATCGACGCCTCTGTAAGGTTGTAGGGTTTACCCTCTCTGCTGCTGTTGCAGTAAGTATTGATAATATTGTCTTCTCTTTGCAACATAAATATTTGATAAATGTCATTGAGAATTGGATTTTGTACTTCAAGTCTTTTTGGATTTTCTTCTTTCTTTGATATATTTAAAATGTCAGCAGGATTTTTGTTTTTATTTCTAAGATGTGAACTGACTGATTCATAAAGTAGGTTAATCACACACACAAACACACCCACCACTCGCGTATATATATATATATATATATATATATATATATATATATATATATATATATATATATATATATATATATATAATTAAACACACACACACACACATATATATATATATATATATATATATATATATATATATATATATACATACATATATATATATATATATATATATATATATATATATATATATATATATAGATATATATATATATATATATATATATGTGTGTGTGTGTGTGTGTGTGTTTAATTAAAACAAATATATTTCGTGCAGACAAAACGAGGACATTGAAGAAAAAGAACTGAACACACTGACATGGAAATCTGCGATGTATATGGGCCGATTATAGTACAGACAATGTTGAACTGTTATTGCAATACAAAATGAAATTGCTTACATAAAGATTTTTATATAAATGTTCAGTCTTTACTTGTAAAACTGATGTAAATAGATTAATAAGCAGCTATATGAGGTATATGAAAGCAGACCGAATAAATACTCGCATGGTATTACTTTGGGATATTCACTCGATTAACTATTAACCCCTGGCGCCCTGTTTAAGCGTCATTAGGTATTACCCTGCTTCTGCGCTCTGTGGCGTCATGGTAAATTGAGATACACAAAAGTGGGTGGTATTTCAGCAAAGTAGACGGATGTAGCTCTACAATGGTACACATAATCTAGTTGCATCACAAAATTCAGAGGGAAAAGCTATTTTTGACACCCGACTTTTACACCCATAATTCGCTCGTGGTCGGAATCTGATTTTGTGTCGGGATTTTAGACTTTTTGGCCTCAGAGCTAAGACCGACCGGTCCAATAACCAAATATAACAACAAAACAACTCCAACGTTTACGCTTCTGCACATGCGTGTGCGAACTGTCCAAAAAAAACAACGTTCCTAACTCGACCAGGATAACCTAAGGTCTCACTGGACAGTTGTTTTGGCAAATTTTTGTCCGACAATGACCTATTGCAGAAAAATGATAATAATATTACATTAAATACATGAATAAAAATGAACTAAGGATTTTTGTTGAAATGATGCTTGTAAGATTCTGATTGAGGAATTAAAGTTAAATCCTCATGCAAGTAGTGGCTTTTATACTGAATCAACACTGCCCCCAACCCCTCTTTTTTACATTCATGTTTTTGTTACAGAAAAGGGATATTTTAAATATTTTCCTGTGACAAGAGAGTTAAAAGAATCAGTAAGTGCCTCACACATGAATAAAGTTCACTATTACTGTAACAGTTTAGCATACTTTTCATCACCCCTCAACCATCTAGATTTTTTTAGATATTTACCTCTGTAGCAGACATATGTAAATACACAAGCCAAGTTCGCGGCTCATTTGAAGCCTAAGTTACGCATTTGATCTCCTGTTCTAGTCTAACCGTGACAGGCAGTCACCAACAAGTCAACCACTTTCCAAGCCTAACTCAAAGTAAATTTAACCCACATTACAGATTTATCTTATGTGTGAACTGAAAAATGCTAGGATGGTGATTATTTGGCCCATGCCTTCTACCTTAAACATTAGGCAGGTGTCAAAATGCGACACTATCCAGTGAGACCTAACATCTCTTGCAAGTTGTTTTATTTGCATGTATTGATAGGTAGCCCACAATATGTGTTTACTACTCACATTTAAGGCAAAAATGACCAAAGTATCCAGGGTTTTATGAGTTAAGAATCGATCTTAGCACATAACAATTATTTAGTCGAATGTATCAAGTTTCCCCACGAATTGTATTTTAATCCTTCCCACTGCTTGACGCAGAGGAATCTTATATTTTTGTCTTTTATGTCATCTGTGCATCCGTTAGTGCTTCCAGTGAAGCTCATTATCAGTATAAAACATTTGAATATTTGTTATGCACATACAGACGTCTTAATTAGGTTTTCATGCAATCAAAGCAGATTTCCTTTTTGATAAGGTATAAAACTCTTTGAAAGCAGACTTAATCAGTCAAAACCTTATTGGCAGGAATACGAAAAGTCACGTCACTTAAATATAATTGCCGTGCCATTTAAAATAATACGTTAAGTTTAATGCATATTGGACTCGAATATTTTCGGCAAAAATTCTTGTTTGACCGATTGCACAGAACTCGAAATTGAAGCTTGCTATGTATGCTTGTGAACATATGTAGATGACCTGATTTTTTTAAAATAGATGTAGTATACCATTTAACTAATATATTGTTTGCATTATTAATTTTATTGTCTTTGTTTGGCTTAGACTATTTCTGGTCTTCATCCACATCACTAGTCAAGTGTGGTGGATTGATCTCAATTTGGCTATTACTCCTTACAAATGTTTTAGTAAATGTATTTTACAAAAATAATAGATCAAATGTAATGATATTTGCTGAATTCTCAATATTTTTCAACCTCCTCTCCCCATACAAATAAATAAATAAATAAATAAATAAACAAATAAAATTTAAGAAATATTAAAAAAAGAAGAAATGTTGAAAACCGAACAAACATAACTTACTCTTAGCCACAAGAGCATTTATTTGCAGAGTAATTTAGACATGTATTATTTGTGCATTGTTTGACTATTGATTGGGGTACTGACATTTACTGCTCTGGTCAAACGTTATTGTTGTTGTGTGTACATTTGATCGTTCCTTTGAACTAGGCTTGACATTGAATTAATTTTTTTTATAAATGATACAACGAGAGGTACACAGTATGTCATTAAGAAATTATTTATTCGTATTTGCAGGTATTAAGATACATACATACATACATACATACATACATACATACATACATACATACATACATACATACATACATACATTAAGATAGCCCGATATATTAAGCCCATGTTTACTCTTCAATGAAAGGAAATTTTTTTTCGAGTGCTTGCGATTAAAACCCGCCAACAGGAAACACATATTTTATCTACTGAATTGGGTCAAAACAGCAGATTGTTCAAATCTGTTGTTTATGACCAAAGATATTCTTTTATGTCGTTTTCACAAACAATTTTTCCTTTATCCGCATTATGGTTAGCTAAGAATAACCTTTACAACACGGACACGATAACAATATCCTTTCTTTTAATACGACTTAATCCCTAAGGGTCAAATCAAACGGGAATAAATACCTTAATGTGCATATTTTGAAATGTTTGTATCGATGTTTTGGACATCATCCTCAGCCCTTCTATGAAATTGTGTTTCATTTTTTTTAACATTCGCAGCATGATGCTTTACGTGTCGGGGTTGAACAGGATATGTCTTTTGGATGTGAATGTATCAATAAAGTTTTCTATGGTGAATTAAATATGTTTTATTCACTAAAATATTGCTATCTATGAATTGCGATTGATAGAAGTTGGAATGAATGGTAGCTAGCTTGTACAGAAATTACGATGAAGATATATTATTATATTATATATTTTAAATATCAGGTGCCTTGTAGATTCAAAACCCTAATAAAAGCTATACATTTCTATGATCATCGATTTTTATATAAGCTACAGAAGAAACAACGAACTATGAAACAAGGTTAGATGATATATTTTAAAATCAGATCCAATAAGTGACCGTAAATAAACCGATTATTAGTCTTATCAACCTCCTGTACTATTACTAATGCAGTCAGCCCTCAGACTCGTAGTTCTTCAGAAAACAATTAGTGCAACAACAAAAAAAAAAAAACCCTGACCTTATTGGTCTTGAAGGAAACAAAGTCCACATTTGAAATAACTCGCTGCGAAAGTATGTAGAAATAGCATGAAAATCTAAATATATGTCATTGTTATGACAACGTTTTGTGATTCATTCCAATACATCGCAGGCATTTACACCATACATATTTTTCCATGTGATGAAGGAATTCGAAGAAATAATAAATTTACCAGTGTAAATTTCAACAAAAACGATACGAATCTGCACTTTCGCATTCTCTGCAACTATGACAAAACTCAAAATATTGTAATCTGCAAGCACCATACAGGGAATTATAATTAACATTCGAAAAAGATTTCATTAAATTTAATTACTGTATAAAAATTATTCTTGTCCAGTCTATTGCATACAAATTTAAAACTTTTTTCAGCTTGAAATGGGAAATGATCATTAGATGATTCGGTTTAGATCATTTAGAACGAGTGACCTGTTAGCCAATAGCTTTATACCCCTGGATTATGAGTGGATTATCGCGATCTCAGTTTCCACTATTTCGAAGGACATGTCAAATCAATTTTAATCTTTTTGTATTATTATTGAAGGCTAATAATATGTCAAGACTTGTTGTGGCTTCTTTAAGACCACTAAATGAATTTATTTGGGTTTTTCTGAGGCTCTCTCTTTGTGTGGAATGAAATATTGCTCCTAATTGTTTTGTTAGCAGAATACATAGTTTATGCTGCGATCCATATTCAGCCATCAAGGAAAATTTGATTCGAGTATGTATTTACCTATTTCAACGGTCTTCTTTTATAGCTGGTGGTATGGTTTCAACTTTTTAGCATAGACATTTATCACACACACACACACACACACACACACACACACGGTTTTCATTTTCTGTTTCTCACCAGAAATATATTCAGATGCAAAGAAAGTCATTCAAAGCACGCAATTCGACATGTTACAAAACTAGCTTGTACCAGTTGGTTGTTTGATTTTCAATGGCATTGTCAAAATTGTATTGTTTATATGATACCGAGAAAATGGGAACTTTCAGGACTGAGAAATATTATTTGAAAGACTCGGGTGAAAGTTTCTTGTTTTGCATAGATTTTGGTTAGGATTCAGAATTAGGATTTTTTCTCATTAAAATGAATTACACCGCTATATTTTATTATCCTTCAGTTTTATTTGAGTTCTTTGCATCAAATATGTTGTTTCATTAGTAACTTATCTTGGATGATTTGAGTTGGATTTTATAACTCTAAAATTCAAACAATTAACAAGTTTTTTTTTTAAAATGGCAACTCATCACTTCAATAGCAGAGATAATGGAGGACAAGTTGTGTAGAATATATTTGTAGCAGGTTAGACATAGAGAGTAATGACATAGTATGGAAGGTTTCTTTACGACATCTTTCATTATGCTTGTGATCAAAGCTTGTAAAATAAGAGAATGTTAATGTTTGTATGAGATATGATAATTTATTTTGTATTTAACATCACTAACGTTTTATAAAATGTGTTTTAATCTAAGTATCTAATTTTATTAAGATTGATTTTAAAAATAAAATTATGTAGCCTTTCATATGTAGTAGCATAATGTTCAACAGATTTGCATGATTTTAGAATATATTTTTGTCATCGGTGTGATATATATGTAAATAAACATCTGCATTTGATAAATTGTTATTTGTATTTGGTTGCTTATTAATTTGCAAGTTACTTTTTTTTTATAAAGGTGATTAAGAAAATACCCATTGAATTGAAATTTAACGGATCGATTCCCAAGCGCACAATTTAGGACTTTGCTCACGCTGTTTTGGCTTCCCAAGACCTTTAGCGTCCGGTGCTCAAGCAAAATTGCGCGTCCCACGATTTCTGGTCATACTTAAATATTTTATTTAGATAGAATCCCAAATGGCTGGTCGTACTTACTTCTGCTCGATAAAAACATTATCAACAAAAGCACATTGAAGAGGTGTCACTACGATGGCGAAACATAGCTACGTTGGGGAATTAGGTATGGGATATGTAATTAGAGAGGCGAGTCTTGCTTAAGAATGAAGGGACTTTATTTAAATAATCAAGATACATATATTACTACATTCTAGAAATACATCTATAAGGCTTTATATTTAAAATACATGAAAATACACATAAAATTACCCTTTCAAGCTTGCCAACTTCATTCATTTATATAATTTCTGCATTTTAGAATATAATACAAATAGTTAAATCTCGAGTAAGTTTATGATAGCCAAAGAATATAACATGTAATAGCTGCAATTAATGCAACACTCATTTTGAAGAAAAGTATTTTACAAATTTTAAAATAGAATACTCATTTGGAATATAGTATTAGATATTATTCTTTGTTACTTAAATAATACCTTATTTCAATATTGAATCTAAACATAAAGTTGGTAGCGAATTCGGCTTTTACAATACAAATTACCATTAATAAAAATAAATATAACTTCTTTAAAACAATTAAACATTCCATTACATTATAAACTAAAATAGAAGAATTCAGCAAACAATGTTGCAAATAAATGAACTTTACCTATAAAATCTCAAACATTAAAAAGTGCCTGTTTCTTAAAGACGTTTACGAATATAGACAGTTCTTACCTGTAACAAGAGAGGCGAGTCTGTCTAGGTTTAGAATGAAGGAACTGACGGTGCGTGGTCTGCACCGCATTTTATGTGTAATCTGGGCGGAACCACAGGACCAAATATGGTTACCCCTGGATATACCAGTGTATACTTCATACTAGCCAAAACGATGCTCTCATCTACTTTACACAAGAATATCCATGTTGTTTCTACGTCATTCGACAGAAAGTTTGCTGCATTAACAATCTACTCACTAAACTGGAATTCTTCGAATGTATAGTCTGTAACCAATGTGGCTTGCTGAGAGTATTTTTCTTGCTGACTTTATAATACAAGAGAAATTTACAAATGAAAGCGAGTTTTGCCTTTGCTCGTAAGGGCGCAACTTTATTAACCCACCTATAAACATGGTCAACCCACCCATAAATTTGGTCACATTTTAGACTGGTTTCGTTACAGATCTGATGATAATATTCTGCAATCCACCCTTGTATCCCACGAACTTGCATAGGATCACCTCTGCATTATATGCCATCTCGACGTATCAGTCCCTAACCCTCCACCTATATTTGCTACGAAGAGAAACCTCCGTATGATAAATAGAAGCAAATTCATGCATGACATCCAAGAAAACCTAACAACTTTATTACATCCAACTGATGAACAACTTGATAGCTGCCTGCGATCATTGCTTGAAAAACATGCCCCAGCCACCAAATGTAGATATAAGATTTATCAATAAAAAGTGTTCTCAATGGTATAGCAGCGTTAGGGACCAGCTTCGCACTGCTAAGACATCGCCGAAAAGCAGAGAGGCATTGGCTTTCCACCAGACTCACCATTCATAAACAAATCTATGAAGCCGTTAAGAAGAACGTCTCAAACATAGTCCATTTAGCCCAATTATCCCACTACAATACTTAGATCGTCTACTCAGTGTTCCCACTGTGAAAACGAAGTCATATGGACAACGTTTATTTGCATACTAGGGCCGGGCTATGTGGAACGAAATGCCCATTGAAATTAGACACAACGACACAGTGGTCCCTTTTAAGAGTGCTTTTAAAACTCACCTTTTTTGACTGCAGGGACAAACTTAGAGACATAATAATGTTTTGTATCTTGTATGTTTCAGCATGTTTTTATGCTTTCCAATTTCATTGTTTGTATCATTTGTTTTTCTGTAGTTTATAGTCATATCATTATAGATTGTGAACAGCGCTTAGGGCTTCTAAAGATTAGGCGCTATACAAAGTCCTCATTATTGTTATTATTATTATTATTATTATTATTATTATTATTATTATTATTATTATTATTATTAAAATAGTGTATAATTGTGTTATAGAAATAAATTAAATTAATCTTAATATATTATAGTAGAAAATTACTTTAATATAAATTAGTAAAAAATTAATTTGAAAATTTTTAGAGAAAATGTCAATCTTATTACTTTTACTAAAAATTCTGTCCTAATAAATAAAGTACGGCAAAATCTCTGAAAACATGAAATCATCTTATCGGTTATATAAATGAACACTAACCGATAATATGTTTTCATGTTTTCAGAGATTTCGTCGTACTTTATTGATAAACCGTCATACTCCTGTGGTTTAACATACGTGGGGCACTCTGAACGCTTGTGAGAATTTAACATGACACCGGTGATATGACCTCTAACGGGAATTCAGCATGGTGAGACTCTATAGCCTCTAACGTAAAACATAATGCTTTCAACGTCAATGGTTTCACATACAGTTTGACCTAACATTACACAGTGCGACAAAGTCATTATTCCTACCATTCTATCAAATACTCTCACAGTAACTAACCGAAGCCCATTTTGGTCTGACCAACAGTCAAAGTTACGTGTACAAGTATGGCAGGAGTTGGATATAAATAAAATGCGTATATAAATAGAAATAAAATTCCTTATAAACAAACGTTAACATTCCTATAACTTACATCCCTTTTATCGATATAAACAAAGTAAAACCCCGTCCCTATCATTGAGTTTTTAAAGAAAAGAAATCTGAGTAATAATTCATATTTGAAAGATACCAGCGCTATGCCATCAATATGCCGCTGAGGTGACCAGTATTTAGTTAATTATTAAGCGATTCGCTGACGAGGTGCTATTCAACTGAAATTATATGCAGAACCTTCTTTGACTACGTCGATGACCATCGATGAGACACCAGCAGCGAAAGCCATTTTAACAACCACTACAGTAGTGCTTATGCTTGAAACCCAAGGGCCCATTTCTTCCCCACCTAGTTCTCTTAGAAACACATAAACTATTTAAAAATATTTAGTCATTGCCTGTCTATGTAGCTCACATTTCACCATGTCTATTCCCTACATAAAATGTAAAACTTAATACTTTTACTCATCGGGTGTGATATATATATATATATATATATATATATATATATATATATATATATATATATATATATATATATATATATATATATAATGAGAACTTTTATGGGAAGATTTACGGCTTGTTCTCATAAACACATACTGGGAACTCAGGACGATAGAAACAAGAGAAGAACGAGTTCCTAGATAAAGTGTGTCACATGAGGATGGAAATGCCATGGGGAAATTAGGTACATGATCAGATCTGTAATGAGAAAACGAACATCTTGCTATATTGTCGGTACAAGGGACTTTATTTAAATAATCAACACACACATATTACTACGTTCTAGAAACACATATATAAACTTTATAATCAAAATACATGAAATGCATATAAAATTACACTTTCCTTTTAAACTTTCCAACTTCATTCATTCGTATAATTTCTGCATTTTAGAATATTATACAAATAGTTAATTCTCGGTCAATTTCAAGATAGCCAAAAGTATAAATGTTAATAACTGTAATTAATGCAACAATTAATTTAAAGAAAAGCATTTTGCTTATTTTGAAATATTATATTGATTTAGAATATGTTGTTAGATATTATTCTTTCTTGCTTAAAGAATACTTTATATCAACATTAAATCTAAACATGAAATTGGTAGCGAATTCTACTTTTACAATAAAAATTATCATAAATGTAATTAAATGTTAATTATTTAAAACATGTAAACATTCCATTACAATATATTATAAAGAAAAGAATTAAGTGAACAATGTTGCTAACATATCAACTTTACCATTAAAATCTCAAACATTAAAAATACTTTTTTCTAAAAGAAGTTTACGACATATACAGTTCTTACCTGTAATGAGAAAACGAACATTTCTGCATCTGTCGGTATAAGAGACTGACTTGGGCGATCTACGCACCTTATTTATACTCATTCGGCTCAAGTCAGGACCAAATATGGTCACCCTTTTGTATACCGGCTAGCAGAGACGTCTGTTCATCATTCGATAGGAACCATTTTATTTTACGTCATTCGACAGAAGGTTAGACTCAATCTTGTGGTTTATTTATATTCGTTTGGGCAGACAATACCAAATATGGCCATCCTTTAGTATACCAAGCAGAAATGCTTGTTCACATCAGATGATGACCATTTTGTTTTGCGTCATTCGACAGAAGCCAAACCACTTTTAATCACTGTCTTGGAACCTCGCCAATGCATAATCTTAAAATCTGTTTAGTTTGCAGAATTATATATCTTCTACTGAGCAGACTTAAGAGTTATTATTGAATCAGCGAAAACTGCATACAATGCCTTTAGTAACATCATACACTTATTCCACACATCAATGTACATT
Organism: Unio delphinus; assembly: GCA_029339505.1. Lineage (NCBI taxonomy): Eukaryota > Metazoa > Mollusca > Bivalvia > Unionida > Unionidae > Unio > Unio delphinus. Next base: position 445,309 of record JAQISU010001251.1, on the reverse strand, counting down.
CGTATAGCTTACTTATTCTTACTGGCTTTATACAGCACAGCGATGCAAATTGCCTTTTTTTTCCGTTTGCACAGCATTTATTTTCATTCCATTAATATATATAGATGTGCTTTAGAAATAAATGAAATTAATCTTAATATATTTTAGAAACTTACTTTAATATAAATGAATAAAACGTTATTTTAATACAATTTAAAGAAAACGGCAATCTTATTAATTTTTCTAAAAACTCTATCCTAATATATATATATATATATATATATATATATATATATATATATATATATATAGAGAGAGAGAGAGAGAGAGAGAGAGAGAGAGAGAGAGAGAGAGAGAGAGAGAGAGAGAGAGATTGTGCAAGCAGTCCTGCATTTTGAATTGTAGAGACATACAGAAAAATATTTTCTTAAAAAGTACAAACACACCATGTTCTTTGTCTCTTTGTCTCTGTCTATATAAAGCCGTTATTATTCTCTTTTGTAACATCAAAGTATTTTAGTTTCTTTATCCGTCTGTGTTTGGCAACATTACCACTCTAAACTTGGATAAACAACTGCATAAACAAGCCAGTAGAAACATGTATAGTTTTCAATTTTCATGGGCTTTAATCAGTCGTTTGGTTATCGTTCAAATTAAAAAGATAATTGTTGACATATAATTTCATATTTGAAAAGCATTTTAGGAATACATCGTTTTAACATTCGACACAAAGTCATGTTCCGTAAGACACGGATTCGTATGAAAACACTAAAGATGAAACTTCTTTGAATGGTTATCGCTTTCATTCAGTGTCATCCTACGTCCATCATCTCCACCACAAATACAATATTTGACCATACTAATTAAATTGGTTTGTCAACTGTCTTTGGCACAAACATGTTGCTGCAAAAAGTATTTGGACATTAAAGTTCTAGCATAAAATAAATGCTATGGAATTTTAATTCGTGACTGATATTGTATCTCAAAAGTTATTATCCGGAAATACTCTTTCAAGATGACAAGCTTAGGGATATGAGGCGAATCACTTAAAAACAGGGTCAATATTGTGTGTTTGTGATAGCAATATACACGATTATGGTTCAACTTTGGTATTTTGTCTTTCGATATAAGCAAGGGAACTTCCAGTTTTATTTGTATTTTTGTGCTATAGGGCACATAATTTCAAGTATAATCAATGTATCGTTTCGATAAAGTAAATATCCTTATCGATAATTAAATCAGATTATTATCTTGAATATACATGATGACGGATCTCACTAAACACCCCAAGACTCTCCCAGAATACTTTAAACTTTACATGATACACACTTTAAATTTAAATAACAGCTCAAAAAATCAAACACAAACAAACAAAAACTGCGAATATTTACCGATATTTTGTGTAACAGGAAAATTAGTAAGGGCACGAGTTGCCAAGGGAAATAACTCCCGTTTTGACGAAGAGTGTTTCGGTACAGTAACGTGAATGTTTATCAACATTTATAAATAATTAGCAATACCACAAATAAGTCGTTAAAAAAGTTAAACAAAATGGCAAAAATATTGTATATAAAATTATTTATTTATATGAATAACGATTTAATTATTCGTCCATTCAATTATTTTGACAAGTATTAACATGTTGCATAAACAATTTAAATAAATGATAGAAGTATTGTGCATTACAATTTAATGAGGAAATTGTGTAATATATATATATATATATATATATATATATATATATATATATATATATATATATATATATATATATATATATATATATATATATATATATAAAACAAAAGAAATTTGATGCAGAAGAGTTCGTTTCCGTAGATTATCGGAAATAGGGCTATCAACTAATCTATAAATCATTGTTAGTAACAATATCCGTATGTGTGTTTTCTTTTCTTTTTTCCGCTCCTTGGTACGTTTTTGCGAGATTCGGTGCTAATATATGCAAAATTTGGGTGTCTTGTGGTGTTTAGAGCGACCGCATGATTACTAGTTGTTACGGACTCGAAATGGCAACGGAAGGTTCGCACGCATTGCATTGTGGATATTTGTGTAGTCATCGTGACATCGGTTGAAACAATCTTTCATTCTCGTTTTAGCTATCGTTTGGCAAGGGGGTTTTACAGGCACATGCAGAATTGACTGCGAAGAGTAAGAGAAACAAGAATCACTCAGGTATGAATTAAATAGTACTAGTGCAGACTTAAAATAGCTTGACTACCTTTAAAAGAAAGAGAGAAAGAAAAAACAAATTAAAAAAAAATAAAAAACAAAAAAATAAATGGCATAACTATACGCAAAGCAAACAAGTGCCAGTAACATTTGATATTCAAATCGTCGACAATTTCGCTAATTCATTGAACATCTGACTTTAGTCGTGAAAAGTATCGTTGTATAGAATGTCTAAAAAATCTGTGTGAACATTTTATCATTCTTGAGACATATGGGTTTAAGTAACACATATCAATCCCGTACGATGAAATTTCTTAATGAAAGTTAATAGGGAGTAATTTTATGCGAATATTTCTTAATCTGAATAATCATTATTTTCAAGACGATGAAGATGATAATGGTGATGATAATGACGATGTTTAAAAGAAAATAGGAAAGTAATTATTGTAAAAATATGCCATATTCATGAATTTTAAGCTGATTCGGCAATTTGTATTCCTTGATAAGAAAAATATAGTTTATGCTTTATGTGTGCGTGTTAGTGCGAGTTTCCTCTGACCATTGCCACCCCATTTTTGATATTTGGTTTTTTATGTTGGGGGTAGAGGAAACTCGGTCGCGTGTATTTGATTAATTAATGTACACCGCATTTGTCAACTGAATGCATGCGAAGTCATATTAAATATTTAAAGTCAACTATGATTTAAAAAAACATATCTCCTACCCCATCACAATTCATATGAATTTATATGTACACTAAATAGGAATCCTGAGTATTTATTAATACATTTCTATTTATAGACAGCCAACATTCATTGGGAATTTCCAAAAATTGGGGATGTTTTGGAGCATGTAAACCGGAAATATAGTTTAAATGACATAGGTTGGCTCGGGAATCCGGGCACTTTTTCATATTCGGGCATTTTCAGTGCAACGTTCCAGCATGTACTATAAGCAAGTCAATAGCTATTTCATTACCAGTATTGGTGACAATAGTTTATTTTCATTTTTGTTCCAGTGACCATTATCTAACTGCATATAACGAAATAGATGAAATCAATACAAAGAAGTCAGCTAGAGAGTTGTTGGCTCTTTCAAGAGAGATAATCGGACTACCTTGAATCAGGTATGATTTTAACGCCATTCAAAAGTAATTTAGTATATAAGTTGTCAGTGAGACCCATATTAATTGAGATATCATCTACTCGCAATACATTTTTACTTATTGGTGATTGTGTGCACCACTGACCAATTATATTTTAAACTATGTGTGAATAGTCTTGATATTTGTCAAATTAACACCAATGTATATCTTTTTAAAAACAATATTTACAAAAAAAAAATCAACCGAAGAGAAAAGCAACGCTAAATCGACAAACGACCGTCTGCAAATAAGATCAGATATACATATGTTTTTATAAAGTGATTTCGATCTTTTGCCTTTTTCTATGTTATTTTGGTTTTTATTTTGTTACGTAATACTACATAATTCAAATTTAAATATTTTTAATACAACTATTTATATTTTATGAATCAATTATATCGATGGAAAAGAATAACATATAACGCTTTGGACATATTTAGTATTCCTTATAGCAAAAGAAGTAATATCAGATTTCAGTAAAACTTTCACGTGTCGAGTGCCTAAGTTGTTGGGCTTGAAGCCTGATTTTACTCTGTTGAACATTCCTCTGAGGTCAACGATTAAAGGGTCGAGGTGCCAAAGATGGCGGTACAGGAGTTTCGACAACTGCGAAGAAAATATGAAAGACTATTTGCTCTTTTTACTGTGTTCGAACTTCATTAAGAGTAGATTGCATGGAGAGGATAACATGTTTAATGTCATAGCTATAACCAGTACATGCAGAAAAGTGTGAATGGATTCCAACTCCAAACAACATATACCTTGAACTGCTGTTACACAATGTGCAGCCAGATCAGAATCTACGTTGTTTTCTATTACAATGTTTATATCTGCATTGTGATAATCCATTACACTTTTAAAACTTAAGATGTTCAGAAATATGTATGTGTATTCAATGTATCTCTTTGATTCTTGTTTCAGGGATGTTTATAAGGTGTCTATCTCTTACAAGGTGGTGCTTCTTTCCAGTTCACGTTTTGGAAAGACGACAGAAGTAAGGAATGCTTCCCGATTAGAATTTGATTGGAGCGTGATTACTTCTTTTGTGTTCTTGTTCAAAAGATTTTCTTGTATATAGTTTTATTTGGTGAATAAACTATATTTTAAACTGCAGTTAATAAGTTTCCTTTCCAAACAATTACAGTATGTTTGCCCATTTTTAGGGTTCAGTTATATCTATTGTTCCTAGTATCATAATGATTGAGGTTGTTTGGTCCAAACGAGTCAAAGGAGCACGTTGTAACTCCCATAATAATTTAAATAAATGATTCCTCTAAGTTTAAATTTAAATACAACATTAAATACTTATGCAGAACATAAAAAAGATTAGATATTTGAATGGGAATATGGAAACATATTTACTTTCTCCTTATAGAAACACTAAAGCTTTATTAAGACCCTATGTCGGAATGCATCCGCCAAGACCAGAAACCACGATTATAAATTATTAACTTTTGAATAAAGAGAGAACTTTTTAAAAATCTTTTTTTGTAACAACTTAATCATATAAAAGTATATAAGACTTCCAGAAAGAAATTTGACCATGAAGAACCAGTCCATTAAAGATAGAGGCTAAAACAAGCAATACACAATTACAAATTTAGCATACACGAGACTATGTAATGATCTCTGTCAAAGATTACTCTAAAGGTAGGTGGGAGAGAAACCAGTCAAAGGTCATATTTGGCCCGAGGAGGAGAGTTCAACATATGCATACTTTACATTTCTGTCCAAGTTGAGGTAAATTAAGGACACAGAACAGGGACTTAAACGAGTACAAACCAATCAAAAACTTTAGAAACATAGAGAAACCCCAGTCAAAATTCATATCTAATACCTCAAAATCTAATAGCTAATAAATAAACAGATGTGACATGTCTCATGCAATACATCCTCACGTGATATTTGTGCCAATACTCAGTCATATAAATGGAAAATTGCATTAAAACGGAAAGCAAGTTTATTGTCAAGGTAAATTCCAGAACTCGAGCTCAAGTAAACAACATATTTACAACGTAATTATCCTAAAAGATAATCTACAATAATGGACAAAATCAGACTATGTGATACGTTGTTTATTATTATCATTGCAATCTACAATCATGGACAAATATAAAAATACCAGTATATTTTGTCAGACATATGCACTATAAAGGTACAATGCAAAGGTTTTAGTGGTTTATTGTTTAAAGAAAATGAATCTTATTATGTTCGTCCTTAACTCAGTGAACATGGAATAAGTGTTTTTTATTTTAAAATTTACCTTGGGATCAACGACCATCATATTCTTCGAACTTGCTGACGTTTGGAGAAAGATAAAAAAGCGAGGCTAAGATGTTTTGGAAAATACAGATTTGTGTAAAAGTATTTCCGATTTATGAACTGTAGGACAAGTTGAACTTTCGTGACATGATGCAGTAATTCCGTCATTTGCTTGGCACAGCAACGTGGAACGAATTGACCATTGAAATTAGACACACAGTCACAGTAATCCCTTTCAAGTGTGCTCTTAACACTCACCATTTTCGAATGCAATAACAACCTTAAAGACCAAATAATGTTTCCTACCTTAAATATTTTTAGCATTTATTATGTTTCCTAATTTCATGATGTTTTGTTTGGTAGTCATATCATTATAAATGTTGTAAAGCGCTTAGAGCTTCTCGAGATTAGTCGCTTTTCATTGTCCTCCTATTCTGCCTCCTCCTTCTTCTTCTTCTTCTTTTTCTTCCTCTTCTTCTTCTTCTTCTTCTTCTTCTTCTTCTTCTTCTTCTTCTTCTTCTTCTTCTTCTTCTTCTTCGTATTAGTATTAAGCAAACAACTCCATATCCAAGATATATCTTAGGATGGCTGAGAAGCTTGAGAACAATATTAAGGAAGAAACCTCGTGACATGTAATATTATTTGCAAAATTGTGATAATTGTTTTATTTGCATTGTGATTGTTGATGCCTAAATAAATACCAAGTGAAATGATACGAACATAACCGGTCGCATTCTATTGTAGAATAAATTTATAATTAAAGGAATTATAATATCTTTATAAAAATGATAATATTGTCATGAAAAAATACAATAGCTTATGGAAACAATGATCATATCGTTTTTAAAAGCAACGATTTATCGTGGTAAAAGTGATAATATGGTTATTAAAGCGATAAATATGTTTTCACATCAATGATAATAGAAATGCTATGACCATCATTTCTTTGAAACAATAATTGATTCTGTTGCCAATTTATTTTTTTGACAAATGCTGAAATATTTTTCATTCATCATTTGTGTTGTTGTTGTTGTGAATTCACGCCGTAGATAAATCCAAATCGAAAAATAGATAAATTGCATTAAATTGATATAGTAACCACAAGGAGAACGAAATTGCCATCTAGGTTCTGTTGCATGCGACTAACAAGTTAACACATGATACACATGACGTCAACAATATATACGTCATCCTCCGTCGTTAGGTTGTACGTCACCTACAGCGGCGTCGCTATGGTTGGTGTCACCCAGTGAGGTAAACTCACGATGTCACCCCTCCAGACTTCCACCATGGATTTCTTCTTCTTAATAATAATAATAATATTACTGAGGACTTTGTATAACGCCTAATCTTTAAATGCTCTAAGCGCTTTACACCATCAATAATGATATGACTACACTACAGAACAACAAATGACAAAAACAATGAAATTGGAAAACATAATAACATGCTGAAAATATATAAGATACAAATCATGATTAGGTCGCTAAGTTTGTCCCTGAAGTCGAAACAGGTGAATCTTGACAGCACTCTTAAAAGGGACCACTGTGTCTTTGTGTCTAATTTCAATGGGCAATTCGTTCCACGTCGCCGGGCCCTGGTATGCAAACGAACGTTGTCCATAAGACTTTGTTTTCACCTTGGGAACAATGAGTATACGATTATCAGAAGAAGAGCGTAAGGATCTAGCTGGTGTATACACATGGGTGAGGCTGGATAGGTATGTTGGACTGGAGTGTGTCATTGAAATATAGCACAGAAAACAAATTGTGTGTTTGATTCTGTATCGAATTGATAGCCAGTGTAGGGTATAGAGCAGTGGTGAGGTGTGCTCTGATCGAGGTACTCTAAAGATGATCCGTGCAGCTGTGTTTTGAACTTTTTGAAGTTTCTGGAGTAAATATTGTGACGAAACAGACAGAATTGAGTTACAATAGTCCAGTCTTGAAAGTGCTAATGAACACACAAGTGTTTTCGTGGCATCAACAGAAAGATATTTACGAATGGAACTGATGCGTCTCAATTCAAGATATGCAGCCCTGCAGATGTTCATGACATGTTGGTGCAATGTGAGAGTACTGTCTAGAGTAACACCTAGATTCCGAACTGACTGTGAGAATGTAATGTTGGTGTTGCTGATATTTATTGTCTGAGGTAAAGGATGTGGATGAGAAAGTCTTTGTGTTGTGATCAGAATAGCCTCAGTTTTATCATCATTCATCTGCAGCTTGTTACATGTCATCCATGATTTCACATCCGAAATGCACTTCTCTACTCTGGATGGTAGCATCAACTTCAGTTGGGTGGCTAGACTTGTATATTTGGGTGTCATCAGCGTACAGTTGGTGCGACACTGGGTGATGATCTATGACACTTGAGAGCGGCTGAGTGTACAGAATGAAGAGAACAGGTTCAAGAACAGATCCGTGTGGAACACCATAACATAAGCAGCAGAGAGTGTGAACAGACCAACTTTTTTAGGCGTCAATTTAGCAAACTGAGGCTTCTCAAAATTGCTTATATAGGCCTCAATTTAGTAAACTGAGGCTTCCTTGAAAAATACTTAATTAATGTTTTAATGATTTGAGCAAAAAAATTATAAAAAAAAATTAAAAGAAAAGACGCCATTGTTGTTGGCGTTCACCCTCGTTGCTGCTATATGTTAACAATTTTTTTACGATGAAAATCATTGTTGAAATTCGAAGAATTTTTCACGATGAAAGTCCTTAGGACTTTACAAACAGACTAATTTGCAAAACTTCACCTCGCAGATCAATCAAATTATTTGACTGGTCGGTGAGTTTGAAATTAATTCTCGTCAAAGAATTATTATGACATCGCATATAGACTGGATTAGTTGGGTCTTCAATAATTAGAAATCCTGGAGGAGCCGTTGGTGCAAATGAATATAAAATATAACCTTGCTGAGCTTGATTTGATTGCTCGAGATTTATTTGATAGCTTCCTTCGATAACATCACATATTAAATTCAGCGCAATCACCGAGGATATATTTACGTTGTTCGGAGCGATATGTCTCCCACTGCCATCTGGGTCGTTATTAAATGTCAGAATATTTGTTTGTTGTCGTGATAATTTCTTCCAATCGTCGTGGATTTTCTTAAACCCAATATCGATGGCATAACTGAGATATTTTTTTAATTCATATGGTTTATACCCCGGAATTTTAAATGTTTGAATATCCTCTACGCGGATATTGTATGATTCCCTAAATATCCCCTTATGACTTTCGTTCATTAATACTTCTTGAATAATTTGCGTATGAAATGTTTCCATATCGTTGATGATTTTGTTACCTGTTTGTACTACACTAATAAATTCATCTTGGGTGAGAGAGCCGGATTTAAGGGATATTAACAATAATGAAAAATCATTATTCATCGCTGTTAAATTTTCTTCGATTAAACCAACGTGAATAAAGTAATTAGAGATGTGATATCCCATAAACTTGTTGGGAGAATAATCTTGATAACTTTTCAATGGATTATCGGGTTTTATCACGTTGGAGACATAATCAGATTTTACAGGTTCTGGTATATCAACGGTTTCTTTCTGTTGATGTGGTAATTCAGGCCATCCTAACACTGATCTTATAGAACTCTGATAAATATCTACAACATACCCGGGTGATTTAATCTCGATAACGTCGGCTCGTGAACTGTTATAGCGATTTTTGATTCTTTTGCAGTGATAGATTTTATTCTTCGTTGTAATTCATTATTGATTTGTTCGATTTGATATGACCCAGTTGGCAACGAGACAACGTTCCAGTCTGGAGTTCCATCTTCACGATTTTTCCACGCGAACACCAAAGAATTATTTGGTTGTTGACCACCAAATGCTACCGATCTGATATTGGGCCAGCTATGATACACTCGTAGTTTTGCTAACGCGATCTCGCTCACTGGAACGGGAATCGGGAAATTCACACTGAATTCAGGACGCATTGAGGTTACTGATATCATGCTTGTTTTCACCGGTGTTGTATTTTTTGCTATTTGTTGAAGTAGTTCTTGCGACGACATTGTTATTATTATTATTCTGCTCTAATTTCAGCATTGTTGATTTATACAATTGAGCCATCGCTGAGAATTCGCTATCTGATATTGTTGTGTCATCGAGTGACGATGATATCAACGAGGATAATTGCGAGTATGCGGCAGATGCAACGTGAAATTTAATTACATAATCGTGTAGTTTACTATGGCTACATGATGATAGTTTTTTTGTGATCCCGGTTAATATACCCGCAATTGTAACCACCGCGGAAATAGCGATTGGAACTACGACCGGAGCAATCATTGTAACCGAAGATAGTATTATCCCAGCAGCAGTGATTACACCCGACACCGAGTATACGGTGATATCAACTGCGGTTATTCTTCGTTGGTATTTTTTGATTTTTATTTGATACTCCTCACAGCGCGAGCTGAGTTTAGTTTGAAATTCTCTGACCTGATCATAGCAATACTGAAACACTGAAGGGATCGTCATTTTATTTTAAAAACGCTAGCGTTTTCAATTGTCATTTCCCTTTCAGTTTAATTGTTTACTTAAATCCACTACGAATTCTACGTACCACGTTACTGAAACCCTGACTAGATTTCTATCTACGGTCGTTATCGTGAACTGTTCAGATACATCCTTGTCGATGATCGTTGATACCGTATTATTGACTCCAGATGAACTACTTGATGATATATTGAATTGAGTCGGTGATACTATTGTTAATCGATAAATACCCTTGACGGCTGCGGTAATGTTTAAAATGTTGTTTGTGGGAGTCCACGCAAATGATCCGTATTGAATCGTGTATACGATATTGTTGGTGCTCTTATGAGGAATTTTTGTTTTTTCAATGACGCTTTACATCCTCGTTGCATCCGTTACGATGTTATTAGTGGTCGTTTTAAGCTCATCGATGGATTTTTTAATATCAGGAAGGATTATTTCAATTTTATCAAATGGGGTTCCAATAAACTTATCAATGATGTTTTTACGAAACATTGAAAACTGTTTCACGTGTTTTTCATATTCGGATTGAAGAGTTGCTAGTTCCAACATAGAATCTTTTATCGAGGTGAGGTTTGGTGTGGTCACTGGTGGATTTCCGAAAAATTCTAGCAGGGGTTTATCAATTTTGTCAATTATATTTCTTTGTAATTCAGAAAACTGGTTAAATACAACTATATGACCGTCATACTTATCATTGAGCGATTTCAATGAATTCGCCGTGTTCTCGAATGTTGCTAATTTATCCGTAATTGTTGAAACAAGTACAGCTGGTTTGAGTTAACCCTGATCGGAAAATAACACGATAGCATCCTCTGCTGCGTCTCGTCGTTTAACTAAAATATCATCGAGAGAGACATTACTAGTTTTCAATTTACCTTGACGATCTTGAAATACAACTATTTCACCAGGATCAACACTTGCTAAGTTCAACGTTTCGGCTATTTCATCTTCGATTAGTTTTTTAACATCCTTGATTTTATCAAGGATTTCAACTTCACCAGTATCCGGTTTCTTCAGCGTTGATAAAGGTCGTCCCCAAATATCAATCATTGTTATCATAAAAATCTTTTCTCTGTTTAAAATCTAAAAGATTTTCAATCTAAAAGTGAAATTGCACAGCAATTTCCAATCAAAGATTTTCAATCCAACGACCGCTAGTATACTCATTCACTACTACATGAGGTGGTTTTGATTGAGGAATCTTTGATTCCTTTGAAATAGCATCAAGTACGTTTAATACTTCATTGCCACATATGGGTGGGTCAAGCATTGTTTGTGTTGGTAACATGGAATACCAACGGGGTATTTTTAATTTACTTACATAGCGGTTAAATTCTTTCGGCGGCGCTAGTCCATATGAGTCAAAATAAATAATCCCACGTGGATCAATCGCGTATGCAACCCAGTGAGTTCCAGGTCCATCGCTGTTATCTAGATTAATAATACCGGTTTCAACATCATTTGGTTGTGCTGGTAACTGATCTTTCATAAAAACACCTCTGAAGTTTTTAATCGCGAGTTTTTTAGCGGCATCAATTAAATCAAAATTGGACATAGGTGTGAAATCCGAATGATTTCCAATCGAAGATTTCTGAGTTAGTAAACCGGTCCTAGTCTCAGGCCGCTTCCGCTGTACCATGAATACGGGGTTCCTGGTAATCTTAGACCCTTTCCTTTTTTTTACCAGCGCGGACGGATTCGCCTGTTGCTTTCTTTAGTGCCATTCCTGCCGCGGTAACAACGGCTCCTAACGCTGCCGCTTTAGCTACCGCTGGGGCCGCTGCGGCAATCAACCCTGGAATCAACCCTAACAATGGGAATATACCACCAGTCTTTTCCATGTTTTTAATCGCGCTCGCAGAAAGAGTAACCTGAACTCCTTTTTTTTCTTTAAACGCTTTATTAAAATGATTAACCTGAGTCTTCGTCAGCGATAGCTTATTTGCCCCGCCATTCATTTGATTAGGTTCAGCGTTATTGTGGTTCCACATTGCTTAGTTGATTTGGATTGTAGTTTTTTTAGCTGACCAGGTGTCAACGTGACATTGATATTACTATACGACATTATACAAAACAGATTGATTCTAAATCGCTTGCGATTCAATGGTGAAATTGCACAGCAATTTTCAATCAAAAAAATCCGAAGGATTTCAATCAAAGATTTTCCACTGGTGCATCTACCAGTCTCATTCGTCCACCCACACCTTCGAGTATCATTGATTTATCACTGAGAATGACAGCAACCGCTCTATAATTAACAATACCACCAGGACGGGTTACACGAGCTCGGAAGTGTATATCAACGACGGATTGTCTCATCAAGTCGAGATGTTCCAACGAAAAGTAATAAATCGGATACAGACTTTTAAAATCCAACTGTGATATTTGTAGACCAGTATCGACATTTTGATCGCGTCCCATATACGACAACAGGTTATGATAAACTCGTGCAATATGATTGTTTTCATAATTAAGTTGTATATCCTCTGATGGTTCTTGCTGTCCGTTTATTTTCAACGAGACTTCATTACACCCAATTTGATCAAATATCATATGGGAACGTTCTTGATTATCTAATCGCGCTCTATTCTGTAGCGCAACAAATATGTGACGTGGAGCTGAAATACCCTGTCGTGCTGCCAAGTGCCATGTAAGTGTACCATCAATATTAGAATCCATGGTATCTGTGGACGTTGTCAACCAACTTAATAATCTCTTTCCCCCCTGATCCATAAATGATAGTAACCGTGGTTCTGTTGACAACGACGGAGTCAACACTGGCATCCACAGTGTTAGTTTTGATAAAACGACCTTACCGGCGGGAGCGACAGCACTGCGCCAGATTGCATTATCATTAGTGCCCTTTCTCACTAGCGCTATAGTATGCTTTACTCCATAGATAACTTTTCTAACGTTTCTACAAAATCCAAATATGTGGTGGAGCGGAATCGCGCATGAAAACCGTCGATGCTGTCCCTGTAACGTTGATACTCGTGTTGCAAATCCTAGGTTGTAACCGGGAATATTATTTATGACATCAAATGCAGCAGCTGGTCTTGTATATCCGGCTGGTGCTGGATCAACTGCAGTAGCTCGTGCTGCTTTTACTTTAGAATACTGGACGTGTTCGGCGTTATCCGTAATATCCTTCGCGAACATCATAGACGGACCAGCTGATCTAGTATAGTCATCAGAATATCTCGCTAACCCGATTATTCCGGTAGCAATATCAACCTCGCGTTCAATAGATTCGATTTCTCTTCCATCAATGAGATATCTTGCACTTTCAAATAACGCCATGATGCCATTGTTAACAAAACCAACTCGGATAGTTGGGTCATTTGCATATGGTGTATCATCCGCTTGTAAAAGTTCACCTTCGACTTCAATAAAGGCTTCAGCGGGTAAAAAGTATTTACTGGTATCATGAACTTGAAGTTCGATTCTCCCCCGAAGATCAGGTTGTATTGCGTGATAGGCAAAAAATTGATAATCACGTACAGAATCAACTTTAAGTACTGGGGCGTCCATGTCCAATGCACTATCAGGGTTCTGTTTGAACATTTTTTTATTATATATCCGCTGGTCTAAATTGGAGGTGAAATCGTAAATTGCTTGGAAAATCCTCGATTTTTAATTTCAAAGATTTTCATCGACGTCTTCGACGTTTGTTTAATCCACTTCCCGCTATCATATTTGCTGTTATATTATCCTGGGCGTTAGTGTATGACGGAGTCATCAACGATGATGAAATCAACGACTGTAGTTTTTCATCTACTGCGTTGTTTATTATTTTACTAACCCGCGCAGGCATAACCGCAGTAGATGGTAACGGCAATGGTTTCTTTGAATTTCGCCGTCGAACTAGCGCTGTTAGTTTATCCTTCGCGGCTGAAAACGCCTTCGTGGCAAGATCACCAACCGCGCTAATACCCTTATCCCTGATAACATCAATAGCTTTCATTGATAGTTGTTTTACTAGCGGCGCTACTTTTGGAGCCATTCTTGAAAATAATCCCATTATAGTATTACCGAGACCATCTCCATAGTATGCTCGGTATTTTGGCAATCGTGAGTTTACCACGTAGACGTTAGTTGGTTTATCATGGTTGTAGTGTATGATCATTCTCTATTCAATTGATATTTATCTAATCGTGAAACTCTTCGAGTTTAATCGCTATGATAACCGTCCACTAACTCTTCAATGAAATCTCGATATGTTGAAATATCCATGATACCACCTTGAAATAATCGCCTACAGATATCAGCTGCTTCATTGATTATTTCTGGTGAGTTATTCCCGGCTCGTTTTCCTCCAATGAGAACTTCTAATCGTGCTATATCACCGAGAATATTGCCAGGACATGTTACACTAGCGTGAAAATCCATAGGATTTTTCCCAACTAAGCCACTACCCTTTTTTCTAGTTGTACCAGTTGCACCCTTCTCAGAATTAGCCTCTGCCATTATTTGTATTTCATTAGGGATTGGGTCTGCTGTGTATACTGGTGGTGCTGATGTGACTCCCTTTACCATAGCTAGAAATTGATTATAATCATGACTTATTTCTCTTGTTCTTTTAGTTTTCTGGCGGTTTGCTAAAAACACCTTATTTGCCCAAATTTCTAAATTTTTTACAAAATCTTTAGACGTCTCGTCTTTTAAATACTTATCTCTCTTCGCTTTTTTTGAATTTACTCTAGTAAATTTAACTAATTCAAAGTCTGTTTTGATACCTCTAATTGTATTTAACGCATTAATTGTAAATATATTTTCAGGAGAATAATCCCCTTTTGAAACAGCTCCCGTTTCTTCTTGAAATTCTTCAAGTGGTTCAGGTGGTGGGGAAATATCACCTAATCGTTCAATTTCTTCCTGAAGTTCTCGTTCTTGTTGTTCTTGTCTTCTTGCAGTAGTTATTATATCACCAGGAAGTGTTTTTAAATATTTTTTTGTTTTTTTAGATCTTTTTGCTATTTTTTCAAGTTCACCAAGAAGAAGCCTCTCTACTCGTTTCCCTTGTTCAGGGACATCTCCGTATATAGCTCGTTCAGTAGCTGTTTTCACATCTGTAGTTGCAGTAACAATCGGCTTAAAGAGTTGCTCAGAATCCTCTGTAAAATCAGTCTGAAGTAATTGTCGCTGTTGAAGTTTTTCACGTATACGATCACGAATCGGTAATAGTTTATTAAGAGCGCTAAGTCGCTCTTTTGCGTTTCGTGTGGTCAATGATTGTCCTACCATTATTGAAAGAGTATCAGTATTGTTAAATTGCAAGCAATTCACTAAGTAAAAAAAAAGAAATCACTAGATTTATATACACTAACCCATTATACTTCCCTGTTGTTGTACGGGGTTAATTCACACACACAATTTTACTTCCTCGTACATGCACAGGTAGTGATATACATGTCATACAATTACCCGTACCGGTTAGGCTCTCTACGCGTGGGGCTCATCTTGCTCCATTAACGTTTTTAATTGTCTCACCTTACAATTAATAAGTTTTCTGCTTTCATAGTCTAAGCTTAATTGCCTACGTACATGTTCGACTATCTTACATAATGGTACAAACACATTAACGTCTTCGGTATTAACTAAACTTTCACGTATAAGTTTTTGTAAGCGCTTAATTAAAAAATATTTTTTAGCGAGTACATATTTTCCATTTTGTTCTGCAAATTGTATGTCCTCGAAATCGGTCATAATTTGATCACAATCTAACCCTGAACATAATTTTACACTTTGATCCTTAAGCTTGTTGATTTCAATAATAATCAATTTGAGATTTTCAAGATTCATATTATATAAAAATATGTTTGTTGAATTGCTTGAAAAATCACAAAATGAATTCTGGACACGCTAAGGTGTTGATCATCTTAGCATATCCAGAAGCTTAGTGCGATTATAGGTGATTATGATTATAGATGACGACGGTACTTACAACCCCTGATCTAGTGTATAAGCGGTTGTATTATACATATACGACGGCACATCAACCCCTGATCTAGTGTATAGGCGCTTGTATACACATAGGACGGTACAACAATAGATTATAGGCGATTATGGTATTTACAATGACAATGGATGACGACGGTACAACAATAGATTATAGGGTGACACAATGAATGAATTTATTCAATGACAATGAATGATAATGGTATGTACAATGAATTGATTTCAATGACAATGGATGACGCGGGCTATTCTACATTCAAGTACAAAACAAACCTCAAAATCAAACCTGGTTTGAATGTCAATAATAACGTTCACACCACGTGTGACGTTGTGGTTTGATTTGTACTTGAACTTCGGCTAAGCCCAAATATATAACAGACCAGGTTGTATTTAACCACTCATTACAACGAAGTGACATAGAGAAATGTGTGCTTGTAATTGTTTGTTGTGTTTAATAGCGATCACTGACAACGTTGAATTAACACATAATACTTGAAAAACACACTAAAAAAAGAATTAAATACGAAGTGTATATAAAACAGTTCTGTTAATGTTTGAAAAAAGACGAAATCGATTATGTGTTATTGAGATTTATGACAATTATATCAGCCAATCAAAAACTACTTCCGCGTTCACCAACGATAACTCTGTCATTGATGATTTGTCCCACGCGCGTTACCTAACGGAGTTATTCCCCGTGTGAAATTGCAAAGTAATTTCCAAATGCAAGTTTACGTAATTATACATAAATAAACTGAATTTTGTTTTTAAAACGCTTTGAAAAAGCCGTCTTGGTTATATTTTCTGCAACGCATTGAATAGAATACGGATAAATATCGAAATACTTACCAGCTGCGGTTATTGACTGAAATACTATCTCCGTGTTATTTTCAGTATTAAACGACTTTACTGGTCTCTTCCCAATTGATTTACAAGTACCAGTTTTTCCAGATGCAGTATTCTCACTTTGTGTAACAGCTCGTAAATTATTCAAAGAATTATTAGTCTTAATGCGATCAATATGATCAATAACAAAACCATCCTTGATCAATCCATTAAACACCTCGAATACAAAACGATGATTATAATAATTCTTCCCTCCAACATTAAACCTCAAATACCCCATACCATTATCACCCCCAACAGATTTCTTATTTTTACAGTGTCTAACAACACCATCACGAGAGGCTTCGTAATTTTCAATAACAGGATGTCTTTGAAATTCTTGGTTCATTATACTAATATATCTATTTGTCTAAATCATTATTTGGTTGAGATATAACATTGGCAAATCTGTCTATGTAGTCTTGAGCAGTTTTTATGATTTTGCCGTTGGCAACGTCATTGACGTCATTGACAGCGTCAGGAGTTTTTAATTTTTTTTTGTCATAATAACGCTTTAACTCTCTATAACGCTTACCCCCGCAATTAATGCATAACTGCGATTTGCCTCTAACACCTACCCCACAATACAGGCACGGAAGAGGACCATTACTCCCCCGACGAAAACTTTGCATATGATACCCACAGAATTCATTTCTGCATGATTTGTTACACGGAGTCTTTGATCCAATCATAAGCCATTTGCAATGATTCATTATATAAAAAACTTTTTATTTAAATACTTGTTTTAATTATAATATGAAAGAATTCAAGAGATTATCGAAATTTAATCTCGATAGAGTTTCTGTTAAACCAAAACATCTAAAAGACGATAGCATGAGGGAGTTCAAGAGATTATCGAAAATGAACCCCCGATTTAATCGAGATAGAGTTTCTATTAAACCAAAACGTCTAAACGACGATAGCATGAAGGAGTTCAAGAGATTATCGAAAATTAAGCCCGGATTTAATCAATATACTAAATTCGATCTCGATAACATCTCTGATATGAAAGAATTCAATAGATTATCAAAAATTACGCCTTGGAAAAATGCTAGATTTAATCTCGATAGAATCTCTGATATACCAAAAAGTCTAATAGATGACAAAACCCTGCTGAGTAAAATCAGCGACTGTTTTAATGAATTTAAGCGCGATGGAGCATCTCATACGTGGTCGACATTTCGAATTATCCACAACATCGAAGATGTCGGTGTCAATGTTCCCGTAATTGATGCTACTATGAACGATACAAGAGCAGCTGAGATACTTTCACACCTTGGCGGGAAATCCAAGGGATTTCCAAGGAGGTACTTTTTTAGAATAAAATTCATTATCGAAGACGAAGGTGAATGGGTTATCAGAGATAAATTTGATCCAATCCTCAAGGATAAAAAATTTGTTATTGTGAGTAGAGATTCCAAACCAGGAATTCTAACTGGAATTGACAAACCATACTACGAGAGATCTTACCCTGTAACAGCAGTTGTTTACGGAATATATCAACTAAATGATAAGCCAAGTATTGCAAAACTAGCACCTATGAAAACATCGTCGAAATCACAAGGTGATTCAGTGTTGAATTGTGTAGCAACACGGGTAATGGAACACTTCACAAATGCATCCCGGGGAAACAAATTAACTGATCTGCGACGAAAAAAAATAACCGTATGGGAACTGACAGTTAAACAGCGCGGGGCAATGATTTCCGATATATCTAAATTAGAAGCATCATTAAAATTTCCAATATCGGTAGCGACGATAACCGGAGAAGTATTATACGAACCGAAATATCAATCGCGAGGAGCTCCAATTGAAATTATTGATCATAACAAACACGCGTGGACGGCTGCAGTAAATGTATTTCCACGAGAACGAATCGTGAAATATATCCCCGGGGAATTTTGTAAGGATGTGTTCTATGAAGATAAATTATTTGATGCTATTGTTACGTTGTGTAAAGATGATCCAGTGTCGGTGTGGTTATTTATTAGTGCTGGTTCCGAATCAGGATTTGATCAATTTGTAAGACCAAATGGTGAATTATATCGCGTTGAAGAATTAGATAACAGAATGAGAAAAATCGCTAATGAATTTTCACCGGAGAGTTTCCATGAAAAACTACTCACGGATAGCTTTACAATTCCATCAGTGGTAGCTCATTTTGCAAGAGAAAAAAACTCATGGCGTCCAACACGAAGTGATTTTCTCGAGGACGTTAAATTGAGTTGCGTCGAATTTGGTCATAGAGGATTGTGGAATACAAAATACTCACGTGATGGTATGATTTCAATTGATATATCCGCGTGTTATCCTGGAAGTTTTCTCGGGTATGGGGAATGCTCTGAGTATTTTAAACGATTTGGACACCCCACACATGAAATGACTCGTGTTGCGATTAATGGTCGTTTGCCTGATTTTGATTTAACCGGATTCGCTCGTGTGATATCATTCGAATTCGCTACAGGGTTACATCCGTGTAGTTATGTTTGGCTTGGTAGACACCTATCTGAAAAACACTGGATGCCAATAGTATTACTACGATATATGATTGATTGTGGTATGCTAATATCGTTGATTGTCGGTGAAGCTATTATATGCTATCACGCGCAGAAAGATGTTTGGTTACCAAAACCTGATCTAGATGGAAAATCGAAGATTTTAAATGAAGAACAAATCATGAATTGGTCGAAGGAGTTATTTGAGATTAAAAACAAAGAAGCCAAAGATTTTGGACGAAAAATAATTGGTAAATTCACTCAAGGTGGAAGATATGACAATGCAAAATACTCTTCGAGGTTGATCATAGACGTCGCTGAATACGATTTTATTGTAACCGATTTAACGAAACAGGGAAAACTTGTAAATCGTAAAGATGCTTTTCTATCAAATGGTGAGAAATTGGGTACGGTTGTTACCTACTGTGATGGATATAATTCCCAGTACACACATTTGAGAAGTTCTATGCTCGGTTATTCTATTATTAATCTATTCTTGATGATAAATAGATTTCCAGATACCGCGGTTAGAGTAGCTACTGATTCGATGTATATACACAACAAATACAAATCGGATATAGCGGCATTCACAGATCCCGAGGATGCGTGGGGACGTTGGCGTTTTAAAAAAGAAACACTACATGAGTATTGTAAATCCGCAGACGTTGCCAACGACGATAAATACTTGAAAAGCAATCAATTATCAGAATTATCTAATGCACCACCGGTATCTGATCCCGTATGTAGATACAAGACAGTTTATTTAAACGGCTGTGGTGGATCAGGAAAGACAACTCGTGCAATTGAATTATTCCGTGGGGAAAATCCTACGGATTTCACAAACATGATTGTGTTTACACCAACTCACAGACTCGCCAGAGAGATGATAGCGCGGGGGGTAAAAGCCTGTACTTATCACAGCTTCTTTCGATGGAAAGGCGATACATGGACTCCTGATCGAATGGGTGATAAATTCATTCCTGAAATCATAATCTGGGATGAAATATGCACAGTATCATTGACAGTATTACAGATATTTCTTGAATGGTTGTTATTGAAAACTACAAAAGTCGTCATGTGCGGGGATCACGGCCAACCACAGCCATTTGTTGGTGGATCTCCACATGAATGGCTAAAGGATTTTGTAGATTATTATGAAGAGATTAATACCGACCATAGATAACTTGATGAACAATTACGAGAATTCAAAGCGCTAATTAGATTACAACCGGATAAAATCCAATGTGAAATAGCGCGTGAAATAATTTCAGAAACTCCCATGAATGATTTTTGGGAAACATGGAGACCAAATGATTTAATAATCGCGAGTAGAAAAATAGTCAGAGACGCACTTCAGATGAAATTATTTGAATTACATAAAGAAAAATTTGCAACACTTCCAGTACCGTTGTGTTATAGACCTTCGAATACACGAAAGCAGAATATCGACGTTGACATTCCTGGACAACAACAAAAGCAGAATTTAGTATTAAATGATATTGTGCTGGTTGATATCAGCGTCGTCGAAGATGCATTGGGGAACTCAAAGAGTTCTGCTGATAAATCCCCATGGACGTTAGGTTATGCAGTAACAATACACTCTTCCCAGGGATTAACTATCACAGACACAATTGTTTGGATAGTAGATAATCACATTGAGTGGTCAAATTTAGTTTATCTCGCAGTGTCCAGAGTACGGCGAATAAACCAACTTCGAAGAATTGTTTTCGATGATGTCAGTGACGATATTATCAGCGCCGATGATATCATCGGGGATATAATCAGAAAAAAACTCTCTGGTTATAAGCAACAGGATAAAACAATAATAGAAAATTTGACATTCATGCTGAATTAATAATTACGCTGAAGCAACAACAGAATAATCACTGCGCGAGTTGCAATTGTATAATGCGTTGGAGTTGGTCGAATAAAGATCCTCGCCAATTTACCGTAGACAGAAAGAATAGTAGCGTAGGTCATACCAACGATAACGTTATGCTGACTTGTCTTGAGTGCAATAGACGCAGAGGTGCCGGAACAATGCCTCTGGCATCGGGTGCTAGTTAAGACCACGCGGTGGTAATTGAGTATCCTCAGGAATTACCTGTAGTTGTTGTCGAGTAAATCCTCGCTGATGAGCAGTTGAATCCAGTCTATAGATTGCTGGTCTAGAAACGCTACCCGTTGATCGTGTTATACTGGATATCTTGTGCGTCGTGACACTCCAAATAGGATCGGTAGCTCTTTTTTTACCACCCTCAAGCTCTCCTGGTTCGTATAAGTACCTTACAATGACATTTCTACCAAGAATTGGTTCTTTGAAATCTTTTTGTGGTTGTACGGGTATATACTTTTTTTTAATAGCGTTGACAGGTTTCATGTTAATTGTTCTAGTAATCTCATTATTGATTGCGGTAACTACACCTGGTAATCTCTTGACCCATTCACGGGATCGTTTATGTTGAATGAATTCTTTCGCGTATTGATATCCAAATAACCGCTCAGCAAGTGTCCGATTAAACCGTTCAACAATTGCCTGATCGCGATGTAGCGCAGTGTGTCCTCGTCTGATGGCGACATTATGATGTTTCATCGTTGTTAAAACAGCGCCTTGAAATTCCTTGCCAGGATCAACATGTAACAGATTTGGCCAGCGCAGAGGACCTCGTCGATAAATTTTTTTCAAATGCAGAAGCTACTTCAGTAGATGATTTTGTCCTTAGCGGTTCTGCTTGTTTGTATCGACTCGCAATATCAACTAACGTTAACGCGTATTTGTAACCGTTGTCATGCGGCAGAAATAGTATATCAGCTTGATGAACTTCATTAGGAACGGTCACATCAAAATGCGAGTAGTTAATTCGTTTAGGCGGTGGTAGATAAATTTGCCTTATAGCTTGTTTAGATAACCAGTTTGCCGCTGTAGTTTTTTTCACCGCTGCAGCGCTAGCGAGTTTACTTATTGCTGCCTTGCCTCTCCAGTATCCTCTCGGAGAATAATAAATAGATTCCATATTTTTAATAACCAGCACCTAACATCAATTTACCCTTCATAGCAGATTTTACCAACCACGAAGCCAATTTTTCTTTGAAGGATTTATAAGGAAGCGCATTTAACGCATGAATTAATTTCACATCCGCAAGATGTCTGTGTTGAAGATTGCTGCTTTTATATGCAACATCATGAGCATGACACGCCTTATCAATAGCGTTTATTGGATACTCGCCGGGTCGGGGTAGATTTTGATCATCAAGTCTGATATCTAATCGTGTTCCCGGTCCACAGTAGCTATATCCTGGAAGGTGCTTTTCTCCTGGATACTTTGCCCACGGTGTTCCTGGGAGTTTTGCTAACTTGGCTGCAATATCACCTCCTCGTTTTTTTTTAAAGGTTTCGTGGAAGTAAATCTAAATTTTTTCGTACTACATTGTACGCATTTACCAGAAAGCGCTGATCGATTATTTTTCGTTGTAATAGTCGTCAAGTCATTTGTGCCAGTACGTGTCCTACATTTCACACAATATAGATCCATAATTTATATATAACGGCATGAATGTAATTGATTATTCAGCTACGAGACGACGGGAACCTATTAAACACCATGCAATGTTACCAAACTCTATTCGCGCGATTATCATCGGACCATCTGGAAGTGGTAAAACACAATTGCTACTTAATTTGATAACGAGATGGATGAAGTGGGATAAGTTGTATATGATTGCTCCGAGTGTAGATGATCAGCGATGTTATGAAGTGTTAAAGGATTTTGACGAAGCCGCGCGAGAAATTAACGGCGATGATATCATTGAGTTTATAACCGATATCGAAGAGGCACCTAGCATTGACTCCATCGACGGAAGTATTAACAATTTAGTCGTATATGATGATATCATGTTGGAGAAACAAAAAAATCCAGCAATGATATTTTCCAGAGGCAGACATAAAAACACAGATGTGATATATATCACTCAAAAATACGCACAGATTCCAAGTGTAATAAGAGAAAATTGCAATTTAGTATGCGTATTTAACGGTACTGGAAAATACACATTACAAAATATTTTTAATTACTGGTGTGACGGTGATATGGATTTTAATAAATTTAGAAATTTCTTTAACGGCGTAAGAGCTACCCCTCACGGATTTATCACGATAAATTTATCAGATCCTCGGACACGATATCGAGTCGGACTTGATCAAATATTTAGTTAACGTATAGCAGCAACGAGGGTGAACGCCAACAACAATGGCGTCTTTTTTTAAAATTTTTATTTTTTATTTTTTTGCTCAAATTATTAAAAAATTAATTAAGTATTTTTCAAGGAAGCCTCAGTTTACTAAATTGAGGTCTATATAAGCAATTTTGAGAAGCCTCAGTTTGCTAAATTGACGCCTAAAAAAGTTGGTCTGTTCACACTCTCTGCTGCTACATACGTCAACTGGGCTGGAGTGTATTCCATTTGCAGATATAATTTGTGTCCTGTTGACTAAATAGGACCTGAACCACTGTAAGGCTATATTCTGAATGCCAAATACATGCTGGAGACGGTGAAGTAATATATCATGGTCTATTGTGTCAAATGCTGTAGACAAATCCAGGAGAGTGAGGACTGTAATCTTTGCACTATCCAAAGCGGAGAGAATGTCGCTAAATACTTTCAGAAGAGTAGTTTCCGTACTGTGGTAAGGGCGATATGCAGACTGTACATTGCTAAAAAGACTGTTTGAATTTAAATGAGATACAAGTTGAGTTAGAACAACCTTTTCTAAGATATTTGATATGAAAGGGAGATTAGAAACTGGTCGGTAGTTCTTTAAAATGTTATGGTCCAGTGTTGGTTTCTTCAGCAGTGGCTTTACAATGGCAGTTTTGAAAAATGATGGGAATTCTTAATATAAGTCCACAGTATAAAAATGACAAGAACAAAAACAAATTAATTTAAGGTCAGAAGGTAAAAGTATTTAAGAACTGTAACAATATTAAGTTATAGTTATTTTTACATTAAACTTACTTTATTTAAAATTTTCCTTTTGGTGTCACCCCTCTGAGATGGTGTCACCCGGTGCGGTCCGCACCCCCCCCCCCCCCGCACCCCCCGCACCCCCCTAGCGACGCCACTGCTAATATATATATATATATATATATATATATATATATATATATATATATATATATATATATATATATATATATATATATATATATATATATTAGTTCTTCTTAATTGCATGACATATCGTGGTCTGATTGAAAGAAGGTGTGCAATTTAAATCTTTTGTGATATACAGCGTTACATCTCAGTACATAACTCAAACCTTGGAGACACCTAATTGATCTTACCAATAAAATACTTACCTTAAGGGCATAGTTCGGGTATGGAAAACATTTTGTCATGATATTACTAAGGATATTTTTAATTTTATTTTCCTCGACCGATCAGATACCTAAAGATTTTATTGAAAATGATACAATCACTATTTTTACATAATAACTTCAGTTCTTGATAAAATGAAGAAAATGTTTGGTTACCACGTCAATCACTTTCGAGAAGGAGCAGAAGTGTTTGCCAATCAGCAAAAATTGACAACGAGGCAACTGATAACCTGAGAATGTATGAATAAGAACTTTATAATATACCGTGATTCATTAATGTGTCTGCAAGGTTTTCTTATTTCAAACCTGTAATGTAATGTATAACTGTATAAAACACAATGAATGCCCAAACATTTAGAAGAAATGCAAATGACTAGTACGTTAAATATAAAGATTGGATTGATGCCTTAGGTTTTAATTCCTTAAAAATTTCCAGGATAATGCTAGTATTCCATTAATTCTGACTAAAATCTCGGTGAAATCTATTAAACAGTCATTTATTTGGCTGATCACTACTTGATTGTATTGTGTTGATTATTGAAGTGCTGTAGAATGAATTTTAAAAAGTGTTGATAACCAATTACAAAAGTATTTTGAATGGAGCACATGCTATAACTGTAAGTAGCATAAGTCGATAATTAACATAAAAATTCAGCAATTTTTACTCGTCATAATTGTGTCTAATATCACTGTATTACAGAGTAATTTCCACCGATCAAATGTTACCAACAGACCTCTTGGAATGTAGAGAAGCATTAAATAATAAAATAAATGATTACCTGAGATGTAAGGCTGACATAGAAAAACAAGGCAAGGTAACTGTATTGCATTAGTTTTACCTAAATAAGTAGCTTATGTCGATAATTAATCAATTAGTTTTACCCGTATGGTACTTTGAAGCACCACGATCTTCCAGTGAGAGATGAAGTTGGAAACTATGTCACAGTGGAGGAGGAGAAGATGGAAAGATGGAAGCAACATTTCGAGTATATCCTGAATCGCCCAGACCCACCCGTACTCGCTGACATTCCTGAAGCAGAGGAGGACCTTGACATCAATTGCGACGACATCACTGTTGAGGAGGTCAAGCAGGCCATTCACAAGCTGAAGAATGGGAAGGCACCTGGTGATGGAGTGTGTCCCGAGATGCTGAAGGCAGAAGACACAGAGACGCCGAAGCTTCTTTGCCAGATTCGCCAAAAGATATGGGATAATGAGAAGGCACCAAATGACTGGAAAACTGGAATCATAGTTAAACTTCCCAAGAAAGGAGATCTGGGAAACTGCAACAACTGGCGAGGAATCACATTGCTATCCCTCACCAGTAAGATCTTTAGCCGCATCATTCTTCAACGCATCACAACAGCTGTGGAGAGCATCCTACGCCAGGAACAGGCAGGCTTCAGGAAAGGCAAATCTTGCATCGACCACATCTTCACACTGAGGCAGATACTTGAGCAGTCTCATGAGTGGAATGGATCCCTTTATGTGGTCTTTGTGGACTTTGAGAAGGCCTTCGACAGCCTGCACCGAGCCTCTATGTGGAGGATCCTACGAAATTATGGCATCCCCAAGAATATTGTCAATGTCATCAGGTCCCTGTACGAGAACTCTGAGTGCAGAGTAATCCACAACAACCAACTCACTGAACCATTCAAGGTGGAAACCGGAGTGAAGCAAGGATGCATTCTCTCTCCAATTCTCTTCTCACTGGCCATTGACTGGATCATGCGCCGCACCACAGAGGGCAAGAGGCATGGAATACAGTGGACGTTGACCTCAATGCTGGATGACCTGGACTATGCCGACGACATCGGGTTGCTGTCAAGCAGACACCAGGATATTCAACAGAAGACAACAGTTGGTACAGACAGCAAATAACATAGGTCTTCGAGTCAACATAGGGAAGACAAAGGTCTTGAGGAAGAATACTAGAGTGGGCAACCCAATCTCCATCAACGACCAGCCCCTGCAAGAATTAGACGATTTCACTTACCTGACCAGTAAGGTCGCCACGGATGGAGATAGCACAATGGAAGTCGTCACAAGAATCGGCAAGGCCAACCAGACCTTCGCAATGCTGAAGCCCATATGGAGGAGAAGACACCTCAGCGTCCACATAAAGATCCATATCTTTAAGAGCAACGTGTTGAGCGTCCTTTTGTACGGCTCAGAGTGTTGGAATTCCACTGCGAACATAGAACACAAGCTCGAAGTGTTTCAAACCAAATGCCTGCGACGCATCATGAGGATCTTCTGGCCAAACACGATCTCAAATGAGGAACTTCGGCACAGAGCAGGTGAGATCATTTCAACTCGGCGATGGAGATGGCTCGGCCATGTCTGCAGAATGCCCCCTGACTCACTAAAAAGGGTGGCACTGAGATGGACCCCACAGGGGAAAAGGAACCGTGGCAGACCCAAAGAGACTTGGCGACGAACAGTGGAGAAAGACCTTAAGACCAGAGGCCTTACCTATCAGACCGCCCCAGCAATAGCTGCCGACAGACGGAAATGGTGCTCCCTTGCTGTTGCCTCAAGCACCAGACGGCGCAGAGAGGATTGATTGATTGATATTGATTGTATGGTACTTTATTTCTCTTTCACCTTTTAATACAATAACCAGCGACACTACTGACACATTTGTTAAAGACACTTAATGCAACAAACACTATTGGCACTTTGTTAAAGACATCTTATGCGATCAGCACAACTGACTCTTTTTTGTTGTAAACACCTTATACAATGAACTGGAGCTAAAGAATTGCGGAGTCAACATACAGTGGGAAATTATATAAGATGCAAAATTAAAATAAAATACACAGCAACATATTTAATAATCGGCAATCATCTAGATTCACGGGAATACTTCGTTGATTGCGGATTTCTTGTACGTTGATTTTTATACCTCACTTAAAGTCACTGGTGTGTATGGAAAACATCACCTACTTTCTGTATATGTGTGACTCGAGTCCAGCTCAGATTATCATTCCGAAATGCATACATGGATGGGTGAATATTATTGAGTCGATTTCCTTTATATATGTAATATACACTCTTACGCAGAAGAAGACTTTGTTACTTCTTACAAATAATGTTTTTTTTTTCTTCCTTGGATTTAGTAGATCTGAAATTGATCAGGACGGGACAACTTGTCATATGACTTGTTCCTAAAATGAAAGAGTTATGTCCCTTGAAAAGCGTCATAACTACTATTGGACGTATGGTGTGGTAGATGGGGTAGAATTATGTTCACTCGACAAACGCACAGAAGTTCATCCGACTGAGAGTTTCTTTCTTAGAAAATGTGATCGTTGAAGATAAATATATACAGGTTATTCATTTATCATCCTTAAATTTACAGGTTATTCATTTATCATCCTTAAATATACAGGTTATTATTTTATCATCCTTAACTTTTAAAAGTAAACAATGAAATTGATAAATTATTAAGTTGAATGTATATTACTACTAATGAACAGTTTATAATAAGTGATGCATCAGGAAGTTGGGGGAGTGGTGAGTGGGGTGGTTGGTTTTCATAGAGTGCAAAATACTCATGCACCGGACCTTATTCGCTCCTTATGGCATCACGTACTTTATCCTATCTGTAACTCATTACATTTTCAGGTCAGCATCATTACATGTAGCTAAACTACCTTACGAGTTTTAAATACTTCCTGAGAATCAAATTAAATATTTTTTAACTCGATTTAATGATGCTGACAATTTTTTTTATTATACTGAATTACAGATAGGAAAAATATTCGTGGTGCTGTATGGAACGAACTATGCTAACTTGGCCCCGAGACATACATGTACAAAACGAACGCGGGCTTCAAATGGCACAATACACCGTATTACGTGTACATTAGACGATTTGTAAGTAAATTAACAAGAAAGCTATAATAACGGATTCATCGTTATAAATATTAAGAAAAATAATAATAAAATTTGAAAAGCAAAAATACAAATTGCATATATAATGGTCGAATCTTGAAAAAAAAAATTGCTAATTGCGAGAGAATCAAACCTGCCATTTCTTTCTCAAGTTCCATTTAATCAACTTGTCGTATTAAAGAAACATAACAACTTGCGCAAAAGTTACTCATATGCCACTTGTATAAAACGACCATATTTTCACCTCTTAGCGGTGGCTGTATAAGACAGGTTTGTTTGTAAAATGAAATGTGCCCCTATCATACTATTTATTATTATGCATTATTGGAGAAGGTAGACACGGCCCTAGAATGCCTATGTTCGCTGACGACAGAACTGAAAAACAAAGAACCAAGCAAAAGACAAAAAAGGGCTGCGAAAAAAATCCCATGTTGCCATCCAGAAGCATCGAGTCCTGATGCAGAGGAAAGAAGAAATGAGGGAAAATTTGATTTCAGTATGAACTTTTGAATTTACTCATATATTAGTGTAGTAAATTTTGGACTGGTATCCGTTCTAGACTCCTTCCCAGTCCCATATTATTTCCTATCATGCATGTTCTACACTACTCTCGATAATTTGTATAAATTAGTTCAGTTCCATTTTGGGCAATATTTGCCCCCCCCCCCTCCCTTTTTGCTTCATTAAGGGAATTGATATCAACCTATGGCCAATTAAGGATGTCATCTACTACCTTATACAAAGTCCGACATAATAATTATCAAGTAATCGATAGCAAATGAAATGTCGTACTTGATGCAGTCGAAATGTGCAATATTTGACAAAATGTCACTTTCGACCTTCGTAGAAGAGGGTTGTTATATTGATCATAATATTTGGCAAACTTTGGGCTGTCATGAAAAACGATATATACATATTTATATAAACTTGGTCAAGGAATGAATTGCAATTTAAATATTTTAGATGACGCAGTGTAAAATGTGCATTATTTGCGAAACAATCGTTACCCTCACCCCTGGTAAAATGGGGGAGATATTTTCGTCTTAATCTTGGGAAAAAATAAAGCCGCCGTACATAACCTCATATCAATTTCGACGTAAAATTTATCAAGGAATCGATTGGAAATATAATTTTTGAGATGATCCAGTGGGAAAGGTGCAATATTTTACAAAAATTGTAGTGTGTATCACTATACTTCGTCGTCGCCTAATTGTATAAATATTTGTAAAAATACCTACGTAACCGATTTGCTGGTTAAGCTTTAACACAAGATAGCGCCTGTTATATTTCAAATCGAAAGTATTAGTAAAATTCGCATTGTGTCACTAACAAACAGAATATTAAAGCAATAAATGTGCCACGGTTAGATTACCGATATCTCTCTAGGTGAGGCCATTTGTTTTGATCACGTGACAATATGGCGTCGGCGTTCGCCTGACTTAGTATAGCGGAGTGCAACGCATGTGAGCGGACCAGACTACCGTTACTGTCGCAAACAAGACATATATTATACCTCGCTTTTTCTTGCCTGTTTTTGTTTTTAAAAAATTAGCTACATTTAAATTAACTTCTGCAAACTCTTATCTGTCTTATACTTGCAAACTAGTTTATGCAGATGCTTGTGTTCTTAATTGCATCAAGTCACAGAAGTGAATAATTTTTACGTACTTTTCATCACGTCGCGTGTGAAAAGAATATTACCCACACGTGTGGTTACATTTGTAATTTTAATTTACAAAGAAAATATGGAGAACAGTTTTCATTTTTAAAGAATGTATTTTAGACCTTTGCCGTAATGTGTGATCTTTGTGGTAATTTCACAACTTCTTTAACTAAGTTCAACTGTTTGAGTTGATTACTGAACATATCTAAACGTTTCTGAAAATTGTTGAACAGAGAGCAGAGAAGATGCAGGAGGTGAAACATGACTGATTTAACAGGCGTCGCTTTGTTATCATGCCAAATAAATGCAATGTGAAACGAAGAGTAGCCATACGCAGGTATTTACAAAGTGATTTGGTCCTTTTAATTTCGAATAAATCATGCTAGTGTTTAATTGTTATGAAATACTAAAGAAATTCAAGCTAAAGGTTCAAACATTGCTGTAATACACACATTTCTATTTCAAGAATCAAATGTATCGATGAAAAGGAAGAATATATAATGATTTCAAAATATTTAATAACCTTATAACAAGAGAAGTGGAATTCAGAAGAAAGAAAAACAACAAGGCGCTGATAATGTGCTTGAGTTGTTTGGCACCAAGCCTAATTTTACTATGTTGAAAATTTCTCAGAGGTTAGATTCTAATGGACACAATGTTAAAGGTGACATTAGAGGAGCTAAGACAACTATACAGATACTATTGAAGACTATTTGCTATTTTACTGTCTTCGAAGTTAATTAGTGTTGTTTGCATATAGCGGATAAAAGGTTTAATGTAATAGCTATTACCATTTCATAATGAAAGGTGTGAATGGATTCCAGCTCCAAACAACACAGATCTAGACCTGCCAGATGCATAACGTACATGCAGATCAGGATATGACGTTTGTTATACAGTATGCATAATTTCCTTTGTGAGAACCTATTACACATTTAAATTTAAGATGTTCAAACATATGTATATGTTTTTGACATATTTCTTTGATTCTTTATACAGGGATGTCTGTAATGAGCCTATGATACAAGATGGTGCCTTTTTCCAGTTCACGTTGCGGATCGATAAATTAAGTGATGAAATGCTTCCCGATTAGTAGTTGATGGGAGTGTGATTAACTCTTAGTGTCCTTGTTTAAAATATTTTTCGTGTATATAGTTTCATTTGGTGAATAAACCTTAATGTTAAACTGCAGCTTTTAGTTTTCATTTCCAAAGGTATAAAGTGGCTATTCATAATTTTACCGTTCAGTTGTATGTATTTTGTCTGGTAACACAACGTGTCAGTTTATTTTAGTTAAACGATGTAACAGGAATATAGAACTGTAGCAGATGTATTAGACATTGAAAAACTCATTTAGTTCGATTGTACACAAATCTAATGGATAAATAATTATATTTTTTGCAACCAGTACCTCTCCATCTTCTATTATAACAAAGTTATTTCAACTAGAATCTCATTTTCATTACATTGTCTGATAGATTAATGTGCACAAAAAGCAAATCATCGTGTTAACGCCCTTATAAACATACGTACATACATATACAGAGACAGTGTTTAAATTTGCTGTACAAATAAGTAATATTATTTTTAAAAATCTACAAGAATATTTTATGAATTTGTGCAGAGAACATTGATGTTGTATCCTTCCGTTATTCTCTATGTGTGTGTGTGAATGAAAGTATCGCTTGATTGTCTTTCTTTTGGTACCGTTATGGTGTTTGCTTCTGGCGTTGTCTGTTCTATATATTACTAACCTTGTATTAACCTCTATTCATGTACCGCGTTTGATCCCTCACAATACAACGAACCTGGTAGAGGTAAATAAAATCTAGACTGTAGTTTTCATGCGGAGTTTGTGTCCTACAGTCTTATGAAGTGAAGGGAAGTATATGAAATCGTATACACCCCGTCGTTAGCGCGCAGGTAAAAGTGCGCGACGACAAAAGCGCGCCGACAATAGCGCGCAGCGAAATATGCCCGTCAAATGCCATTTTCCATATGCCATTTTCTAGTGAGCACACATCAAAGAGTGTAGAATCTTTATATTTAGTAGAAATAAACTAAGCTTTTGAATCAGTTTGAACATACATCAAAGTGTGTACACTCTTAATATTGAATAGAAATAAATAGTTTGAATCACTGTTTCCAGTGAGCTGTCATCAAAGTATACACTCTTAATATTGAGTAGAAATAAATAGTTTGAATAACAGTTTTCAGTGAGCAGACATCAAGATGTGCATTTACACAGTATAAGCCTAGACAACTATAAATACAAAATTTAATTTGTGAAAATTTGAAAAGTGGTAGATAAACTGATATTCATTTTAATTTTGTTTTCATTTTGTGCCTTTATTTTGTATTTATTATGCACATAACGTTGCAATTTGAACAGTGATAGACATAAAAAATTGTAACTCATTTTGATAATAGCAAACCTTATTTAAATACCCAATTACTTTCTATTGTATGAATTATTTATATGTATGAACATTGTTTGTTTGACATATTGACTTTTAAAATGTTTGCCTTGCGCGCTTTTGACGGCCGATTTTATCTTGCGCGCAATTTTCGGTGCGCGCTTTTGTTTGCGCGCTTTTGACATGCTCGCTAACGACGGGATACCATATATATATATATATATATATATATATATATATATATATATATATATATATATATATATATATATATATATATATATATATATGTCAAATCAAAGTGCTCTTAAAACTCACCTTTTTCGACTGCCGAAACAATCTTAGAGACCTAATAATGTTTTGTACCTTATATGTTTTCAGAATGTTTTGATGTTTTCCAATTTCATTGTTTTTGTAATTTGCTTTTCTGTAGTGTAGTCATATCATTATAGATGATGTAAAGTGCTTAGAGCTTCTAAAGATTAGGCGCTATACAAAGTCCTCATTATTATTAATATTATTATTATTATTATTATTATTATTATTATTATTATTATTATTATTATTATTATTATTATATTTAATGTGTATTCTGTGTTGACTTTTTATGTAGTTTATATTAAATGGCTGACCTTTGCCCATAATTGAGGGTAGGAGTTTGTACCTACATGCCTATTGTCATGTAGGGTAAACATGTTTACCTGATTTTGAGTTCTAGATACATCTTTGATCCTGACCCTAGACGATTAAAGAAAGAATTTATTCTGACGGAAATTTCCATTAACTTAAAGTTTCATGCAATGAATAAGTAAAGATAATTTTTAGTTCCATATTAAAGCATCAGTATTAGTGGAATCAATTTACCTCCTTTTAAAATATTCACTGGAATTATAATGTGCTCGAAAATATTTTTGGACTAAATCACTGTTCTGCAATTATTGTCGATTCATTCAATGACGTTTTTGATTATATCATTGTGATACGTCGAAACTGTTAGCACATAGCCACATTCCAGACTACTTATATATTGTCACTTTCAAGATTGGAATTCATTTAGAACACAACTAGATATCATTCGGAACTCTATACTTTTTGACTGGTCATACAATTTTTATGATTGTTTGTGATTTTATTCACAATACTTTTAGTTCGTTTACAATTTTCACTTTGTGTTCAAATTTAAATAATTATTTGATGACCTTTACAAACTGTTGGTTTTGGCTCTTTTTGTTACTTGTTCAATACCATAGAGGTGTACCAATGTCAAGACTCTTACCATTTGTGTGCTTTTATCTATGTTGGGGTAAATTTTCAGGATACATAAATTCACTAAGAACAATATAGTCAGGTTTGTGCAGAATTGCAGTTAAAGCCTATACAAATATCCATATATACATACATCCATATATACATCCATCCATACATACATTCATACATCCATCCATACATACATACATTCATCCATCCAACCACCCACCCACCCTTCCATCCATCCATCCATCCAGTTAATTGCAGTTAAAGCCTATACATATATCCATATATACATCCATCCATCCATACATCCATACATACATACATACATACATACATACATACATACCCTAATTACAGAAATATAGATTGTTCCGTATGAATTCGAATAGCTTGAATGTCCTGATATAATGTCTGATGCGATCCAGAGAGCTTTTGTGAGTGAGTTCAAAAATAATCATTTTATTAATTCCAACAGCTATTTGAAATAAAATATTTTCTCTTGAATTATAAATACACACAAATATAAAATTAGATCGCATTTGGATTCCCAAAGACTGACGTAATACAGGAATGAATTATTGTTTTGTCAGAACAGTATTGATACACATTTTCACTTGACCCATATGTGAATCATCCCAATGGAAAATTCAAGTCTGGTACACAAGAATGGCCTTGAACTCATATTATACCCAAACATTATGTTTACAACTTCCAAACTTTGACAAAAGGCAAGACAAAATATAAACTGAATCTAAAAACACATTTTATCTACACAAGTTCAGGCGAACAATTTCAAGAACCTCCTTCCAGTCTTTAACTAGACTTAAAAGCGTTGTCTTGAATCTGTTATTTTCATGGACCTTATTGGCACTGAAATTGGACGTGGAATAAATGGTTGATGTACACATTGAAAAAGGACGTGGAATAAAAGGATGATGTAACACATTGATAAGGAACGTGGTCAAAAAGGTTGATGTAAACACTGAGGAACGTGGAAGAAATGGTTAATGTACACATTGAAAAGGGACGTGAAATACAAGGGTGCTGTAAATACTTACAAGGGACGTGGACGAAAAGGTTGATGTTAACACTGAGGGACGTGGAAGAAATGTTGATGTACACATTGAAAAAGGACGTGGAATACAAGGTTGCTGTAAATACTTGTAAGGCACGCGGAATAAAAGGTTGATGTAAAACATTGATAAGGGACGTGGACAAAATTAATGTAAATACTGATGGGCGTGGAAGAAATGGTTGAGGTACACAACTTAAAGGAACGTGGAATAAAAGGTTGTTGTAAATACTTTTAAGGGACGTGGAATAAAAAGTTGATGCAAAACATTGATAAGGGATGTGGACGAAAGGATTGAGAGGCGTGGAAGAAATCGTTGATGTACACATTAAAAAGGGACGTGGAATAAAAGGTTGCTGTAAACGCTTATAAGGCACGTGTAATAAAAAGCTGGTGCTAACACTGATAAAGGACATGGAATAAAAGCTTGCTGTAAACACTGACAAGAAACATGTAAGAAACAGTTGCTGTAAACACTGATAACGGACGTAGAATAATATACCTTTACGGATAAGGAAGTAGAGATTAATACAAAGCAAGCCTAGCAGTAACAAAAGACAAGTCAAAACAGACTGCTGTCTTCCGCATTATTGTCCTGCGAATGTATTCTTAGTATCCTACTTCCATTCCTGCAAGTCCTCAACTCGGTGATTTTGTATAGTCTTCTAGTGGCTTGACAATTTGAAATGGCTGCTTACAGAACTCGACACAGACAAGTTTAAGGGAATATTGTGATAATTTACCAGTAATTCTCATACTGCGTTTTATAATGTCGTGATTATAAGTCTAAATGTAGTTATGGATGCAGTTTAAGCAGAAATTCTATCATTTGAATGAAGTACAAAATACCTTTACAATTTAAAATTTGATCATTTACTAAATGTTGCGCCATGCAAATGAAAGTGGACATGTTTTGAGCTTAAATGTGGCTTCATTAACTGAAATACCCTGAAAAATTTGAAATTGGGACACATCTCAAGCTGCATTAATGTATAGTTAATTGAAATGAAAATAGTGACATGCAGACTTGCGTTCCGAATGTGTTAAATGTCTAATTACATGCGTTCGTGTTTATCACTACAGTCTAAATGGAATACAAATTTTCGGGTGCTTTTGACGCAATTCGTTTCAGAGTCTGCTGTTTGTCATACTTTTCAAGATAATATTTCATTGAATCTGTTTTTGACTTAACATCTACAGCATTTGCATAACCTCTCAGTTACCTGTCCTTTTCTGAAGTGTATATTTTCTTCACTCCAGGTGTATGTTTTCAGCTTTTAACTATTCCTTGTTAAATATTCAATGTTAGAGGCTCCTTCTTGTACCTGCCAATTAAACGGCCCATTTCTCTCTAGTATTGTATCTTATTTTCATCATGGATGCTAAAGTCTTTATTTTTTGTTTTCTTCTGTCACGTGTGGGAGTGAATGTGGAGCATTGATACACTGCATCAACTTGAAGTACCAGAATAAAGCCTTGTTTTGTGCAAAATTAGAGTAACTTGTTCCTTTCAGCTATTGCTTGCTATAGAAGAAGTGTTTGTTGCAAACACTTGACGTTACCCTCTTTCGAATCTTTAGGTAACTGCAGTGTAGCGTTTCATAAAATATTGTGACGTTTCAGTATTCAAATGATGCTTTTTTATTACAAATACACCGTAATTAAGTCATGTCATGGTCTGTCATCTTCCGAACAGGTAAATTGTTTGGTGTGAAATACTAGTACCTTAGATTTGAGCAACATTTTCAAGACCTCGTTAACCTTCACTACAGTATGATCAACTTGTATATAAGGGTATCCACCACACCATCCTCTTCACATTCAGGATTATTAAATTCTTTCATTTCAAGATATCCACTCCTCATAATTGTTTTTCTTATTATTTTTAAAACATTGATAAGTCACAGGTAGAAAAAGAATAGGCATTATAGAAAACAAATACACGGAAATAGTAAATACCGAAGGTGAATAGCTCCATTACTCCAGAGTTAGAAAATTACAAACAAGAACTCAACAGACAGAATCGTTCTTTTCTTTTCCTTATTTCCTGGATTTACGCCATGGCCAGCTCATCTAGAATACGCCTGGCAAATTATACATGCATCTGGAATTCAAGCAGTTTCGTTAGTCTACTCGTGTTGACGAATGAACGCTGGTGAATCTAGACTCGAATCGAAGCTTAATTATAGTGCTTCGTTCACGAAGGAACATTTAGCACTGTTTAACGCAAATACAGTTTGCTATTTGATTAATCCCGTGGGGTAAGGAATAGTGCCACATCCCCAGGGGCGTTTATGCGTACAAAGTACGCTATTTAATTTGGTCATCATGTCGAGTCCCTAAAAAGGGACTATCGACATGAATGAAAGACCTTCAGGTGAGTGGGAATAGTATCAACACGCACTCAACCCTATCAACCAATCTGTGGAAGGTATACAGAGGTGCAAAGGCACCAAATAATAGCGAGAGAAAAATAGTTTTCTCATATCGCTATGTTGAGGGGTACTGGTCGCGGAAAAGGAGGAAAAAGTCCCGGAAAGCCAGCCTTTGGATGTCGTTTACGCCCTGGAACGCCCTAGCCATACTTATTCCAAATTTAGTTCAGTTATACTAATGGACAAAAAATATACTAATATTGTGTGAGCCACCTGTGCAATTGAATCAAATAATTAAGTCGTAGAATTTTCTTTATCATCCTAACTATACCAAATTTCTAGTACAAAAGTGTACGTATTCTAAGTCCCTAACAAATTTGTTTAACTAATATGTCTATACGACATATAAAAGTGTAGTCACTGTTTGGTATTAAAGTTTGTTAATTTTGAGCGGTGTTCAAAATTGATCAAGTCTGGTTTCGTAATAAAGATTGTTCAAAGAGTGTTTTCGTAACCAAATGAGAACCCTATTATTCAGGCAAATGAAAGGCAAATGTGAAAATTGTTCACATCTTGCTCCGCAGGCAGTCTTCTTCGGCGTGCCATAGGTTAGCAGCTACAGAGTTTCTCATGCTGCTGCCGGTTATCCTTCTGCTGGTTAAATTATATCTTCTGAGGCCCTGAAGTTTTCCGGGTACCGGTACTTTTGGTCCACGGGAGTCCCTCCATTTCAGTCCTCGCGGCTAGTGAAGTCAATGTTTGACCTCGTGCTTGGACGTCCATCTTGTTTTCTCTCGTGGCCGCCGCCATTATCCTTTGTTCAGTATGTCAGAAGATTGTTCTCGTTACACCCGTTAGACTCGTTAGCTTGTTAGCCTCCTTAGCTACAGTAAAACCAAACTGGTAATAATAATGAGTTCTGGAACATACTAATACATTAAACTCTTAATAACAACTTGAAATTCACAGTTCACAACGTTTCAGATATGCGTTGTAATAAATGAATCATTCCACGATATGACAATACAAACTCAATAAAATTCGCATATCAAATAAAATATAAATTTAACACTCACCCTTATGGCTTATAGAAATACCACGTGTGCTCTCCTCAACAGATCTAAAGTGACCAGTGTCGGTTATACGTTAATCTTGCTTAAATTCATAGGACAGCCAGTTATATTCAGGGTAAAATAACCGTTCAGATCCGTAGCCGCAAGTAGTTTACGGCGAGACATGACTAAATCTATATATATAACACAAACACAGATAGCATACACAGTATACAGGGGACTCCTAGCCAGGGTGAACTACATGAATTAGGAGACTGAAGACGTGAATTAGGAGATTCAAGACGAGATAGGTAAATAAATCCTATCTCGGATAACCCTCCCTAGAGTAACATTAGGGAATCTAAAAATACCCCTTTCAAACATATTATATAATCCCGATGGGAAAAAATTAAATGTAAGAATAAAGTAAATGGAAAATAAAAAACACATAAACTAATAAATTACACACCAGGAGGAGCACACTGATACGTAAACACAGGTACAAGAATTAGTACAGAAGAACTGCGGAAGGGATAGGGCAACAAGTAACACATAAAGGTTACATGAGAAGGAAAATTAATACAAGCAGCGCCACAGGAAAAGCACAGGAGGGCAGAAGATCAGAGAACAGAAGAGGAGAGAAACAATGCAGATGAGTACAAGGAAGTACTCAATGAAATGAGACTCTCTCGCATTAGAACGTTAACTCTCATGTGATGAAATAAAGAAAGACATTTTTAACGGGTCATTTAATGTAATAATTTATCAGCAAAGAAAATATATAACTCGAAATTACCTGAATAATGTTATTTATTACTAATACAAATTAAATTGTTATATATATTACCTTGAATTGTTCATTTTTTTAGCCTTTAGGCATGCTGACTGGGGGGCTTGTGAGTCATTCAAAATTTGAATGTCTACAATCTGCCTTATTAATCCTAATACTGCAAAAGAGATGTGAATGCATGAAATCATATTTGAAACATGGGTAGAATTAAACTTAGTTTTTAAACCAAAAGTATATAGATCACAGTGAATATAACAGTAATTTAAATAAAAAGAGAGAAAACCATAATCAATGAATCAATAACGCCATAAATGGCGGAGATGGATTTCCCATAAGTGTCAATACGGCTAGTGCAGCCGTATTGACACTTATGGGAAATCCATCTCCGCCATTTATGGCGGGCAGTAAAATTTGGGAGTGGGGATGTGGTGGCGGGTCACATATTTTAAAGTATAAAATCCCTTTTTGTTAGTTATTTTAAATTTATTTTGAAAGATAAACCAATCCCCAAAGCTCTTAAATTTTGGCGCTATTTAAAGGCAAAGACTTGTAAAGGCTCTGTTTTTAAGGCGTTAATTTTTTTGGGTGGGTGGGGGTGAAGTAGGTTTGGAGCAATTCTGACTTGCCCCTAGGTGGGTCAGAAATTATTAAGCCTTGGTGTGTGATGGTGACGTGTGTATTCATACTTTGGAATAAATTCAAATTAGAATTACACCCCTATGAAGGAATGCCCAACAAAACATACATAAAATGTGACAAACACGCACGCACGCACGCACACACACACACACGCACACGCGCGCGCGTCAGTATTCCCTAAGTATGAGTACAGGGCTCAAGATGGATTATGTGCAGAATCTTATTAAGGTCGATAATTGTAAGAGCTGTTACGCTTGAGACTATCATATTGGAATAAATATAGGCATGGAAATACGTTGGGTTTTCCATCGCCATACCTATAAATAGTATTTTTAACATCACTGCACTACCGATTAATTACAAACTGAATATAGCGACCGAAGAACGGCATCTGTGTGTGAATATTTATTCATCTGCATGTAAGCAAAGAACTAAGTGAAATGTTAACGGAATCGAATGCAGTACATTATGAGAGGACTGCAGATAACTAAGTAAATAACGTTAATACGGCTGCACTTGGCGGTAAAATTTGGGAGTGGGGATGTGGTGGCGGGTCACATATTTTAAAGTATAAAATATCTTTTTGTCAGTTATTTAAATTTATTTTGAAAAATGAAAAACCAATCCCCAAAGCTCTTAAATTTTGTCGTTATTTAAAGGCAAAGACTTGTAAAGGCTCTGTTTTTAAGGCGTTATCTTTTTTTTTTTTTTTTTTTTGGGGAGTGGGGGGGGGGGGCCACTCTGACGTGCCCCTAGGTGGGTCAGAAATTATTAATCCTTGGTGTGTGGTGGTGACATGTGTATATTCATACTTTGCAATACATTCAAATAAGAATTATACCTGTATGAAAGAATGGCCAACAAAACATACATAAATTGTGACAAACACGCACGCACGCACACGCACACACACGTCAATATTCCTTAAGCATGAGTACAGCGATCAAGATGGATTACGTGCAGAACCTTATTAAGGTCGATAATTGGTAGAGCTGTTACCCTGGAGACTATCATTTTGGATTAAATATAGGCATGGAAATACGTGAGGTTTTCCATCGCCATACCTATAAATAGTATTTTTTAACCAACACTACCTATTACAAACGGATATAGCGACCGAGGAACGGGATCTAGGTGTGAATATTTTATCATCTGCATGTAAGTAAAGAACTAAGTGAAATGTTAACGGACTCGAATGCGATACATTATGAGAGGACTTTGGCTTGTTTTATGTTTTAGTTAGACATATGTAACGATATTAAATAAATATGCGTTGTATACTCATAGAATGTGTCGCGGTACAGTCATCGTCTTTTCCAGGTAACGAGGTGAATATTGACAAAGAATGAAAGAAAAGAAAAAAGATAAAGAAACGACAAAATGCCCAAAATGTAAACGTCAACGTGTTTATATTGACCAGTATTAGCTGCAATTATAAGGTCATTCACAGATAAGGGACTGCTCATTTAATTTGTGTGGGTGGGATGTGGTACTTTCCTTAAAACAAGAATGAAATGTTCGATCCCTACGAGTGGTTAAAAGGACAGATGCCATTTGTTGTGGTCAGTTTGAGAAGGCAAATGTTATAGTATGATATTATTTTCAATCTATCTCTAAACGAAAAGGTATTGAATTTGACACAAATTTATTAAGCCAAACATACAGATCTTCAGTTACAGATGCGACTGCAAGATTTATTGTCAGAGACAATTTAGTGTTATGATTGATGATGGTTTTAGGAATTTAATGTGTATCACCCGATATATGATCACAAATTTGAAATGTAAATGTAGCAACATTCATGCTGAGACATTATATATATATATATATATATATATATATATATATATATATATATATATATATATATATATATAGCATGTAATTTTACTGAAATTTGTATTAGTGTTATCGTTTTATATAAATATTTCAAGATCTCGCAATAGATTATCGCTGTATATGAAATATCGCGATATATGGTGATGCGACTGAAGGCGTCTCGTTGCAGTCCTAGTCGATATGTCGTAAAACTTTGTAAAGAACGATGATTTAAACTCAAGACTAATTGTCTTGGTGGGGGAAATAAGATCGTGAAGTTTTAAACAAAAAATTTCAGACACTAACACATTCTTCTTCGGATATGCTAAAGAGATAAGGATGTCTGGAAATTAAAATTCAAGACTCATAGTATACATTAAGATGAATATTACACTGATGGCATCTATCCAAACATATCTTAAGAGAGAAAGTTTCGAAACATTTAACATAAAATATTCAAAATCAAATTTTGGCAACGACATGTAGATGAAAACAAATTGATTTTGAGATTGACTCCACCCCACCCACAGACTAACAGAACTATATAGAACTATATTTCTACCAGATACAAAGCCTATTTTTTTTAAATAAAGATTTTTGACGTGAATAGGTGGGATTAGAAACAGCGCGGTATTTTTTTTACATCGTGGTGGTCAACGATATTTTTTATCAACATATACTTTACAGTGGCAGTTTTGAAAAATGATGGGAATTCCCGGATGATGGATGAGTATTGATAACTTCGGTTAGTAAAGGTAACATTAGAAATAAGCATAAAAGCAGCGGGGGTGGGGGTGGGTGGGTGGATGGGAGTCGTAATCGGATAGGGGCGCTCTTCGTCATAATTGTATGTACCAAATGTATAGAGACGGGTTCAAATTCTGTTAAAAGCTGCCGTTGATATTCTGTATTACAGCTGTAGGGTGAGGATGAGTCTATTGAAATTGTGTTGCCATGCGTATTTCTAATGGATTGTACCTTGTCACGGAAGAAAGTTTACAGGTCCGGAAGGTCGATCGGAGAGAATGTCGTTGGAATTGTGTACATTTTTTCCTTGGCATTAAGTTATTCGTAATCTTAAAGGGCTCTTTGTAGCTGGAACTTTCAGTGGTCTTAGTACTGTAGTATACCGTTTTTGCCGCCAAGCCGTAG
Organism: Unio delphinus; assembly: GCA_029339505.1. NCBI lineage: Eukaryota > Metazoa > Mollusca > Bivalvia > Unionida > Unionidae > Unio > Unio delphinus. The sequence goes on along the minus strand of JAQISU010001251.1, from coordinate 402,354 downwards.
AGAGCGATCATGAGCCCTGGGGTAAGAAACACTCGGGGTCTCTTCTAGTTCTTGGTCAAACAAAAGTTTTGTTTTATTAACTAAATAAGTTTGCCTGCCTCCCCCTTACTACTGTCGGCCCTCTTTGTTGCATGAACAATGCAACATTCTTTTAGATCAGCTTTTTAGATCTGCTTTTGAATAGCGAGGCTGATAGAAAGCCAAATCCTCTCACCCTTGTACATCTTGTACAGGTTCCGATGTGTAAACTCTACATTTGTCATAACGACTTGAAATGTCTCCCTTAGTATGCAATGCCAACTAACCAATAGCACCTAACAGCGCTGTATTGCACGTCGGCCTAAAATGGTGGAGGCTGAATGAAACTTTGCAGGTTTACTATTGAAAGAATGACTAAGTATCAGACAGAAGCCATTACCAGTCATAACTGAAGGAAAGGATGCATTTGTACAAACACGGACCGGCAGTGAAAAATTGTTGGTTGGATTGATGTGTGAGATATTCAACCTTTCCTTTTGCTTTATTGGATATCGTTTTCTAGGAGATGATTGAACACGGCATTATTGCCCGAACTGATTAATTAATAACATACAATATGAAATTGAGGGATGGAATAATAGAGAACTGAGCAGAGATATATAATAAAGTAACGCGAGTCTCCCTATTTAAGATACAACAACTTGATCAATTACATAAACAAAAAATGACATATGAATGATTCCCTTTCAGTTAGGGATATAGTTACAAAATTATGCGAAATTCATTGAACCGTTCTATTATTGATAGAAAAAATTTCTGGGATCAACAAATATTACCATTCTCTCTTTGCGTCAGATATCGTCTAGCTAAAAGGAATAGAACTATCTGCGTTTATTTGGCCCCATTACACACACACACACACACACACACACACACACACACACACACACACACACACACTACCCTATTGTCATAAATCGATATATTGTTAGCTGCTCTGGCATCTCTACTGAGGCCATGACATAATTGGACCTCTTTACATAAACGATTAAGCCCCGATATATCTATAAATTTACCAGCTGAACTAGACACATTAACTCGATTCTTTTTAGAAGATAATTCATAACTTAATTACACAATAATTATAGAACTTCACTTCTTGTCCTAAACAGGTTAATTTGTTAATTAGCGATTTAATGACACAAATTTCTAGACATAGGAAAATCTATCAGCAGCATAAATCTACAAAGAATTCAAGACAGATAATTTACATATTACCATAATTTGTGTAACAATAAATACATGAAATCTTATAACATGATTTCATTTGCATACCAGATCTCTAAAGATGAACTCTTTCATATAGCGAAATATTATGACATCCTTACAACGTAAATCACTGAACACGTGCTCATTATTTTTTTTTAACTCAAATAAAAATTCAAATAGGAAAATAAATAAAATGAATAAATTCAATAATAATTACAAACTTACACCAATGAACATATATTGCATGCAGTGGAGACAATATCTTTGTGCCTTATGGAGTCACCGCTCGCTATCATCCGAGAATCCTCTCCGTCGTTTGTCTGAGTATGGGTATCATAGAGTTCCCCCCCTCCCCCTTGTCCCGTGGACTATTTTTTAAAAATCAGACGAGTACTTTCTGCTGATCTTAAAACCAGCATTCCCTTTTGGCAGAAAACTTCGCACTATTCTAAAACCTCTGAATTCCGTCTGGGATCCCACTCTGGTGTAGCTTAATCAACCAGGACAACCCTTACCCGACATTCTTCTCAGTCCCATATAAGTCAGAGAATTCTTCCTTGACCCCGCCTTTAATAAATATTATTCTGGAAAATATTACACCTGTTCCAAATCGACCCCACTTTCCTAAAATATTCTCTGGTTTAAATAAACTCGGGAAAAGTTTACCGCTATGACCTTGCGTAAACATCGCCCACCCCCACCCCATCGGTTCAAACAGTTAACAAGCGGGTCCTAATTAAAACTCAGTCAATACCACAAACAGAACAGATTAATTATTACAAGTTTCCAAGATATAGCACACCTAGCCAATAAATCATATTTAATGGGTACGTGTGTCACAATGACCGAGAAAAAAGCACTTTAAGATTATATTACGGATAGATTATTCTACAAAATTTTGCACCATTATAGGTAGAAACCCTTTAAAAGTTTGTGATTTAAGCAACAATTCATTTCCATATTAAATGATATGGAAGTGATAAGTTTGTGTTTTGTAGCCCAGCCAACATTCAATGTACATTTTTATTTGGTTTACATTTGAACTTTTTCGTCATGTGTACACACACACACACACACACACACACACACACATATATATATATATATATATATATATATATATATATATATATATATATATATATATATATATATATTGATCCCGTAGAGGATGCTTCCTTGTTCAATCTGCTGATGGACGTGTTTCAGCGGTTATGACCAGAAATGCTGATCGATAGAAATCACCATGAGAGGAACTATAACAATGAATCTTTATTTTTACATCTTAAATAAGATCATCGACACAAAAGGAACCAAAACATAAAATAAAATGAAATATAATAACAACAACAGAACAAGAATGGATAAAAAGAAACCAGTTTTGGTTACACATCATAGATAAAATGTGTCAGCTTTCTTTATTTGTAAACCGGTTTGAGAAGTTCAACTGAGATACTATATATGGCAACAAAAATGGGAAACCCGTACGTTTCTCGTGTTTATTTTTAATTGCCTTTTCCCAGTTATGTGTAATCTAAAAATAACTTTAGGCTTTAACGCAACTATCTTTGTTTGTGGTTACTGTATTCAGATCAGACTGGTATTGAATAAATAGGATGATATCCAATCAATAAAGCACACACAGGTCGAATCATACCAAATATTTATAAAAAAAATGTACGGACAGTTAAAACATAGCTAAGAGGTTAAGGAAATAATCTAAATCGAGAATGAATATGCAAAGTGCAGTGTAATACAAGTCATATCATAGCTTCTTAACGTTCTAGTTACATTTGTACCGAGTTATATGTCATTGTTCCAATCAACCAATCAAATACTATAATGATATGGATACTGTTGCTATAATATATTATTGGCTCCGCCCACGATATTTAAAGCTGGTTCTCGTCATGCAACTGCTGCCACTGCAGTGTAGAAGCTGAAGACAAAGGGATTAAAGACTCTGTACATTTGTTTTAAAAAATCCGGAATTAACACCGAAAACATTATACGTTATAGAATTTTCAGGTACGTATAAATAAAGCCAATAAAATTTGACTCCTTAAGATTTTACATACATACATACATACATACATACATACATACATACATACATACATACATACATACATACATACATACATACATACATACATACAGGGAGGGAGGGGAGAGAGAGACACTGAGATTCGACGAAAGGAGTTTTTTTCACTATCAATCGGAAGTTAGGATGATGTTGAACTAGAACGTAATCGGTCTTCTAACACGCAAGATCTATCAATAAGTTGGCAAAATCGTTGATGTTAGAAAACAAACGAACAACAGCAACTAATGGTGTCACCCACAAAGATCTCCTTCCTGCACAAAAATTCAAACAATTTATAGACAGTAATTTCGGTGTCATTCCCTCTGATAGTGTCTAATGATGCGGTCTGCACCACTGTAACCCCTAGTGACGCCACTGCAAAGAACGACACTGGACAGTACACTTTAATAATTATAGGTAGTTCGGATTTATTTTAAAAGTCTAGCGTTCCAAATCAAAGCGTATCACACACCCTTTCCGGGTAGCGGGCCGTTACTATTATTTAACTTAAATGCATTTATTTCTTCTACAAATGTCATTTTCTTTCTAGCCAAATCCTTAAAACTGTAATGATTTCGAACAAATGCAAAATAGTAAAGTGTGTAGACTCCACATCCATTAGATACACAGTGTGCCTAGAAAGAATGCAGCATTGAAAGTAAAGGGGACTTTTATTATGTGTGTCTGTATTCGAGTATAAAATAGGATACTGGGAATTTTTTCCCAAACTGAACAACGCAGATAGCGATAATGTAGATACGCATATGTTCTCCTCGTCACTATGGATGTATGTTCCTTAAAAGGAATCAAATCCTGCAAGGAAACACGAGATGGTCTGCGTGATTGACTCCATCCCAACAGCCATTTGGTTAAGCTTTCAATCCGTCTTCTTACATTTAAAAATTCTGGCAACCAGCACTTATTACAAATCAACGGATTGCAATATGCATGAACAAAGCAATATCGCCAATATTTCCAAGGAAAGACTCGAACACAGAATCAGAATGGATCGAATCGGGCGATACTTTCAAAATGGTCTTTGAATTTACCAATTACTCCCATCATCCGACGAAAAACTGACCGGTATCGGAAGCCGAATGGCACAAGTATATTTCCACCCGAATACCTTAATTTACAATAGATTATTCGGTAGCACTGGCGCCAGATTGAATCTTCCAAACGTCTGAAAAGAATATTTCAAGAAGTTCCAAGGTAGACATGAAAACCAAGACCGATTTAGTACGTGCCAAGGTAACTTCGGATTAGTCCACATATTCAGACAAAAACGGTTGCACAAACAAGCACTGCTTAATCTGCAGATACTGCGCGAGACGAAATCGTTCGGTAAAAAAAGGTTCGAGTCTAAGATTCGGCTAATGTAGTTATATGTGAGAAATCTTGCCAGTAGCTTCTCGTGGGTCGGTGGTTCTTTCCGGGGTTTTTCCCGGGTTCTTCCTCCACCAATAATACTGGCCGCCATGTATAGCCCATCGTGTGCTGAAAAATGGCGTTAAACCTTACAACAACAACAACAACAACAACCAAAAATTTAGTCGCGTCGAAGTTCTTACCGAAGGTTTGTCTATTAATTCAACAGAAAAGATCAATCCACAACATATTACAAATATTTTAGAAGAAAACTCAATAACGAATGACGCCAGCCTGTCGCATTCTCCAGCTGCTATACTCCTGCATCATTATCAGTTTTAATTTTTCTATTTCATGGTGCTTACATATATGATGCATCATTCAAATACAATCAGGTATGGATTTTCTGGACGGTTTTATACCATTCAACTGGGAATAACTCAGAGATATAATTACCCTTGGGATTTCTGTTATATGTTGCTATAAATAGTACCTGATTTGAACCGCCCAAATCCGCATTGCAAAATTAATACAATTTTTGTTTATGAGGACCCACGTTTGTGCAAATACGTTTCACTCAAATAAATGTGTCTTCTCTCTTGTATGTAGTAATACTTTCAATGTTAAACTTATAAAGGATCCGCTTGATGTCAGTTGGCTCCACCATTTTCGGACGATGTAAAATGCACTGCTGTTACACGCTATTGGTTAGTTGGTGTAGAATGCGTTAACATATCGGAACCTTGGCTAGCTAAGATGCACATTCCCCACGTCAAGAACTGCTTCCGTAATTGATAAAGTGTGAAATAGCCTAAAATGTTTAGCGATTAAAGTTGCTGAATAAATACAAAATAAATATATTTACTTGAAATGATATATAATTTTCTTTTGCTTTGAAAAGGTGGAAAATCGAGTCCATATTCAGCCTGCCCCTCCCTCATACACGACCCCATGAGGTAAGGATGGAGGGTGAAGACTTAAACCTATGAGTCATTACAGACTTTAACATTAAGAATGTCAGACTGTTACTGAAGTCGACGAAGAATAAGAAAATACAATTTATAGAAGGATTATATTGTAAATATTGGGTTTAAATTGTTTACTTATTAGGAATAATCACATCGAGCGAATGTTCTCTCCTAGGTGCGCGGTTGCACGGACGCACAGTTCACTAAAAAATGCCGCAAAGCAGTTTTATAATTCCGTGCACAAGTTTTGCTAGCACACATAGAAGTCGCGCAACAGTTTCAAATTTCCGTGCACACATGAAAGTATTAGAGGGAACGTTGCATCGAGCCTTTACATTTTTTCAATGGGCATTTAAGGATGCATAGTTTGGTTTTGGCGTTTTTTTTGTTGTTGTTGTTGTTTTTTGTTGTTGTCATTGTTGTTTTGTCCCTTTTCCCAATTTCACGCTAGGCGACGGAGTCTTAAAGTAAAAATACATGTAGTATTATGTAGATAGAGTTTCACTGCCTATTGATTCCCTTGTTAATATTTGGCTATTTATGTTTGAAATTTTAAAACTGAAAGATGCTTTAAATATGATATATTTGCGAACAAAAATACCTTTAAGTAAAATCGTGGATATGATAATGTAATTTAATTTGAAAGCAAGTGTTAAATAAATAGGGTTTGATTGCAAAATAAGATTTAAGTTTATAAGTCACGTTCATGGCGTAGCTCCTTTACCCTTTTTGTAACACATGCAATTGCATATTAGCCACATTTCTTTCATAAGATAAGGGTTCATCAGAAGAACGAGATTTCCAGATAAAGAAAGAAAGGAATTTTGGCGGTATTTTCAGAACATTTTTGCACTTGATACCATTAGGGCCTATTTTTAGAAACGAAATACGTGGGGTTTTCCGAATTTGAATGGCTATATTTACTATCTCCACTAAATTTAAAAAAAACAGTTTGCAACCAAGATCGATTCGTGGAATTGAGAAAATACAGTTCGCTGTACGTGGCAAGCAAATGTATTTTGGTGGTGGCGGTAGTGGTTTAAATATAAAAGCAAATATTCCCCCCCCCCCCCACGCCTCTTGTTTAAACTCCTGAATATATTCCTCAAGGTTAAAGATACTGTGTGTACAAATAGATATACTTACATGTTCATTCACTATATAGTGTTTACCGTATGATGATGTCAACGCGTCACAAGTTATGAGCAAGAACAAAGTGTCAGTTGAATGGAAAGAATCAAGGGCATCTGCGTAAATTTGTCGGGGGGGGGGGGGGGGCGGGGGAGGGGGAGACCATGCAGTGGTCATCTGTAAAATTTTACCGATGTAGGCCAAAACATGTTTGCGGACGCACATGAGAATAAAATATATCGGGGGAAGGAGGGGGGTACTTTCAGTTCTATATTTTAATTTGTCTTTTCATGTCCAGTAAATGATAAAATAGTGGGACGTCAATAGTTTCAAGGAAAGATATCCTGGGCTTACTGTCTTAGGTGTAAGGAGATAGCAGTGTCGGTTTCGTATCTTAATTATTCTTTCGTGTCTGAAGAAATCACGCGTTCATGAATGTCAGCATTGTATGCATAAAAATATTCTAAAATACTTAAAATTGCAGCTGTAATTGCCCCTTTTGTGTATTTGATTCTGGGGCATGAAAAGTAGCCGTTGCTTGGTTGTTAATGGTTTAACTTTAACGCTGTTTTTCAGCGCATGATAGAAAAGTATAATTTTGGAAGAAGCGCAGAAAACCCCAGGAAGAATATCGACCCACTAGAATCTACTAGTAAACTTTCTCACGTGCCCACGTTTGCAGAGCCTGTGACTCGAACCCACGCGAATATATCCGTGATCTGTAAAGGCGAGTGCCTTAGACCACTCGGTCACCCAAGGCCCTTCATCAACGGGGGGGGGGGGGGGGGGGGGGAGGCGGAGCTCCATGTCGCACCATTTTACTTTTAGCGTGATTGATAAACAGGCGCTATCACAGCCTTTGACCTTTTCTAAGAGTGGGAAAATTAAACGAGATAAATGTTCAAGTGATTAGCTGCCGTACAAGGTTACCGCTTATGCTTGTATATATGAACGTCGAACACACGTTTCGAGAACGTGTCTCAGAGCAGTCATTATCATTTTTGAATATAAAATGCGTTAATATCGTTGAAAAAAGTGAAAGGATGATTAAAATAAATAATAAGAAAGACAACAGAACAAAATTATTAAGATTTCGTGTCAGGGTAAGGTGTCTTTCCACACTATGGTCATTTTAAAATATTTTTTTTAATAAAATGGATTGTTGAATGTTAAGAAATTTATGTTTGGGTTGCTCTTCGTCGTTTTACCTTTCCAAGCCGATACATTAGCAGAAAATAGTTCAATTCCTCCAGCTATAGAAAAATATTTGATAATAAATAGGTCTTAAATATTTTCGCAGATAGGTCAGTAATTTATTTTAAATATCGAACGATTCTTTAAAATTATCTTCGAAAGAATTTTTCTTCTGATCAACATTTTAGGCGACGATACCGTTAGTTTTGTATTGGTATAGGTAGACGTCAAGATATTCCCATGATGCACCTTGCAGTGCACTTCAGCATTTTAAACTCAGCTACCCTATACATCTATTAATTACTTTTGTTTCTTAAGACTGATTCACAATTATTGAACACGTGGTGTACGTTCTCAACGCTGTTTCCAGAAAGATCTAAACATTTGCAAAAAAAAAAAAACGACAAGGAGAGAGACAGTTTCTATTGGGGCGGGGGCAAACATGTATTGGTCAGCCATTCAGTTTTTTTGGATATATGCCAAAACATCTTTAGAGGTGAATTAGGGGAGGGGTAAGTGCCCCCACCCCCGGTCCCTATGTGCGGGTGCCCATGGGCAGATAATGGTACTACCCATGGTAGAAACCGCTGGTATGGAAATAGTGTTTTGAAAAATGAGGGTAAGGTAAGATTTGTTTATCGTTAAATACTGTTTTGAAACATTTTGAAAACCTGGCTAAGTTATTAAATGTGCTGAGTACCTTTTGATAAGAGTTAGAAACAACTACAACTATTACCTCGGTGCTCTTACCCGAGAGCATGTAGTGCGTGCGCATTGATATAGTGGACCAGTAAACAAATGCGTAATAATACACTGATTAATCTAATCACAACGTATATTGATTCTGCTCATGGAAGTATCAATTAGGCTTTTCGTAATGTTTTCCAGAAATATTCAAGCGATTGGACTTAACTTCGCTCTGAAATCATCTGGAAAATAAGGTATAAAAAGAGCAAAAATATCTTAACACTAAACTTTAACCAATTTAAATATATTTTTTAAATTGTAGAGCTTCTGCTTTGTAGATTTTTTTTTTATTACAGCGTGTTTTCATTGTGTTAATGTTGCAATGGAAATCATAGATTAAATAATATTTTGTTTTAACTCTACCATTTTCAACATATTCATATTAAAATTGTATAAGCCAGGCATGAACTATCACTGAGCTGAATTTCTTCTTAATCTTAATCTGCAGAGATACATTAGCTTATACTTTATCGTGGATCATATTTCAATGGAGTGAAGAAAATAATGCATTTGGATTAGCAGCTGTAGTATGCTTATTAAAACAAAATATTGATCAAAGTTTTCTTTATGCAGTGCTTATCGTCTTTTAATAGTAAAGAGTTTTTTGGGGTTTACGTTTGTGACAGTCTTTAATTGATGGCGAGCACACAGACTATCTGAAACAAAAGATAGATGTTCACAATATTACTCATACATGTTTTTACTCAGTCCACCAATTTATGATCAAATGTCCAATCAACCGAATGTTACTTGTTACTTTTGAGTTATAGCCTTTGTTGCTAGAGATACAGCAGACCACATGACGTGGAGAGAAAACACGAGAAGTCGCTTCCTATTTTAAATATATCCTCATGGAGGAGGGGGTGGGGATATGAACCTGACATATGAAATATGGTATTATGAATAATGCGCGATTTTTCGTATATTTTTTTAAATTTCAGCTAGTTATAAATTGTACCCATATGTTGGCAAGGAAACTGTTACACCTGTATATATTTGGGACATAATTTTTAATTTATTTTATTAAATGATAAATGTGTTTGTGTGTGTGTTTTGGATTTTTAACATATCTACAGTGTCGCAGTTTATAGTAATATTTAGCACTGGGTTATCATGTGAGACATAAAGCATCATGTCCCACCCAGTCACATTATCCTGACAATAGGTCAATCAGTCCTATCACTAACCTCCTAATGCTGAGAGCCAAGCGAGTCACCTGCTAGTATCATTTTTATGTCTTTGGTATGACTCATCCATAGTTCGAACCCGCTAACTCCCGCATCCGAGACGGACACTCTAACCATAAAGCCACCGGAGCGGTAGTGATAAGTAAATAAAAAGAAAGTTAGTTCAAGAGTTTGTTTGTTTGTTTGATTAGGATTTTTAACGTATCTTGAACAATTTTTCAGTCATATCGTTACGATGTCTGCATTAAGGCATTTATAGTTATGTCTAGCACTGGGGCATCATGCCGCAGACATGTAGCATGATGTCCCACCCAGTCACATTACCCTGACACAAGGCGAACCAGTCCTAACACTAACCTCTTTATGCTGAGCGCCAAGCGAGGTAGCTGTTTGTATCTTTTTTGAAAGTCTTTGGTATGATTCGGCTTGGGATCGAACCCATGACTTCCCACTTCCGCGGCGGACGCTCTAACCACTAGGCCACCGGTAATTCAAGAGTACTTTCCTTTTCCAACCAATAACGTTTACGACAAATGATAATCAGATACACGGTTCAAGTTTAAACTGAAACTGACAAACGATAAATTATAATACGCTGAAGGAACATTTTGTTTTAAACCAATACTAGGAAATAAAGGTTAGACATATGTTGATTTGCTATGTACTAGCAGCTAAATCCTTCATGTCAAACAACATGTTTTGAACGCCCTGTAAAAAATAGTTGGATCCAAGAAGTTTCTAAACTGTCGACAATCATTATTTTATATTAGGTATGATTTTGAAATATTTAAAGCTCAACTCCCCCCCCCCTCCACAGGGGATACTAGCATAGTATGGAAGGAAAGTTTGACTGCTTTGTGGTTTTATTTATTTGGATATTTATGCGCATTAGGTGAAGATAGAGCTAACGCGTACAATGAAATACAAAAATTGGAAATATCCGAAAGAATGGATATATTTTTCCTGAACATGTTAATTATGTTAATCGCATTTTGTCTAAAAAGACAGTGTTACAAATAGTGCACTGAAGATTTGAATGATACAGGAGCTCAACGTCGAATATAACTTTTTTGGTCCTTTAGGAAGACCTGAAAGCTATGTCAAGAAGGACAGATTTTGGACAAATGTCTGAAGGAACCATGTATGCAAGTGATAATGACCGTTTCGATAGCTTCATAGGCTGGAGAGGACAGATTGACAAGGAATCGCTCGTTGATGTTGGATTTTCCTACACAGGTAAATGCGACATAAAGTGAAATCAGTTAATATCCAGATAAATATGATGTCGAGATTGTAAGGCATGAATAAGACTTTTCATGCAGATTAGATATGCGTAGACTTCACTCAAAGAAATTAGCAATGATAAGTGCGCACATGAAAGTAGTAGACTGTTCATCCTAATATTCCATCCTGATACTATTAGTGTGTATTGACTTGGATGTACAGTACATGACAAATATATCATAGTATATCTATTTTTATTCCTTGAGCTTCCAATTTGCAATTCATTTTGGTTTAGCATCACGTTGAAGTTACTGACAGTCTCGCTTCTCAAAACATGCCATTGTAGATTATATTTTCCTAGATAAATGCTTCTGATACCTTCTGATACTAAATTAATTGTATCCCTCAAATGCGAATGCAGCAGGGACATCCTGATTTAGTCATTTCTGCTTGTCCGTACATAAATTTGTCCGTGCAAGAGTTATGACCAATTTTCTAAACCCAAACAAAACAGCATGACATAGCCAAACACATTTGTCGGTTATGTTATGCAGAAAACTGTTTGAAAGAAGCCAATCAAATATTTTTGAATATGAATGAATATACTGATGACCTTATTGGACTTAGGTTTAATTATTTGTCGGCCTTTTATAAAATCTTGCTGGCATAACAACTCTGAAAGTATATTTTGGTGAACATTTATACACACGCACACATATGAATATACATAGTGTTCTGTAAAATAGGACACAGGGATGGTATCATATCATCCCGCTCTCTCCACAAAGGAAATACTAAAAACAAATTCGACAAATGTAAATTATCAGCAAATGTAACACAAAACATTGCTATAAATCTCCACTAATCATCTCAAGGATTGCAAAGTGGATTTAAGCCTCAAACTATATTTATATGGAGATAAAAAAAAGTATTTAATAAGAATTTCATCATTCCATCGTGACAGCTATAGCATCAAGGTAAGGCCTATGCTTGTCTCATCGACTTGCTGAAAATATGCAGGTAGGAGTTTATCATCCGCAATCAAGCTAGAAAGGTCAAAGATCTGTGGCCAAACTAACAATACCCTCTTGTGCATTATATGGGCATACATCACAATTAATTTTACTTTATGTTCTCTTCATATATTTCGCAATACTGACCTTTCAACTGTGAGACAATCAATACAAATCATATGTTAATCTAAAATACATCCAAAGATGACTTCACGGTGAAGTTCTTGTCAGGGGTTCACCGGCATGATTTTTGAGCGGCTGCACTGTAAACAGAACATCATGTAAACAGAACACAGATTTCACTTCCGGATCATCACCAAGGCTTTATTACTCAATGTGCACTGTCGCCACAATACACACAGACAACCACTCTCTGAGCTCATATTCTCAAGAATAAACAATTACCTTTAAATCTCTATCAAAAATGCATTAATATATCTCTTCTTTCACGATCAATATGAGAGAGGAACAAATGTTCTAAAAATAGACTAGAACTCTGTGAAGTGTCGTTTAGTAGGGGTGGGGTTCTTCCTATAGACTTTAAAGAATTATGAGGAAGTTCCCCTGGTCCGCATTCAGAATGTTTACTTCTGGACAATATATTATATATGGCTACGAGCCCCCAGTCAGCAATGCCGACAGTTAAATTAAAAGAAATACAAAGATGAAATTTAAACAACAATTTAATAAATGAAAATTTTAAAGATATTAAGCATTCAATGTCACTCTTGACCAAATGATCCCTAGATCATCATTTGATTTCAGTGTGAGGAATATTTTCCCTTCTTGAGTGTTACTCATCTAAATAAGTCTCCTTCCGTCTTTCTCTCCTTCCGATTCCTCTACTTCCGTTTCCTCTTCTATCTCTACTTCCGTTTCCTCTTCTATCTCTACTTCCGTTTCCTCTTCTACGGTATCTCTTGAGGTCACCCGAAATTCACTCGGTATCTCTCAAATTCACTCGGAATTCTTTCCACGTCATCCGAAATTTCCCCGGAATTCTCTTCAACGTCACCCGAAATTTCCCCGGAATTCTCTCAACGTCACCCGAAATTTCCCCGGAATTCTCTTCAACGTCACCCGAAATTTCCCCGGAATTCTCTTCAACGTCACCCGAAAGCTTCCTTTGAAGCTATCTTAAGATTTCCTTGATTTCCAAAATCTGAGTCTGCCACCAATTTTCGTCTGGCCGTACAGAGTTCTACAGGTCTCTTAACACAGTTACTTCTTGTAGCGAACTGACTAATTCCTACTAAACCTTAGGTATTATCTAAAATGTTCGAATCAAGTCCCACCCACATCGCATTTCGATTGGAGGGCGATCGACTCTGGTCAGTCGTTCGACTGTCAATCATCCGAATGTCTGTCTGTGTGTATATCAATTGTTACCGGCTTCTTATTTGGCGCTGTCCTGTCCTTTGATGTGGTTACGTCACCCGTCCGCGATGGAAACAGTCTCCTCTCCCCTCGAGAGCTAACAAAGACCATCTTACGTAAGGGGATTAGCTAACTTAGAACAATTTGAAACATCACAGCTGGGTCAGGCAGACATACAATTTATACATGTACAAGGCCAGTCAGAATCACAAGTTATAGTAACTTATACCTACATACAAGGGGTTGGGGTAAAATCGTCACAAACTCTATTCGTACTTAACTGGAAATAATAATTGTGATGCGATTCCATATGTCTGGCATGGGGTCAGCTAATTAGCTACCAATCCTCCTGAAAGTTCACTGAAAGAGAAATTGTAAGGAGAGAGAAAACTGGAATTGCTTGTGTAAGAAGAAAGCTTAATTCCATGCAGAATAAAATAGTATGTATGTTATAACATATTCTCGATCTATTTAATAATCTAATACTTCGATTTCGTGCTGTATTAGGGAATGCGTTTTTATGTAAATTCCAATTTTGCATGAGATATTAAATTGCATAATACAGTTAATCCATATCTCTTTATTTGGTTTCTTATCAGCGGAGGAAGATGCAGTACGATGCGACCGGTGTCAGTTGGTCATCAGGGACTGGACTAAAGATATGGATCCTCTTGTGGAGCATGTAAAACGCGCACCCGACTGCAACTATCTCACTCAGCTGATTCCAGCTGGAGATCTTGCTGAGATGAAGGTGAGAATACAAATAAATTTTGGCTTACTTATTCTGTGTGGTATTACGACTTTTTTGACACCTCAGAGGGAATTTTTATCCGAAAGCCACCGATAAAAACTGTCATTAATTGTTTTAAAAATACTGTATTCTCTCGGATGCTACGATCTAATTAATAGTATAGCTAATAGAAGGGTTTCTAGTTCAACCAAGGTGTTAGTAATTGTCTCAAGTTACATGTCGTGGGTCAACGCGTGAGAAACATTCCCACAATTAGGACTAATATACAAAAAGTATATAGCAACGTTGAGCCATAAAATCTCAACAACTACTACTCTGACTTTGCTCGGATATAGTACTTGTGTTTATATCAGTTATTGTAATCAGTATGTCAAGTTTCATATCTTTATGAATATATAAATCAACATATTTTCTTTTGTAAATAAGCAGAGGTTTGGGGTGCGTTGGTTGTAGGGACTATGAGCGAAAAAGGAACACTGCTAGGAATATTTCAGTTCAAAATGAATTCTGCGATCATAATTGCCTATAAAGATCATGTGTTGTACACATATTCTCCTGTGGCTTTTTTCATCTTGCCTGAAAACATTAGTTAGAGGATATAATATATTCCTTTTCAGGACCAAATCTTTGATATTACGAAAATGAGAGCACCAACAGATGGCGCATTCACCTTGCCCTGCAAAAATCTCACAGGTACAATCCAGTCTAGATTTTATTTAAGAACTAAAAATGAAAAATGAAAATGGTAAAAACTGACAGCTAATATGGTAACCACAAAATTGTGTTATCGCTACTCTTCCTGAACGGATGGTCACGCATGAACATAGATACATTGATAAAGATTCCTGTGAACAACTGGTAAGCTTTGATATTAAGCAAATGAGAATCCCACGTGCCAACATAAAGTCCAATATGGCCGTCATAGAAATAGTCTTTAAATAATTGTTAAAGTTACTACTCTGAATAGATGGCGGTAAATAAAAGATTTTTTTATGATATCTGAATGGTCCTAAATAAAAATGGTGCCGATCTGATGCCCGATATAGATGCCGTCTTGAAAATTTTGTTATCGTTCCTCCTGATTGTTTGGTCATTTTAACATGGAGCTCTAACGACAAGACTTATTATAATGTGTAGTCAGTCCTGTCTGATGTCCAATATGCTTACCAAGCCATCTTGAAAATGTTGTTATCGCAAATCCTCCAGAACAGAAAGTCATAATGACGTATGATTTACATATTCTGATACCATAATGGTCGTAAATGAAAATAGTTTCTATCGGACATCCAACATGACCAGCACAAAATCTCGTTATCACTATTCTTACTGACCCCTCCCCCCCCCTCTCTCTCGCAATTATCTCCTATCAATATTATTTTGAAATGTTGTCTCGGCTCCCCTAAAGTACGTTTGGTCCATATCCACTGTCTACACTGCCTACGTGGTAATCTGTCACTGTTGGTAGAAACGACGTAGGACAAGAGGGTATAGGTCAAGCTGAGGATGTCATTGGTGACATAATGCTGGTGTTATATCTGTTGATAGCGTTTTTACATGGTTCAAGAAATCCATTATTATAAGTCCAGGGCAAGCATCCATAGCCCTGAAATAAAATGATATATGTTTATTGGAATCTCCATTACATGTCAAAGTCAAGCCATCCACTGCCCTGAAATAAAACAAGATGGCTTTTGATGGGAACGTAGTACATGTAATTTTGTTGTCATGTATAGTTGTCATCTTGTGCACATGTCAGTATTACAGGGAGTAATTGTTTAGTTGAAATGCATCATGAATAGTTCATCCTCGTTACTTCAGTATAGAGTTCTTGCTAACATTTACAGGGACAATGTCTGGAATGTTTGTTAATTTGCACAAGATCAGGAATTACCTTTTTTTATCAATTTACTTACACAACATTATAATCCTAGTATCAATTGATTTAAAAAATACTGGATCCATTGAACTTAAATATACTGGATCCATTGAACTCAAAGAGACTAAATCCATTCAACTCATACGGACTGGATCCAATAAACTCAAATAGACTGGATCCAATGATCCTGAACCCACTGCATCCGTTCAGCTCAAATATACTGGATTCATTAAATTCAAAGAGACTGGATGCAGATATATCAAATGAACTAAATTCGTTGAACGTAAACAGGCTGGATCCATGGAACTCAAAGAGATTGGATCCTTTAAACGAAAGTAGACTAAATCTATTGAACCTAAATAGACTGGATCCAGAGATCTAAAACAGACCGAATCTATTGAACTTAGACAGGATCCGTTCAACTCAAGTAGATGGGATACAAAAAACTCAAACAGACTGGATATGCCAAACGCATATAGATTGGGCCTATTGAACTCAGATTGCATTTTAAGAAATAAAGCAGAAGACCGGATCCATTGAATTAACACTGACCAGAACCATCGAACTCTTAAGGACTGGATCCTCTGAACTCAAATAGACTGTATCCAAAGAGCGCAAACAGACTGAATCCACTGTACACAAGTGGACTTGATCCAGAGAATTAAAACAGACTGAATCCATTGTATTCACATCGACTGGATTCTTTGAACTCAAATGGACTGCAACCACTGCAATTAAACAGACTTCATCAGTTAAACTCGGAGGGACGGGATCCACTTAACTAAATAATAATGGATCCATTAAGAAGTCAGGATCCACTTCACTCAAATATATTGAATCCATTTGAACTCAGACATAATGGGTATAAGGAACTCATATATTACTTGATCCGAAGCACTCACACAGCTTGCATTCATTCAACTCGAGCAGAATGTATTGATTGAACTCAAACAGACCTTATCCATTAAACTCAAAAAGACCTGATCTATTGAACTCAACCAGACTTGATTCCCTTAACTCAAACAGACTGCATCCACTGCAAATGTTCTGGAGTAATGAGATTGTTAGATTTATCGCCATCGCTTGTTTGCTAACTTTGGTATTTTCAAAATAATACCATATTTATAGCATTAATCACAATGAGATTTGATCACAAGCGTTCAGTGAATTAGATGCACAATATTCATTATAATTAAATCATAGATGAATAAATGGCCATGTATATTCACTGTTGTTTTTAGGAAATTTACAGTATAAAAACAAAGATACCTTATTGATATAATTAATCATACTTTCAAATAATTATGTCCTCACCCTAAATCAGCAATGTGTTTAGATTTGTTTTGCTCTCAACAATTTGTGTTTTGACTAGATATATGAATGTTTTCAACTATATGACGGGCATTGATATTTTTAAAGATTCATTGTTGCAATGTGATTTTTGGCATCAGTAATCGCTATATCATAAATTAATACGTATTCAGAACATGCATATTCGCACATTATGCCTAAAGGGAAATATTTCAAAGAAGACCTATTTTAGGTTTTTCATTTCTAAAGTTTCACTTAAATTTCAGCAACTGAATTCTGCCGTGATTTATGTCAACTTAGTAAACAAACCTTGCATCGAAAGTTTCTCTTCAAAACTTCTCGTTTATCCATTCACTTGGATGTCGTCTTTGACATCCACTCTGGGCAGTTAAGTGATCAATGAATCCTGATAGTGTTTGTGATTGCCATAGCTAACATTGTCATCTTGTCGGTATTATCATGATTGCTTCGATATACTTCCCCATTATTGATCATATCGCTACTCCTCCTGGGAAACAAATAACACTTCATAGTGACGTACATTTCAAACCGATATTGTTATTTCTACTAATTGTGTCATGAGTGTCTTGAAAATCTTACTTTTAAAGATCTTCATAATGAATGGTCATATTTACAAAGGGCTCAATATCTTGTTATCTATGACGTATACCAGACTTACTTTAAATACTCAACAGTTGAAAGGGAAAAAAACACTTCTTGTCAACCTTTACGAGAAATTTGTTTGCCGAATTGAATATCAGTCCCTTCGGTGGACTTTTACGGGTATATTTAATTCCAATCATATGATATTCACTGTTAGCGTTAGGAACTATTCACACTATTAACAGTGATACCATGCTAGAACAATTAATCATAACTCCATCGAAGCGTCTTTATAACTTATCGTTGAGGCCATTTGATATTTGTTCCACTTGGAATCTATTCGTAACGTGCTTGAACACATTATCCATTTACAGGAGCTGTTACCGAGCTGATGTAGTGAATCTCTTCAATATATTTAACTTAGGGATAGGGTAAATATATCTCAGTTGGAAGTATTACGAGATGAAAATTTAAACAGGTTTCCTAGATGTATGATATAAATCTTATATAAAAGTATTCAGTGATTAGAAGTGGTATGCATACATATAAAATTAATATGTTCCACTGTAGGTGAAAGAGTTGACGAGGAAGTACAAGACTGTATGTGCATTAGAGCATCGCAACAGTCTGTTGAACAGCATACAGAACCTGATCCAGACAACGAAGAGTCTAACAGGGACGCCATCAGATCAGTTGACATGTTCCCAAACGGTTCTGAAGTTAGAGAAAATTGTCTTCAAATAGGAGCAAGTGGAGATCGAAGAAGAGTAGTGGAAACAGAAGTAGGAAATATTCATATGTAATCGAAAATACTGTCATTTAAAGCAGTTGTTAATCAAGACTGGTACATGCTTTTTAGATTTGCATCTGTCCATTGAAATTTGTTTCTCATCGAAAATTGAAAATAATATAAAAACGAAGAGATACTTGATATTTGAACTCTCTTTCTATGGTTTATCAGAATAAAGCTGTTTAATTTCATCGTACAGAGGGTATGCAGGCAATTTCTCATTCGAGTGGTATTTATAATATTCTGTGACGTTTACAAAGGTCCATTGCAGCTTTAAATGTATATCTTTATACTCAAAAGGTCTTCAAGTTGGCTACAAGTATATGAAGGAATCCGAGTAGAAATTAATGATCAAATTTACTGTCAATAACATCAAGGAGGCAGAAATTTAAATGTTATGTCTCAATCAACAGCAAGTAAATTTATACTAGTCTAACTGAAAATCAAATGCAAGTTAATAGGTTGTAGCTGTTGACATATTGACTGTACAGTATATAGGCATCTTCCTATTCAAATCTTCGAGTGCTCAAAAATGTCTGTGGCACACTTGTTAGATGCATCATGTCCTTGTTTGACCAACAGAGGACTTGCTGTAGTTCACGCACTTGCATTGTCTCTGCAATTAACCATATTTCAAAGTATGTAGATACGGTATGGAGAGAGCCTGTGTGAAATCTCCCCAAACTTCCGGGATCAACATTGAAATGTTTCAAGGATGACTTGAGGGTTTCTTCTGAACACCATGAACTCACTTTATATCCTTGAGCGCACCGTAGAAGAGTCTCCATGGTAGTCTATATTCTGACATCCTGATGATGTGGCCGGTCCATATCAACTATAAATATAATCTATAATCAACAGCGAGTTCATGCTTTGAAAGACTTCCCTTTGAGCCTCAGTGTCCAGAACCTTGGATTGCCACCATATCCTCATCTGGTAACCCATATAAATAGGGTTCAGCGTCTTGGCATGGCGTCTGTACACTGTCTAGGTTTTACAACTATACAGCAGAGTCGGCAACACATTGGCTTTGATAGACTACAAGTTTTGTTTGTAGATTAATGACTCCCGCACATTTGCGCGTTGTTTGCGAAAGGCCACTCTTGCTTTTGCAATTCTGGCGTTGTTTTTATTATCAATGTTGACTATTCGTGACTGTGTGCTGCCGAAATAGGTAAACTTGTGCACTCTTAAGAGGTTATTAGGCCATTTACTGTGATGGTAGGCTCTACGTAAGGATTTCATGATGCAGCTTGGTGCATCACCTTTATCTTCTTGATACTGGTTGGGGGCCGTAAATGTCACAGTCTGAAGGAAAATGGTCTGCACTTTATAGCATGTCAGAATCAGATTTGGTATTCAGAGAACAGACATCAGCAAATAAATAACAGACTTTTCGTGTCTTTGTCTGTCGTCTGCCGATGTCGTAGTCAATGAAGCGTGGCAGAGAACAACAAACTGAAGAGAGTTGTGACAACACACAGCTTTGCTTTATTCCACTGGTGCTGGGAACGATTAAGATGATACGCCGTCGTCTACGACACGAGCAGACATGCCATCATGCTATTGCCAAACGAAGACGATGAATTTCTCTGAGCCACTATATTTTGCCACGGTAATTCAACCACGACAGACTGTGTCAAACGCTTTTGTCATGTCGATGAATGTCGCGTACAGTTTGGAGTTCTGTTCCATGCCTTTCTCTATGAGCTGATGAGCTGCAAATACAGTCTGTGGTTCCTCCACATTTCTTGAAGCCACTTTTATTTGTCTCCGGCAGGACTACTTGATCAATTTGATGTACATGATGGCGATTCAAAAGAATTATGGGGATAATGTTGCCTCTATTGACAGCAAAAAATAACCTCTATTAGCGTCGTAGGATTGTTTGTTGCCTATCAGTTTGCACAAGTGTAGACAATGGATCTAGAATGGGCTATATCTTCCTGTGTCCACATTGACTGAAAGAATTCAGTCAGCTTCTGTGTCATGCTCGAGCCTCCGGTGTGTCAACGTCAGCACTCATCACTGTAGATGTTCCTGGTGAATGTGGCCCGTAGATTGTCTTCAAAGCATCATAGATACATCACGTTATTCAAGTCTGCGATGAACTGAATCTCTGTTGCGTTACTGCTTATCCATAAGTCATACAACTCTCTGAGTCTGCTTTGAACAGTTCTCTCGATCTTGTTGTTGTAGGTTCTTGGATAATGATGCTGTCTTTTGACAAGGTTCTTTTTTGCTGATATTTCAGAACTCTTTGCATAGCAACATTTTTCTCACCAAATCAATTGTAACGTTTATTTGAGGTGTAACCAAGGGATTCGGACGCATTTGAGAACGCAGTCTCTATTGGCTGCCAAAGTTTCGTTGACATTCTTATAGTTAAATCGATTTTATTCAGTTGGCCTTACAGTTCTTCAACAAATGGCTATATCACTTTCTCCTGTATCAATTTGGAAACCGTAAGATTTTGGAGCACCTTTTATGCTTTCTGTTCGCCTCATAGGCTGAATCTAAATATTGAAATGTAGTTAGTCCATCGTACTGCATTTATTATGGCCTTTGTCACTCGGACATCCTGCATGTCTTTACTCCTGACGATGACGTGCTCATTAATAGCAGTGAATGTAGCGTGGTTGTATCCAAGATGTCTTGTTGGCAGGCGGATGACTTGTTGGTGATTACGAGTTCGTGTTTAGAGTTTTTTCTCATAGCAAGGCTGACGCCATTGTTTGCTAATGGTAGTGATGTATTTAAGATTCCATGTCTTCACAGATTTTGCCATTGATTACATCAGGAATGGTCATGATGAATATATAGGCGTTCGTGATAGTTGAATGTCTTTTATCAAACAGTGGGAGTATCATTTACATTCGTCTCTCATTCACAACCGTTGGGAGATTTGTGAGCTTGCTAACAAGCTGTGATTTGATTGCAAACCCAACGACATCTTTGCGTCGTTCCTATTTACTTCGGGCACCGCAGAAGAAGGTGTAGCTGGCAGTTATTCTTCTTTAGATAGGTGAGTTTCACTAAGGGCTGCTATCTTTGGAGTCTAAGGAAATACGTTGTAGTACCTCACTCGATGGTCATAAAGTACTCGCTCAGCAGAAACAAAAATAATATTATTTTTTAAATAAATGTAGTGAAGCAGTAAGTTTTATCTGTTATTTGTTAACTTTAAACATTTTCTACCACAGACACATCCTGATACAGGAATGCCGGTGGAAAATATACCACCCAGGGGAGAACTGTACCAGGATGCCGGTACACATGGAGTAAATGAAGGTAATTCTCAATTTAACATTATCGCCCTTCTACTTTTGTAACAATCATTACTTTTTATTGTTCAGAGACTTTTCACGTGTGTGTGTGCGTGCGTGCGTGTGTGTGACACTGGTTATCTGAAAAATGAATAATGTGTCTGTACATAGTTTTGATATAAAAGTAGTCATGAATAATTGCATTATTTTTTAGATGACAACATGGACCACATGATGCAAGGTACTGCTGCACAAAGTGTTCTGCAAACAGGCTATGGTACAGAAGATGATGTAAGAAATGCCATCATCGATCTCCGCCGTAACGGTAAAAACCTCCTCGATTTGCTAAAACGTCCCTTTGCTTGTAAATATTTGAATTCATTCAACTCGTACATTATAGAGTACACAATGGAGTGCTGAGGAAACTACCAGTATTTTTGTCAATTAAATGTTATCAATAGCAAGGGATGAACGATAAACTCTTGATTCTTGTTTATTGCCATATGCAAGATTTAACCTCGAATTTATTGAAATTTGGCCTTCTATCTACTACTACAAAAAGTAATAAAAACTTTTTTAAAAAAAACTCAACAGTTTTATTGCTGAAAGATTCAGATTAGTGGTCTGGATCCCTTCTATCCATGCCACCCCACCCTCGTTGGAAAATTGGGATCCATATATCTGGCGAAAGCTCCGGTATCCCCTTGGATGTGTCCGATATTGATAGTTGAAAGCATTGTATTGATATAAGATAGAATTTGATAAGAATTGTGGCAGCAAATGAAGTTGAATACTTTTTTGTGCAGGAAAGGAAGACTTTAATGGCGAAGACATAATGAGGTTGATTGATGGGACTGGAAGTTATTCGAACGAACTGGGTGAGTAAAGCAAACGATTTATGCATGAGACTTACCAGATTAACTCATTTCTATCACACCAGTGAGAAAATATCAATATTATTGTCTTTAGCTTCCAACACATTCAGAAAACAAGAAATAAATAAAATATATAATGAGAGCTTTACTTGTAAGTAGAATATTGTTGCAGTAAGTATTGATAATATTGTCTTCTCTTTGCAACATAAATATTTGATAAATGTCATTGAGAATTGGATTTTGTACTTCAAGTCTTTTTGGATTTTCTTCTTTCTTTGATATATTTAAATTGTCAGCAGGATTTTTGTTTTTATTTCTAAGATGTGAACTGACTGATTCATAAAGTAGGTTAATCACACACATAAACACACACACCACACGCGTATATATATATATATATATATATATATATATATATATATATATATATATATATATATATATATATATATATATATATATATATATATATATATGTGTGTGTGTGTGTGTGTGTGTGTGTGTGTGTTTGTGTGTGTGTGTGTGTGTGTTTAATACAAACAAATATATTTCGTGCAGACAAAACGAGGACATTGAAGAAAAAGAACTGAACACACTGACATGGAAATCTGCGATGTATATGGGCCGACTATAGTACAGACAATGTTGAACTGTTATTGCAATACAAAATGAAATTGCTTACATAAGGATTTTTATATAAATGTTCAATCTTTACTTGTAAAACTGATGTAAATAGATTAATAAGCAATTATATGAGGTATATGAAAGCAGACCGAATAAATACTCGCATGGTATTACTTTGGGCTATTCACTCGATTAACTAATTAACCCCTGGCGCCCTGCTTAAGCGTCATTAGGTATTACCCTGCTTCTGCGCTCTGTAGCGTCATGGTTAGTTGAGATACACAAAAGTGGGTGGTATTTCAGCAAAGTAGACGGATGTAGCTCTACAATGGTACACATAATCTTGTTGCATCACAAAATACAGACGGAGAAGCTATTTTTGACACCCGATTTTTACACCCATAATTCGCTCGTGGTCGGAATCTGATTTTGTGTCTGGATTTTAGACTTTTTGGCCTCAGAGCTCAGACCGACCGGTCCAATAACCAAATATAACAACAAAACAACTCCAACGTTTACGCTTCTGCACATGCGTGTGCGAACTGGCCAATAAAAACAACGTTCCTAACTCGACCAGGCTAACCTAAGGTCTCACTGGACAGTTGTTTTGGAAAATTTTTGTCCGACAATGACCTATTGCAGAAAAATGATAATAATATTACATTAAATACATGAATAAAAATGAACTAAGGATTTTTGTTGAAATGATGCTTGTAAGATTCTGACTGAGGAATTAAAGTTAATTCCTCATGCAACTAGTGGCTTTTATACTGAATCAACACTGCCCCCAACCCCTCTTTTTTACATTCATGTTTTTGTTACAGAAAAGGGATATTTTAAATATTTTCCTGTGACAAGAGAGTTAAAAGAATCAGTATGTGCCTCATACATGAATAAAGTTCACTATTGCTGTAACAATTTAGCATACTTTTCATCACCCCTCAACCATCTAGATTTTTTAGATATTTACCTCTATAGCAGACATATGTAAATACACAAGCCAAGTTCGCGGCTCATTTGAAGCCTAAGTTACGCATTTGATCTCCTGTGCTAGTCTAACCGTGACAGGCAGTCACCAACAAGTCAACCACTTTCCAAGCCTAACTCAAAGTAAATCTAACCCACATTACAGATTTAGCTATGTGTGAACTGAAAAATGCTAGGATGGTGATTATTTGGCCCATGCCTTCTACCTTAAACATTAGGCAGGTGTCAAAATGCGACACTATCCAGTGAGACCTAACATCTCTTGCAAGTTGTTTTATTTGCATGTATTGATAGGTAGCCCACAATATGTGTTTACTACTCACATGTAAGGCAAAAATGACCAAAATATCCAGGGGTTTATGAGTTAAGAATCGATCTTAGCACATAACAATTATTTAGTCGAATGTATCAAGTTTCCTCACGAATTATATTTTAATCCTTCCCACTGCTTGACGCAGAGGAATCTTATATTTTTGTCCTTTATGTCATCTGTGCATCCGTCAGTGCTTCCAGTGAAGCTCATTATCAGTATAAAACACTTGAATATTTGTTATGCACATACAGACGTCTTAATTAGGTTTTCATGCAATCAAAGCAGATTTCCATTTTGATAAGGTATAAAACTCTTTGAAAGCAGACTTAATCAGTCAAAACCTTATTTGCAGGAATACGCAAAGTCACGTCACTTAAATATAATTGCCGTACCATTTAAAAAAAATACGTTAAGTTTTATGCATATTGGACTCGAATATTTTCGGCAAAAATTCTTGTTTGACCGATTGCACAGAACTCGAAATTGAAGCTTGCTATGTATGCTTGTGAACATATGCAGATGACCTGATTTTTTTAAATAGATGTAGTATACCATTTAACTGATATATTGTTTGCATTATTAATTCTATTGTCTTTGTTTGGCTTAGACTATTTCTGGTCTTCATCCACATCACTAGTCAAGTGTGGTGGATTCATCTCAATTTGGCTATTACTCCATACAAATGTTTTAGTAAATGTATTTTACAAAAATAATAGATCAAATGTATTGATATTTACTGAATTCTCAATATTTTTCAACCTCATCTCCCCATACAAATAAATAAATAAATAAATAAAATTTAAGAAATATTAAAAAATAAGGAATGTTGAAAACCGAACAAACATAACTTACTCATGGCCACAAGAGCATTTGTTTGCAGAGTAATTTAGACATGTATTATTTGTGCATTGTTTGACTATTGATTGGGGTACTGACATTTACTGCTCTGGTCAAACGTTATTGTTGTTGTGTGTACATTTGATCGTTCCTTTGAACTAGGCTTGACATTGAATTATTTTTTTTATAAATGATACAACGAGAGGTACACAGTATGTCATTAAGAAATTATTTATTCGTATTTGCAGGTATTAAGATACATACATACATACAAACATACATACATACATACATACATACATACATACATACATACATACATACATACATACATACATACATTAAGATAGCCCGATATATTAAGCCCATGTTTACTCTTCAATGAAAGGAAACAAAATTTTCGAGTGCTTGCGACTAAAACCCGCCAACAGGAAAAACATATTTTATCTACTGAAATGGGTCAAAACAGCAGATTGTTCAAACCTGTTGTTTATGACCAAATATATTCTTTTATGTCGTTTTCACACACAATTTTTCCTTTATCCGCATTATGGTTAGCTAAGAATAACCTTTACACGGACACGATAACAATATCCTTTCTTTTAATACGACTTAATCCCTAAGGGTCAAATCAAACTGAAAAAATTACCTTAATGTGCATATTTTAAAATGTTTGTATCGATGTTTTGGACATCATCCTCAGCCCTTCTATGGAACTGAGTTTCATTTTTTTAACATTCGCAGCATGATGCTTTACGTGTCGGGGTTGAACAGGATATGTCTTTTGGATGTGAATTTATCAATAAAGTTTTCTATGGTGAATTAAATATATTTTATTCACTAAAATATTGCTATCTATGAATTGCGATTGATAGAAGCTGGAATGAATGGTAGCTAGCTTGTGCAGAAATTACGATGAAGATATATTATAATATTATATATCTTAAATATCAGGTGCCTTGAAGATTTAATTCATTGTAAATTAGTGCAACACAAAAAACCCTGAACGTATTGAAGGAAACATAGTCCACATTTGAAATAACTCGCTGCGAAAGTATGTAGAAATAGCATGAAAATCTAAATATATTTCATTGTTATGACACTTTTTTTGTTTGTTTGATTAGGATTTGTAACGTAGCTTTAACAATTTTTCAGTCATATCGCTACGATGTCTGCAGTGAGGCAGTTTATAGTGATGTCTAGCACTGAAACATCATGCCGCAGACATGTAGCATGATGTCTCACCCAGTCACATTATCCTGACATCAGGCCGACCAGTCCTAACACTAACCTCTAAATGCTGAGCGTCAAGCGAGGCAGCTGTTAGTACCATTTTTGTAAGTCTTTGGTATGACTCGGCCGTGGATCGAACCGACTTCCGGGGCGGACGTTCTAACCACTAGGCCACCGGAGCGGTTTTGTTATGACACCGTTTTTGTGATTCATTTCAATACATCGCAGGACTTTACACCATAAATATTTTTCCATGTGATGAAGGAATTCGAAGAAATAATAAATTTACCAGTGTAAATTTCAACAAAAACGATACGAATCTGCACTTTCGCATTCTCTGCAACTATGACAAAACTCAAAATATTGTAATCTGCAGATACCATACAAGGAATTAGAACTAACGTTCGAAAAAGATTTCATTAAATTTAATTGTCGTATAAAAATTATTCTTGTCCAGTCTATGGCATAAAAATTTAAAACTTTTTCAGCTCTAAATGGGAAATGATCATTAGATGATTCGGTTTTGATCATTTAGAACGAGTGACAT
Organism: Unio delphinus; assembly: GCA_029339505.1. Classification (NCBI taxonomy): domain Eukaryota; kingdom Metazoa; phylum Mollusca; class Bivalvia; order Unionida; family Unionidae; genus Unio; species Unio delphinus. The sequence continues at coordinate 374,798 of JAQISU010001251.1, read as the reverse complement.
GTTATCCAATAGCTTTATACCCCTGGATTATGAGTGGATTATCGCGATCTCAGTTTCCACTATTTCGAAGGACATATCAAATCACTTTTAATCTTTTTGTATTATTATTGAAGGCTAATAATATGTCAAGACTTGTTGTGGCTTCTTTAAGACCACTAAATGAATTTATTTGGATTTTTCTGAGGCTCTCTCTTTGTGTGGAATAAAAGATTGCACCTAATTGTTTTGTTAGCAGAATACACGGTGTATGCTGCGATCCATATTCAGCCATCAAGGAAAATTTGATTCGAGTATGTATTTACCTATTTCAACGGTCTTAATTTACAGTTGGTGGTATGGTTTCAACTTTTTAGCATATACATTTATCACACACGCATACACACACACACCGTTTTCATTTTCTGTTTCTCACAAGAAATATATTCAGATGCAAAGAAAGTCATTCAAAGCACGCACTTCGACATGTTACAAAACAAGCTTGTACCGGTTGGTTGTTTGATTTTCAATGGCATTGTCAAAATTGTATTGTTTATATGATACCGAGGAAATGGGAAGTTTCAGGACTAAGAAATATTATTTGAAAGACTCGGGTGAAAGTTTCTTGTTTTGTATAGATTTTGGTTAGGATTCAGAATTAGGATTTTTTCTCATTAAAATGAATTACACCGCTATATTTTATTATCCTTCAGTTTTATTTGAGTTCTTTGCATCAAATATGTTGTTTCATTAGTAACTTATCTTGGATGATTTGAGTTGGATTTTATAACTCTAAAATTCAAACAATTAACAAGTTTTTTTAAACATAGATAACATAGATAATGGAGGAACACGTTGTGTAGAATATATTTGTAGCAGGTTAGACATAGAGAGTAAACATACTATGGAAGGTTTCCGTACGACATCTTTCATTATGTTTGTGATCAAAGCTTGTAAAATAAGAGAATGTTAATGTTTGTATGAGGTATGATAATTTACTTTGTATTTAACATCACTAACGTTTTATAAAATGTGTTATAATCTAAGTATCTAATTTTATTAATATTGATTTTAAAAATAAAATTATGTAGCCTTTCATATGTAGTAGCATAATGTTCAACAGATTTGCATGATTTTAGAATATATTTTTGTCATCGGTGTGATATATATGTAAATAAACATCTGAATTTGATAAATTGTTATTTGTATTTGGTTGCTTATTAATTTGCAAGTTACTTTTTTCATAAAGGTGATTAAGAAAATACCCATTGAATTGAAACTTAACGGATCGATTCCCAAGCGCACAATTTAGGACTTTGCTCCCGTTGTTTTGGCTTCCCAAGACCTTTAGCGTCCGGTGCTCAAGCAAAATTGCGCGTCCCACGACTTCTGGTCATACTTAAATATTTGATTTAGATAGAATCCCAAATGGCTGGTCGTACTTACTTCTGCTCGATAAAAATAGTATCAACAAAAGCACATTGAAGAGGTGTCACTACGATGACGAAACATAGATACATTGGGGAATTAGGTATGGGATATGTAATTAGAGAGGCGAGTCTTGCTTAAGAATGAAGGGACTTTATTTAAATAATCAAGATACATATATTACTACATTCTAGAAATACATCTATAAGGCTTTATATTTAAAATACATGAAAATACACATAAAATTACACTTTCCTTTCAAGCTTGCCAACTTCATTCATTTATATAATTTCTGCATTTTAGAATATAATACAAATAGCTAAATCTCGAGTAATTTTATGATAGCCAAAGAATATAACATGTAATAGCTGCAATTAATGCAACACTCATTTTGAAGAAAAGTATTTTACAAATTTTAAAATAGAATACTCATTTGGAATATATTATTAGATATTATTCTTTGTTACTTAAATAATACCTTATTTCAATATTGAATCTAAACAAAAAGTTGGTAGCGATCTCGGCTTTTACAATACAAATTACCATTAATAAAAATAAATATAACTTCTTTAAAACAATTAAACATTCCATTACATTATAAACTAAAATAGAAGAATTCAGTAAACAATGTTGCAAATATATGAACTTTACCTTTAAAATCTCAAACATTAAAAAGTGCCTGTTTCTTAAAGACGTTTACGAATATAGACAGTTCTTACCTGTAACAAGAGAGGCGATTCTTTCTAGGTTTCGTTACAGACCTGATGATAATATTCTGCAATCCACCCTTGTATCCCACGAACTTGCATAGGATCACCTCTGCATTATATGCCATCTCGACGTATCAGTCCCTAACCCTCCACCTATATTTGCTACGAAGAGAAACCTCCGTATGATAAATAGAAACAAATTTATTAATGACATCCAAGAAAACCTAACAACTTTCTTACATCCAACAGCGGAACAACTTGATAGCTGCCTGCATTCATTGCTTGAAAAACATGCCCCAGCCACCAAATGCAGACATATCAATTACAAAAATAGTGTTCTCAATGGTATAGCAGTGTTAGGGACCAGCTTCGCACTGCTAAGACATCGCCGAAAAGCAGAGAGGCATTGGCTTTCCACCAGACTCACCATTCATAAACAAATCTATGAAGCCGTTAAGAAAAACGTCTCAAACATAGTACATTAAGCCTAATTATCCCACTACAATACTTAGATCGTCTACACAGTGTTCCCACTGCGAAAACGAAGTCATATGGACAACGTTCTTTTGCATACTAGGGCCGGGCTATGTGGAACGAATTGCCCATTGAAATTAGACACAACGACACAGTGGTCCTTTTTAAGAGTGCTTTTAAAACTCACCTTTTTTGACTGCAGGGACAAACTTAGAGTCATAATAATGTTTTGTATCTTATATTTTTCAGCATATTTTTATGCTTTCCAATTTCATTGTTTTTATCATTTGTTTTTCTATAGTTTATAGTCATATCATTATAGATTGTGAACAGCGCTTAGGACTTCTAAAGATTAGGCGCTATAAAAAGTCCTCATTATTATTAGTATTATTATTATTATTATTATTATTATTATTATTATTATTAAAATAGTGTATAATTGTGTTATAGAAATAAATGAAATTAATCTTAATATATTTTAGTAGAAAATTACTTTAATATAAATTAGTGAAAAATTAATTTGAAAAATTTTAGAGAAAATGTCAATCTTATTACTTTTACTAAAAATTCTGTCCTAATAAATAAAGTACTGCAAAATCTCTGAAAACATGATATCACCTTATCGGTTATATAAATGAACACTAACCGATAATGTGATTTCATGTTTTCAGAGATTTCGTCGTACTTTATTGATAAACCGTCATACTCCTGTGGTTTAACTTACGTGAGACACTCTGAACGCTTGTGAGACTTTAACATGAAACCGGTGATATGACCTCTAACTGGAATTCAGCATGGTGAGACTCTATAGCCTCTAACGTAAAACATAATGCTTTCAACGTCAATGGTTTCACATACAGTTTGACCTAACATTACACAGTGCGACAAAGTCATTATTCCTACCATTCTATCAAATACTCTTACAGTAACTATCCGACGCCCAGTTTGGTCTGACCAGCAGTCATAGTTACGTATACAAGTATGGCAGGAGTTGGATATAAATAAAAGGCGTATATAAATAGAAATAAAATTCCTTATAAACAAACGTTAACAGTCATATAATTTTCATCCCTATTATCGATATAAACAAAGTAAAACCCTGTCCCTATCAATCAGCTTTTAAAGAAAAGAAATCTGAGTAATTATTCATATTTGAAAGATCTAGTCAACGGAGGCTGATACGAGAAAGGTCTATTTCCCATTAGTATTGAGTATATGAAACGTATTACCGGTAATCAATGTTTCATTTTAAAAATGGGAATTTAACATTTAGGTTAAATATTTATTTTGGTTTTGAGTCGCTATGACCACTAACGTGAAATGCAATGTTACACATAGATTTGTCATCATGGGTCCATATAATCTCAATATATTGTTTGGAGTGAATGTACTATTCGTCATCCGCAGTATGCTATCAAAACGTCGTCAATATCGAGTTTTTTGCTTTACAACACCAGCGCTATGCCATCAATATGCCGTTGAGGTGACCAGTATTTAGCTAATTATTAAGCGATTCGCTATCGAGGTGATATTCAACTGAAATGATATGCAGAACCTTCTTTGACTACGTCGATGACCATCAATGAGACACCAGCAGCGAAAGCCATTTTAACAACCACTACAGCAGTGCTTATGTTTGAAATCCAATGGCCCATTTCTTCCCCACCTAGTTCTCTTAGAAACACATAAACTATTTAAAACTATTTTAGTCATTGCCTGTCTATGTAGCTCACATTTCACCATGTCTATTCCCTACATAAAATGTAAAACTTAATACTTTTACTCATCGGGTGTGATAATATATATATAATTAATGCAACAATTAATTTAAAGAAAAGCATTTTACTTCTTTTGAAATATAATATTGATTTAGAATATGTTGTTAGATATTATTCTTTCTTGCTTAAAGAATACTTTATTTCAACATTAAATCTAAACATGAAATTGGTAGCGAATTCGACTTTTACAATAAAAATTATCATAAATGTAATTAAATGTTAATTCTTTAAAACATGTAAACATTCCATTACAATATATTATAAAGAAAAGAATTAAGTGAACTATGTTGTTAACATATCAATTTTACCATTAAAATCTCAAACATTAAAAATACTTTTTTCTATAGGAAGTTTACGACAAATACAGTTCTTACCTGTAATGAGAAAACGAACATTTCTGCATCTGTCGGTATAAGAGACTGACTTGGGCGATCTACGCACCTTATTTATACTCATCCGGCTCAAGTCAGGATCAAATATGGTCACCCTTTTGTATACCGGCTAGCAGAGACGTCTGTTCGTCATAAGATAGGAACCATTTTATTTTACGTCATTCGACAGAAGGTTAGACTCAATCATGTGGTTTAATTATATTCGTTTGGGCAGCCAATACCAAATATGGCCATCCTTTAGTATACCAAGCATAAATGCTTGTTCACATCAGATGCTAACCATTTTGTTTTGCGTCATTCGACAGAAGCCAAACCACTTTTAGTCACTGGCTTGTACCCTCGCCAATGCATAATCTTAAAATCTGTTTAGTTTGCAGAATTATTTAGCTTCTACTGAGGAGACTTAAGAGTTATTACTGAATCAGCGAAAACTGCATACAATGCCTTTAGTAACATCATACACTTATTCCACACATCAATGTACATTCGTATAGCTTACTTATTCTTACTGGCTTTATACAGCACAGGGATGTACATTGCCTTTCTTCCGCTTGCACAGCATTTATTTTCATTACATTAATATATATATAGTTGTGCTTTAGAAATAAATGAAATTAATCTTAATATATTTTAGAAACTTTACTTTAATATAAATGAATAAAACATTATTTTAATACAATTTAAAGAAAATGGCAATCTTATTAATTTATTAATTTTACTAAAAAATCTATCCTAATATATATATATATATATATATATATATATATATATATATATATATAGAGAGAGAGAGAGAGAGAGAGAGAGAGAGAGAGAGAGAGAGAGAGAGAGAGAGAGAGAGAGAGAGAGATTGTGCAAGCAGTCCTGCATTTTGAATTGTTGAGACATACAGAAAAATATTTTCTTAAAAAGTACAAACACACCATGTTCTCTTTGTCTCTGTCTATATAAAGCCGTTATTATTCTCTTTTGTAACATCAAAGTATTTTAGTTTCTTTATCCGTCTGTGTTTGGCAACATTACCACTCTAAACTTGGATAAACAACTGCATAAACAAGCCAGTAGAAACATGTATAGTTTTCAATTTTCATGGCCTTTAATCAGTCGTTTGGTTATCGTTCAAATTAAAAAGATAATTGTTGACATATAATTTCATATTTTAAAAGCATTTTAGGAATACATCGTTTTAACATTCGACACAAAGTCATGTTCCGTTAGACACGTGTTTCGTATGAATACACTAAAGATGAAACTTCTTTGAATGGTTATCGCTTTCATTCAGTATCATCTTACGTCCATCATCTCCACCACAAATACAATATTTGACCATACTAATTAAATTGGTTTGTCAACTGTCTTTGGCACAAACATGTTGCTGCGAAAAGTATTTGGACATTAAAGTTCTAGCATAAAATAAATGCTATGGAATTTTAATTCGTGACTGATATTGTATCTCAAAAGTTATTATCCGGAAATACTCTTTCAAGATGACAAGCTTAGGGATATGAGGCGAATCACTTAAAAACAGGGTCAATATTGTGTGTTTGTGATAGCAATATACACGATTATGGTTCAACTTTAGTATTTTGTCTTTCGATATAAGCAAGGGAACGTCCAGTTTTATTTGTATTTTTGTGCTATAGGGCACATAATTTCAAGTATAATCAATGTATCGTTTCGATAAAGTAAATATCCTTATCGATAATTAAATCAGATTATTATCTTGAATATACATGATGACGGATCTCACTAAACACCCCAAGACTCTCCCAGAATACTTTAAACTTTACATGATACACACTTTAAATTTAAATAACAGCTCAAAAAATCAAACACAAACAAACAAAAACTGCGAATATTTACCGATATTTTGTGTAACAGGAAAATTAGTAAGGGCAGGAGTTGCCAAGGGAAAGAACTCCCGTTTAGACGAAGAGTGTTTCGGTACAGTAACGTGAATGTTTATCAACATTTAAAAATAATTAGCAATACCACAAATAAGTCGTTAAATAAGTTAAACAAAATGGCAAAATTATTGCATATAAAATTATTTGTTTATATCAATAACAATTTAATTATTCGTCCATTCAATTATTTTGACAAGTATTAAGATGTTGCATAAACAATTTAAATAAATGATAGAAGTATTGTGCATTACAATTTAATGAGGAAATTGTGTGTGTGTGTGTGTGTGTGTAATATATATATATATATATATATATATATATATATATATATATATATATATATAACAAAAGAGATTTGAAATTGATGCATAAGAGTTCGTTTCCGTAGATTATCGGAAATAGGGCTATCATCTAATCTATAAATCATTGTTAGTAACAATGTCCGTATGTGTGTTTTCTTTTCTTTTTACCGCTCCTTGGTACGTTTTTGCGAGATTCGGTGCTAATATATGCAAAATTTGGGTGTCTTGTGGTGTTTAGAGCGACCGCATGATTACTAGTTGTTACGGACTCGAAATGGCAACGGAAGGTTCGCACGCATTGCATTGTGGATATTTGTGTAGTCATCGTGACATCTTTCATTCTCGTTTTAGCTATCGTTTGGCAAGGTGGTTATACAGGCACATGCAGATTTGACTGCGAAGAGTAAGAGAAACAAGAATCGCTCAGGTATGAATTAAATAGTAATGGTGCAGACTTAAAATAGCTTGACTAGCTTTAAAAGAAAAAGAGAAAGAAAAAAAATTATAAAAAAAACAACAAAAAACAAAAAAATAAATGGCATAACTATACGCGAAGCAAACAAGTGCCAGTAACATTTGATATTCAAATCGTCGACAATTTCGCTTATTCATTGGACATCTGACTTGAGTCGTGAAAAGTATCGTTGTACAGAATGTCTAAGAAAGCTGTGTGAACATTTTATCATTCTTGACACATATGGGTTTAAGTAACACATATCAATCACGTACAATGAAATTTCTTAATGAAAGTTAATAAGGAGTAATTTTATGCGAATATTTCTTAATCTGAATAATCATTATTTTCAAGACGATGAAGATGATAATGGTAATGATAATGACGATGTTTGAAAGAAAATAGGAAGATAATTATTGTAAAATATGCCATATTCATGAATTTAAAGCTGATTCGGCAATTTGTTCGGACGTGTGTGTTTGATTAATTAATGTACACTGCACGTGTCAACTGAATGCATGAGAAGTCATATTAAATATTTAAAGTCAACCATGATTAAAAAAAAAAAACGTATCTCCTACCCCATCACAATTCATATGAATTTATATGTACACTGAATAGGAATCCTGAGTATGGGTTTCTATTTATAGACAGCCAACATTCATTGGGAATTTCCAACCAACGGTGTATTTGGGGATGTTTTGGAGCATGTAAACCGGAAATATAGTTTAACTGACATAGGTTGGGTCGGGAATTCGGGCACTTTTTCACATTCGGGCATTTTCAGTGCATAGTTACGACCGCCGAGGTGAAAACAACCGCCATTGTTCTAGTTACTTGAGTAACGTGTGCCGTGTGGGGGACATTTAAACATTTTAAGATATGCCTAAGATTTGCAGTGTTGGTGGGTACACAAACTATCATATGCAAAAGGAAAATTTAAATAATTATAAACTCTTCCTAAATTACCAAATACGTCTTTTCTCTCTCGCCAATAACTACATACATATACAAGCATCTAATATAGGTACAAATAGGTTTAAATAAACAAATAAGCTACAAATTCTACTATTAACCGCTCAGCTTTTCTGTCCTTTATATCATCCCCAGATTATAAATAGTATCGAACCACGCTTATTTCTTTGACACTCCCTCGTCCATATTTGCCTTTATAATGCAAACTCCAAATTGTTCTTTTAAATGATTCACTACTCTGTGTGCCATTTCTCTGACTTTAATCTTGAGAACGACCAGGATAATACAGTAATTAGCAGGTTTTAATTAAATTCACATACACATAAAAACGGAAATTTAAAAACTGGAAACTGTCTTCTTCTTTTTTTTAAAACTGTCATATGTTGACTACTTTTAGACGTGGGTGGGGTATTTGAATGATAAATTAACCAATAATAGCATATTAAACGACACTCAGTTCGTTTCATGAACATACTGTAGGTTAAAAAATAATTACATTATTTTATTCTCACTGAAGGTCGAAAAACTGACAATATATAGCAGTAATCAGCATTTATTTATTGATTAAAATTAAAGATTTCTTTGCCGCACACATCAAGTGAGCTATTATCTATCTGTCTGTCTATAAATGGTTGTCTATATGTATGTCCATCCATCCATCCATCCATCCAACGAATCAACAATCCAACCACTTTAATAATAAACAGCACGCAAAACTTGAAAAGGGTTTTTAGTGCTAAGACATTTTGTAAAAGATAGCAATGGACCCACAAATTTCGCTGAAGCAAGAAAAGGGGATTCTCTAATTATCGTCATGAGAATTTAACAACATAATATACTAATTCAAAATTGTGTACAGAAGTATTTTGGTGCATGTTAAATTCCAGTCTACAGGCAAGCAAAAAAAACGAACAGATTTGGCAAGTTTTTCAGAGTCGTAAAGCAGATTATGGACAGTTTGGAAAATCAAAGGTGATGGAGTTGAGTTAAAAAAAATAATCTACGTTCATTTTATATTGAAATGAGAAGAAAAAAAATTGCTGTCCTTCTTTGCATTTTCCTATGTACATTTTACATGTTTATGTTAAGGTAACAAAAATATAGAAGTATATTTTTTTAATGTGTAATGACCAGAAATATGGGAATATTTACATGGTCGTACGTAAAGCATTTAAAAATAAACGCAAGTGTTAACATTTGGGTACTTACTCCCTTATTTTGGCAGAGGACTAGGGGTAGGCCTCACAAAATGAGAGGTTGATGGTAAAGTGTAGTGAATTCTGGATACGTATACTATGCTTCTCTTTTATTTTCCCCTTTTATTTCTAAGTTGATTGTCATTCAAATTCCCAAACAAGCAAATAGGAGAAATACCAAAACAAATCCCACAAACTAAAAGCGTTTTTCTCTTGGTAAAACAAAGTCGACGTCATATATCATTTTCGTAACTAAGTATAGAGTCTTTGGATTATAACATCTACCGAAAGAATTGACAGCTTTTTTTTCTCTCAAAGATATGACCTGCTAACTTGTAGTATTCTACGAATTTATAATTAGGACCTTGACAGTTAACATCTTATCACAGTAATAGAATCTGGTCAACGATGTTGATCGTGTATTGTACTCTACAATATAAAATATAAATCAGATTTTGTAGTTTATCGCACTTGTTGAAGTGAAGGAGTATTGATAAGCTGACTAAAACAAGTCCTGAAGATGATGAATGTACTATATGGTGGTATCATTTCCCGCATGAGATTTCCTTCCTGCCTTATCAACCTAAAATATATTACATCTTTAAAAATATTTGACAGTCACACATTCATGGTGTTTCATCCTGCTTGTAGAAGACTATGCAACACTTGTGAACAGAAAAAGAAATAAGAAACAAAATATAGGTAAACAAAAACGGTTTGCAAATTGCAATATCGAACATAACTAACGCTACCGTACTGTTACTAAGCAATTGTTTTCACCTCCGCAATATGGCGGAAAGTAGGTCGCTAAGCTTGTGACGTCGTACCGACCCAACCTATTAGGTCTCGCAGGACAGTGTTTTTGGCAAATGTTAGTCCAACAATGACCTATAGCAGAAAAATGATAATAATGTTAGATTAAAGACACAAAAAAAAATGAACTAATGATTTTTGTTGAAATGATGCTTGTAAGATTTTGACTGTGGAATTAAAGTTAATTCCTTATGCAGCTGGTGGCTTTTATACTGAATCAACACTGCCCCCAACCCGTCTTTTTTACATTCAATTTTTACAGAAAGGGGGTATTTATTTTGAATATTTTCCTGTAACAAGAGAGCTAAAAGAATCAGTATCTGCCTTGTACATGAATAAAGTTCACTAGTACTGTAACAAATTAGCATACTTTTCATCACCCCTCAACCATCTAGATTTTTAGATATTTACCTCTGTAGCAGACATGTAAATACGTAAGCCAAGTCTGCGGCTCATTTGAAGCCCAAGTTATGTATTTGATCTCCTGTGCTAGTCTAACTGTGACAGGCAGTCACCACCAAGTCATTCAGTTTCCAAGCCTAACTCAAAGTAAATCTAAACCACATTACAGCTTTAACTTATGTGTGCACTGAAAAATGCTAGGGTGGTGATAATTAGGCTTATGCCATCTACCTTAAATATTAGGGAAGTGTCAAAATGCAAAACTATCCAGTGAGACCTTAATCACAGGAGTTGGACATTTTATCACTAAAGTACGATGAAATCTTGCACAATACGGAATCACCTTATCGGTACCAAAAACCTATTAATTTATTGTGTTGATTTATGGTATCAAAAAGGCAATTTCATCAGAAATAGCATGGTACTAAATTGGTCAAATGTCTGCATTAGTCAACTGATCGATCTTGTATCTTAAAACTCAAAAGAAAATCTTACTGTCAGACTTCTTTTCATAACATTAATTCTCATTAAATTTGAAGCTATTTTACCATTTTTTCAAAGTTATGGTTAATCAGATAATTGATTTACTTGTATATCTATGCTCAAGTACCCTTTGGATTAGGTGACAGGGTTGTGTTTCATAAATCGGCCTTTAAATATAATAAATTAAGGCTTTGATTAGACCAACAAATCGTTCTCCACCTTTTGTCTTTTTTGAGTTGAGGCGGAGAACAATTTGTTGGTCTAGGCTTTGATGTGACCTTTTCTAGATGCTAGATATTATTGTGTAATATGTGTGTGTGTGTATATATATATATATATAATATTAATATATATATATATATATATATATATATATATATATATATATATATATATATATATATATATATATATATATATTGTAATAAATTTGGAGTACATGTACGTGTATTTGACAGCATCCTGTTTTTAAGCAATTCTTAGATTTATTTGTGTGAGTGTTTAGTCTTAGGTGCCATGGAAATATTAGTAGCCTGAAATAGTTAGCCAATTGGTAGAAGCAAACGTCACAGAGACGAGTGTTAGTGAATTTGAACCATGCTGGGGTTGTTAGTAGTGAATTTAGGTACAAGCCGAAAGACTGTCCCTGTTTGTAACATAGTCCATATTGAAATTCAGCGGTGTATACAAGTATTGTGATTGAAAAGGCAGCATTTATGGTTGGAAATCAGTAAATTATAGAATGGAATCAATAAGTTGGAACTTGGTAGGTACCGTTTATGTGTCCATAGTGGAAAATGGGCGTATGTATATGAGCGTGATATGCCGGAAATTATGAGGATTGACTGGCCTAGGGTCGCGCAGTTGAATATTTCCCAGTTAGTAAGGGAATACTGGTGTAATTTCTATGGCATGACAAGCTATCGGTACGGAAAATGGATGATAATGAAGAAAAACCATGCAAAGGTGCAGTTAATGGACTTTTGGGCAAGTTGTCTCATCTGGGTTGCCAATTGATTAGAGCAAAGGTTGTTAAATATAGCAGACACGTATCTCTTTCCAAATTACAACTCAAGTTGTATGGAAGTCTTTGGAAATTTGGGGAAAACAGAAGACTTCCAGCGTGACTCGCGCCAGGGTTTGACACCGCTCGGTCAAGTGAATACCCCTGTGCGTGTAACAATATATATATATATATATATATATATATATATATATATATGTGAATTAGATGATTGGGGCTTTTATTGTGTGCTAAATAGAAATGAGGCATGTATGCCTCCCACATTTTGCAGTATTTTAGATATGTAGATAGTGAGATACCAGTAGTTGGCTATGAAGAAGAGAAAATGTAGCCACCAATACCAGTAGACATGTATGTGGATTCAAGGTTTGTAGACTATCTCAAAAATGGCATGGGTGGCAACTAATGTTTACAGCCTCAGTCTGTTTAGTATGATGTGTTTTGCATAATTATCAGCAAGAAAAATGGCTTGTGTTTGCACGGTGAGCATCACTTTGTTGTAAAAAAAATAAAATGAACTTTGGACATGAAAAATACAGGCATAATTAGTCCTACAGTGTAAAACGCCTCCCTCGATATTAGTGCTTTTTGGGTGACTTGCTCATACAAGGATTAATTACAAATTGTTCTCAACCTTTTTTTCTGAATGGCAGCGGTAAAAAGAAAAGAAACAGAACAATTTTTGATCTAGGACAGACTATGCTGAAATCAGGTAGGTTCCCTCGCACATGTCATGGGTGACCCCTAAGCAGTTGCAGTCAACTCTTCATGTACGACAGTTGAGATTTGATTTTAATCCGATTGATAATAAGGATTTTCCCCAAGTCTGTTTCAGAAAGTCGAAATTATTTGACTCGCATCATAAAGAGATAATAATATTTCAGATGTAGATAAATGGTCTTTGTGACTTCACAATATTTCGCAAAGGTGTGTATGGAGTTTTTCCACTACTTGATTGTAGACTGCTTTACCTGGAGTGACCTTCAACCTCTGCAGCAAACAGCATGAAGAAACTTGTAATGCTTAGATGCAGCTAATTGTAATAATTCATTTCAAGGTGTTGTCCTGTATTAAATAGTCATGCCAGGTTTTGGTTCTATTGACTTATAATGAGATTTGGAAATGTTACGAATTCTTGGTAATACACAATTCGGTACAGGTGGGTGGGGGATGGTATTCTAATTATAAAGAAATGGATACAAATTGTAGCAAATGTGATGTAGCAGTTAAGATCCCATAACACCTAGCAGTGTGAGTATAAAAAGTAAAGTGTAATTTAAAAATCCATACCTTTTATCAACAGACATTAGTACAGTCAGTATATCGTGGAGTCTGTATGTACTGGAAAAGAAATGTTAATGACACTGAAAAATCCATTTCGTGGTAAAAAGTGGCTTTTACATTTCATTTAAAATGTAAATTAATATGGCCACCTTCAATCAAGGTACAAAGTTAGTGACCCTGATAATACCAATTTAAACAAGTGACTAAAATTAGCCTTTGCAGTATCGCTGTATCCCATCCATTACCTGAGACATATCCCAGTTCATAACTTGGAATCTATATACCAACCATTCCTTAAGACATTGCCCAGTTCATAATTTGAAATTTATATACCAACTGTTTCCTGAGACCTAGCCCAGATCATAATTTGGAATCTGTATACCAGCTATTCCCTGAGACATAGCACAGTACATAATGTGGAATTTGTATACAGTAGAACCTGTCTTGAAAGACCACTGCTTCTGCCAAAAAAGGTCTCACAAGACAGCTGGTTTCCCATAACAGGTCATAACACTATATAATCAATAAATCTGTGTATTGAGATTCTGGTTTCCCATAGCAGTGGTCTCTCAAGACAGGTTTTACTGTACCAACCATTCGCTGAGACAATGTCTGGTTCATAATTTGGAATCTATATACCAACCATTCCCAGGGACATAGCCCATTTCATTATTTGGAATCTGCATCCCAACCATTTCCTTGGACATAGCCCATTTCATTTTTGGAATATGTATCCCAACGATTCCCTGGAACAATACCCATTTCATTACATGTATTTTGAATCTGTATCCCAACCATTCCCTGTGACATAGCCCACTTCATAATTTAGAATCTATATACCAACCATTGCCTGGGATAAAGCCCATTTCATTATTTGGAATCTGTATCCCAATCATTCCCTGAGATATACAGTCCTACAGTCGGGCCCGAGGAATTAAATTATGAACAAATTATTCTCCACCTTTTTTTTATTTTGACTGGCGGTGGCAGTCAAAATAGAAAAAGTTGGAGAACAATTTGTTTGTGTAAGGCCCCATATTTATGCAAATGTTATGCTTGCTGCATCTTGTTTAGTCTTTATGCAACACAATAATTACAACACAGTAGATCAATCCAATCTATACACTTTGATCTGTTGTGCATAAATTAAGATTGCCTAAATCAGGTCTTCTAAATGCATCTTCCATAAAGCAGCTTGTACCTGCATAATCATTGACCATTTTTTAAATAAATAACGTAACATTATCTACTTATTATGTACTATACATGATATTTGGCTATACTGCACCAATCTCCCTTTAAAGCATATGTGCATTATACAGTCATTAATCTGGTCTGATATTTATGTGACACCATTAGATGCCCTCTAATTGGTTGTAGTTAATGACTAAATTAATGGACTGTTAAGTAAGGGTGATTGAACTGCCTGAAAGGTCTATTCCAAATGTACTCTCTTTGATTATTGCTTAGAGATGGCACTTATTTATAACATTATTCCCATTAAAAAGAAATATACCTTCCACAACTCCTATTTAAGAAAGAAAATGACAAAAGTATGTTTATGTCAAGTGGAAAACCTATTTTGCCTTTCGTTCCAATATATTTATTTGTTGATTGACATAAATTTAGATGTTTTCAGTTCTAACCACATGTGATCTGAGAGCAATAGTACAAACCTTTTTTCCATATGTGAAGTATAAAGAATGTGCATTGACTATTTTACTGTTGTATCAAAATTCAGATAAAGAAATAATAAGAGGAATTTACAATCACATTGATATATTGCAATTTTTTTAAAATGAATTTAAAATTCAGTTTTCTCCTAAAAATCATTCAAAAATATTGATTCAAAGGTCCAAATAAATTGCACCAATGTATTATTGCATGTTTTGTACATAAAATGATACTTTTTTTCTTCAATGACAATGACGAAATAGTGAAACAGTGCAGTGCAGAGTACATTACAGTATATTGTACACAGAAAGCCTTGAAATGACTATATTTCTTTTATACTTGGGTACTCTGTGCCTTCAATGGCATATTAAAATGGAACAAATGATTTGTTTCATGATGTATATACTGATTTTCTTATCCTTGTGCACACATATATATATATATATATATATATATAGAGAGAGAGAGAGAGAGAGAGAGAGAGAGACAGAGGAGACAGAGAGAGAGAGAGAGAGAGAGAGTCCCCTATCAAGCTGTATACAGTACTTGTACTTCATGAATATGGCATCAAAGCAATAGCAGAGAACACATAAGTAATTAATCTTTTAAATTAGTCAGTTTACCACTTAAATGATAAAGATTTTTTATCTATTAGCATCAGGTCCAGAATCCCTGTGCATCCATTTGTGACATTACTGGAGGAAATAACAGAAACCTTGCAAAACGGCGGAATTGACACAGCTTTCGGTATCAGGAGGCATAAAACCCCATCAGCACTGCATCTGTTTTGCTTTTGGAGTTTTGAAAAGGTATTTTGTTTTGCTTTAACTTTGAATGATGTCATGGTTTATAAAGAAATTAATACAAACATGGCAGTTACGATATTCATTTTTTCTCTTTAATAATAATAATAATATTGAGGACTTTGTATAGCGCCTAATCTTTAAAAGCTCTAAGCGCTTTACACCATCAATAATGATATGACTACACTACAGAACAACAAATGACAAAAACAATGAAATTGGAAAACATAAAAACATGCTGAAAATATATAAGATACAAAACATGATTAGGCTGCTAAGTTTGTCCCTGAAGTCGAAACCGTTGAGTCTTGAGAGCACTCTTAAAAGGGACCACTGTGTCTTTGTGTCTAATTTCAATGGGCAATTCATTCCACGTCGCCGGGCCCTGGTATGCAAACGAATGTTGTCCATATGACTTTGTTTAGATGGTGCTTTTTACCAATATTATTTTTAAAACACAAATTGCTTTTTACATGTTGGTGTTTAAGTTTTGAAACACAATTTGATATGTTTTGATCATCAAATGGTAACTTGGAGAAATCTGGCAGTGATAACTTGCTCAGGAAACAGTTAATTTGTCATTTAACTGTTAAAAGACACATTTGTGAATGTGCAACAGTTTATTTGATAGTACAGTTGGTAACAACCACGTGCAATACATTTCGCTACCAACTTAAACATGTAATAATGACTTTATGTTCCTAATTATGAATTGTAAGGTATTTTATTTTTAGTTGTGAAGCGATTAATACATTTCAGGTCAACTTTAGTAGCTGGGAGTTTTACTAACTGTTATGTGCTTAGGCTCGAATAAGCAGCAACACAGAAAGAGTGAAAACTAACAAGCTTGTATAACTTTAACAATGAATTTATTAAGTACAATTATTTTCATAAAATAATGAAACTTACGGTTTTAGAGAATCAAATCCAACAAATATAGAATTCACAAAATAATCCACTAATGGAATTTCAAGTCCTGATAAATAAATGTTCTAATAGTTCCAGGTTCGAATCTTGATGAGGTAATAATCCAAAATGGCTGACAATGTCACGTGATGCAATTCTTGTTTTTAAATCATCCAGATGAAATTATGAAACATAGGTCCTTTTCCAGATAAATAGAATAATTCTTCTTTTCCAACGAATTGACACAAGTCCAGAATAATATTAACACTCAAACATAAATACACAACCAATAACTTACAGCCCAATATTTCTACTACTAAAGTTAGCTTCTAAAACACAGCTATATATATTGTTTTTCTGAAGTAAACAAGAGGAATTATGCGAGTCTGGAAGGTCATGGAAAGAACTACCTTCACCAAGTCACATGCTTAAAGAATGAACTAGAAGAATAAATCAGCCACTAATAAAATGCTGTCCCCGAAACCAACCAATAGAATTGAAGACTTGTTGACAATGTCTAAAGCAAGGTCAGATATTGAGGTAACCAAGCCAAGGTCAGCCTGTTTACCAGAAAAGTCCAAGTCAAGTGAATTTTCTAGAAAAATTTCCCATTTAAATAATAATAAATCCTAAATGACAAATTTGGACCTAATAATTAAAAATAAATAAAATTAAATCCAATAGCCGTAACACCTTCCCCCATAAAATAAAAAGAAAGGTTTATATGATAAAACTTTCTTTTTATCACAAACCAATTTACATCTGAAATTAAAAATTATACAATATAATGAATTATACACGGGAAAGAGTGTTTACAATTATTTTATCAAGAAATAGCCTCAAATTTTTAACTTGTCCATGTCCCACAAAATATCCTAGGAAAAGCACAATAGCACAGCAGAACTCACTTTTAGACAAATTAATTGTCAAACATACATTAGTGAGTCTGTTAAAGAATTATCGAATTGTTGCTAGATGTTCTCTCTAGGTGTCGTTGTAAATGATGACGTCACAAATCTCTAGACCAGAGATGAACATTTTTATGAGACGTTGAAATGGACTTTCTTTATATTGGTAGAGTCCTTTTGGAGTCGCAATGTCGAGTTTTCCTTTGCTCTTTCCGTAGTGAAATCTGCCAAAATCCTTTCAGAAGGTCAAAATTTGGTGACGTACTTGGCATTCCCAATTTTATCAATAGAATAGTCACTTCTTGTTAATGGGAATGAATCTGTTTTTGTCACTCTGTTCACCTTCCTTTAATCAGTGCACATACGGAAAGTTTTATCTGGCTTTGAAACAATTATGCATGGTGAACTCCAATCACTTTTACTGGGCTTGATAAAATCATTCTTCAGCAAATACTGAATTTCCTTCTTCAAGTATTCCTGTTTGAGTGGACTCGTCCAGCATGGATGCTGTTTGAAATTTTCAATTTCAACGTCATGAAAATTTTGTTTGTCCTTGTAAGAATATCTGGACATAAGTGCTCATATAATAATAACTTTCAGTTCATTTCTTTCTTGCACTTGCAACTGTGAAAGTTTCTGGTCTAGATTTGTTTATAATTTCTGAATTCCAACAATTCGTCGCTCCAATATCAGTCGAATCCTGATGATATTCCTTCACTAAGAGGGACTGGTACAACTAAATTAATTACATATTTAACATGGCTATCTCTTTCAATATACTGGTACTCCTATAATTAATTTAGATCCCAGGAGCACTAATACTATAACTTAATTCATTTTCTTCTTAACTTTGTAAGGGCCGTAATATCTAATTTGATGTAAAGTAAGAAGAATGAATAAGAGTAACACAACTCCATTATCAGACTCAAAAGTTCTCTCCCTTGTATTTCTTTCAAACCTTAGCTTCATTTTTAACTTTAATTGATTACTTGACTTGGTCTTGGGTAGGGAATCCACACAATCTACCATAATTCCACTGAATGTTTCATCAAACGTAGGAATAGGTTGCAGATGAGCCTTACGTATCTTCTGATTGGGTTTTCCTACCATTTGACAAGTATGACAAGACCTACAGTATTTGGCAACATCACTTTTGATTTTTGGCCAATAGAAATGAGTTAAGATCTTGTGATACATTTTATTAATCCCTAAATGACCAGCCAAAGGAGTTTCATGGGCCAGATTAAGTATTTCCAGTCTGTAAAGTTTTGGAACTACTATTTGATAGTTCACTGACCATTTATCACCAGCAGGTACCTCGGGAGGTCTCCATTTTCTCATAAGAATTCCATTTTTAATGAAATAACAGACAAGAACTTCAGTGGCTTCAGTCTCATTTATGACCCTTTGAAACAAACAGGAGATCTCAGGATCTTTTTCCTGTTCGACGACAAGTAACTGTCGTTTATCACCCTGATTAAGAGAATGAGTTATTAAAAGATGATCACTATGATCAATACCTTCTGATTGATCTAAACCAGGAGTAAAAGTGTCCTCATCAAACACCTGACCTTTACAAGCGTCAGTTGAAGGAATACTGGCTTTTTCAATATAAGCCTGACCCATGCAGGTATCAGGTAAGGGAATGCTGCCCTCAATAACATAAGCCTGACCCATGCATTTGTCAACGAAGGGAATACTGCCCTTTTCAACTTCATTCTCAAGAGCTTTCTTTACCATAGCTCTAGTAACCGTACAAGCTTGAAGTATATCAGGGATTTCTTTTTCAATTGGATCAACTTTCTGATCCAAATTAGGCTTGTCAGTTACAAGTGGATTAACCGCAACCTTGTCCCCAGCTAAGTCGTTGCCTAGCAATAAATCTATTCCCTCAACAGGTAAAACCGAGACTGTTCCGATTGTCACAGGTCCTGACACTAAGTCTGATGACAAATTTACACAATGGAGAGGAACATTAACAAAGCAGCACTCCAACCCCTGAATAAGAACACTTTCATTAGAAGAAGACTTCTCAGATAAAGGCAAAGTACCTGATAATAAAAGACTCTGAGAGGCTCCTGTGTCCCTTAAAATTTTAATAGGGGTGGGATTGGCTAAATCACCCAAGAGTGATATAGAACCCTTCGATATGAATGGTTCATAATTCTCCATATCAAAATCAGACTGGGATTTATTAGACCCAACAAATGTATTGCTTTCAATACATGAATGTGACCTTGACCTCTTGTAAATAAGAGCATTTGGAACTGGTCTATCTTGATTCTGTTGCCTATTTTTCAATTTGTAGCAATCAGAAATAACGTGTCCTTTTTTCCTGAAAAAGTTACACGTCGGAAGAGACAAGGATCTAGAATCAAACTTCTCCGAAGTCTGATTTTTGAAAGTTGTGTTAGTTTGAGTTTTAGAAGGGCTTGAATTAGGTGGAAATACTTTTCTGCCATTAAATTGTTGAGTAGAAGTCTTGTTAACAAAAGGAACTTTATGTGTCAAAGAATATTCGTCAGCAGCTCGAGCAGCATTTTCCAAGGTTTCAATCTGATGCTCCTCAAGATAAGTTTTAACATCACTATGGACACAGTTTTTGAACTCTTCAGTTAATATAATTTGCTTGAGATTTTGATAATCTTGCTCAACTTTCTTGGCTAAACACCATCTATCAAACAACTGCTCTTTTTGTCTAGCGAATTCGACATGAGTTTGTCCAGCTTCTTTTCTGTAATTTCTAAATTTTTGCCTATAAGCTTCAGGAACTAACTCATAACCTCTTAAAATGCATTCTTTAACTACATCATAGTCACCACTTTGCTGAACAGACAGTGAAGTGTAAATCTCACTAGCCTTACCAGTAATTACACATTGTAGTAACTGAGTCCAATTCTCTCTTGGCCACTTTAAATTTTCTGCAACTTTTTCAAAAAGAATAAAATATTTGTCTACTTCTTTTTCTTTGAAAGGGGGCACTAATCTAATATTCCTTGCTAAATCAAAATTTTGATTTGAAGTATGACGGTGATTCTCACTTGCCAGCTCCATTTCTTTCATTCTAATTTCATATTGTAATTGTTTTTCCTTCTCCCTTTCCTGTCTCTCTCTCTCCTCTTTTTCAAATTGTAATTGTCTTTCTTTATCCCTTTCCTGAAATTCCAGTTTCTTAAACTCTAATTCCCTCTCTCTCTCCTCTTTTTCTCTATCAATCTGCATCTGCTCTTTTTGTAATTCAATTTGTTTCTCTTTCTCCTCTCTCTCAATTCGCATTTGCTCTTTTTGTAATTCAATTTGTTTCTCTTTCTCCTCTCTCTCAATTCGCATTTGCTCTTTTTGTAATTCAATTTGTTTCTCTTTCTCCTCTCTCTCATATTGTAATTGCTTTTCTCTCTCCCTTTCCTGAAATTCTAGCCTCTTCAACTCTAATTCCATCTTGAATTTTAATTCTAATTCCTTCAGTTTAATGTCAGAGTCTGGTGTAGACTTACTGACTGGAATCAAAGCACTTTGTTCAAAAACATCCTGTTCTACCAAATACTGGACCAAAATCTTTTTGATATCTTGTTTCGTTAAAGAAGCTTTCACTTCGGAAAGATCGTATTTTCTGGCAAGTTGAACCAACTCGTCTTTTTTTAAAAGATCTAATTGCTCCTGGGTAGGATTAGAAAGAAATATTTCTACCTTAGATGTCATTTTGATACAAGCGTGTCAGTCTCACTAAAGGTTTAAAATTTGCAAAAACTAGGGGAAATTCAAATTTAAATTCAAATTTATCTCAAATCTCTATCCCGGACGATAGCCACCAATTCTATGTTACGTGCTTAGGCTCGAATAAGCAGCAACACAGAAAGAGTGAAAACTAACAAGCTTGTATAACTTTAACAATGAATTTATTAAGTACAATTATTTTCATAAAATAATTAAACTTACGGTTTTAGAGAATCAAATCCAACAAATATAGAATTCACAAAATAATCCACTAATGGAATTTCAAGTCCTGATAAATAAATGTTCTAATAGTTCCAGGTTCGAATCTTGACGAGGTAATAATCCAAAATGGCTGACAATGTCACGTGATGCAGTTTTTGTTTTTAAATCATCCAGATGAAATTATGAAACATAGGTCCTTTTCCAGATAAATAGAATAATTCTTCTTTTCCAACGAATTGACACAAGTCCAGAATAATATTAACACTCAAACATAAATACACAAACCAATAACTTACAGCCCAATATTTCTACTACTAAAGTTAGCTTCTAAAACACAGCTATATATATTGTTTTTCTGAAGTAAACAAGAGGGATCATGCGAGTCTGGAAGGTCATGGAAAGAACTACCTTCACCAAGTCACATGCTTAAAGAATGAACTAGAAGAATAAATCAGCCACTAATAAAATGCTGTCCCCGAAACCAACCAATAGAATTGAAGACTTGTTGACAATGTCTAAAGGTCAGATATTGA
Source organism: Unio delphinus (assembly GCA_029339505.1). Lineage (NCBI taxonomy): Eukaryota > Metazoa > Mollusca > Bivalvia > Unionida > Unionidae > Unio > Unio delphinus. The sequence continues at coordinate 352,440 of JAQISU010001251.1, read as the reverse complement.
GGTAACCAAGCCAAGGTCAGCCTGTTTACCAGAAAAGTCCAAGTCAAGTGAATTTTCTAGAAAAATTTCCCATTTAAATAATAATAAATCCTAAATGACAAATTTGGACCTAATAATTAAAAATAAATAAAATTAAATCCAATAGCCGTAACACTAACCGTTGTGCTTTGCATACAATTAAAAAGCAGTCTCCCTTTACACACAATCGATTATGGAGTTCATAATTAATTATCCTATTGGTTTGCTCAACCAACTGATGATCAATTATAATTGATAATCAGAACAACACTATGCATTGTTTATCCAAAAACCTATATATCCGAAGCACAATACTTGATCAAAGTTTTGGTGTAACCATTCAGAATATTACAACAATGATCTGTTAGATGTCCTGTGGCTATCTTTTTAAAATAAATTCATATAATACAAACATAAATTAAATGTATCACTTACATGTTTGTCAAGGATTGTAGAATCAACTAAATTGATAGTTACTGTATATTGCATCATGAAAGATGACTAAAGGATTCTATATTAATTTTCTATTATGCATCATCTTTTTAGTGTTAAATTACTTATAAAGGATATTAATATAATCAATAATTAATATATTAATTAATGTAATCAATAATTAATGTATTAATTAATATAATGAATAATTAATGTATTAATTAATATAATGAATAATTAATATATTAATTAATGTAATCAATAAAACATTTTTATGCATATGAGATAGAAATTGGTATATTTATTGGTGTTTCATCATTACCCAATCCACTGCTGCAAAGACAAAATGTAATTTTTTAAAGAATAATCTACAAATATAGTAGATTCGGTGTTATCCAGTTACATCATATCAACAGCGTATGTTCAGATAGTTTTCGCTATCCATAGCCAGTCAGTAACATTTATTACTGACCTTAATTAAGACTGTGATGCCAGGGACATTTTTGAAAAAGAAGAGATAAAGTTAAGTTCGTTTCATCTGAAGGAAATTAATTGGTATGTAAATAAAACTCATTTATATTTACATTCACATACGAACATCAATTTATTTACTATCCATTTCTATACATGAGGATAATTAATTTGTGAAAGCCATTATATATGTTGTTCTCCAATTGCAGGTGTTTTCCTTTGAAGAATGTTGTCTCATATATGTACAAGTGCCAGATGTCTGTTGTCATTGTTACAAAAGGACTGGATTTAATAACAACAGCCTTTGTTGAAAAACAGACATTCCATGGGAATCTTCTTTGTACAAATAGGAAAAATATATTTTGTGCAATATTAGATCTATTTGGCAGCACGATAGTTTCTATAAAAAGTGTGTTTAATAAACATGCTAGCAATGATTTTATGAAACATCTAATAAATTGAAATATCTTTGTAATTTTGGATGCAGATACATTCGTTTGCATGTGATATAAATTGGGCAAGCTGATAGATTTACAGCTCAACAGCTTAAGACAAGATACAAAAACGGTCATTATAAACACTTGATCTGGAAGTTTGCTGTTTCAAACTGAGAAAAATATGAGCACCAACCCGCAGAGATCTGAAAATGCAGATCATATCTTACGTACATCTTTGCAAGAGTCTAGAGCAAGCATGGTGCAACACCCAAATCAAATTATGGACCAAACTGATGTTAGACATGGCATACAATCTCTTTCTCTTTTGGATCAACCACATTCACATGATTTTCTGAGCAATAATTCTGGGAACAACCGTACCCCAACGGAATATGAAGTATATTCACAAACACCAATCCATGATCAATCTGTTAGTATCGATGGCAGATCTAGCATTGTATTAGAAGTGGGTGACTCGAGAGGAGAAATTTGTATTGGAGGAAGTAGTTTTAATGGACATGAACAGTTTTGGCGTGGTGGAGCAAGTTCCCACAATGCTTCATCCCCTTACCAGGGGTTTTCACCACCAGGGGAAGTACCGAAAAGAAGACCAGTTCGTCTAGGACTGCTAGGGGGTAATCCCACTGCCCAGAATCAGCAATACCAGCAAAATCATAGGGAGACAGTGTTTACTGGTCAGTATTGTGACCAAAAAATGATTTTTGATGTAAAGATAATTGCAAAGTTTCTTATCAGTCTTAAAGATTTAATTTGTTTGTAGCTCTAGTTTGTGTGGTACAGTACAAAATGTTAATTGAAGAGCACAAAGCAAATGTAGTAGTACAAGAAGTTACTGAAATCTATTTTGGACCATAAATTTAGGCCACATGCAAATCTTTAGATTGTGGATGTTTTTACGTGAATTATTTTTAGAAATCTGATTTATTTGTTTGATTAGGATTTTTAACTTAGCTTTAACAATTTTCCAGTCATATCACTACGATGTCTGCAGTGTGGCAGTTTATAGTGATTTCTTGCACTGGAGCATCATGCCTCAGACATGTAACATGATGTCCCACCCAGTCACATTATCCTGGCACCAGGCCAACCAGTCTGAACACTAACCTCTTAACGCTGAGGGTCAAACGAGGCAGCTTTTTGTTACCATTTTTGTAAGTCTTTGGTATGACTTGGCCGGGAATCGAACCCGCGACCTCACACTTCTGCAGCGGATGCTCTAACATTAGGCCACTGGAGTGGTTTTAGAAATCTGTAAATGGCTGGATAAATAAATAGAGGAGCTCATAGGTGTTTTGTGATTAACAAAAATTATGTTATGATTTGTAAAACTACATTATTCTTCTCAATGTTCAACTTAATGTGTAAAATGACAATTAAAAAAAATAATTACAAATATTAGCATAAAAAAATCATGTGGTATGATTACTGTTCTTTTTTATTGATATACTATTTACTCGCAGATATAAAGGTCAGCATAAACACTTGTATTTTGTCCCTACTTCAGAACCTACCAGGCTCCAGACTGTCTCTCAGCAACAAAACAGAAGCGAAGACATACTTAGCATTCTTGGACGTGTCAGGTCTCCATTGTATGCTGATCTCCCTGTCCGCCTAGACACGTTTTTACAATGGCCCTCGGACATCGCACAAACACCCCACAAAGTTGCAGAGGCGGGATTTTATTACACAGGTTTGTATGAAATCGAATTGGTTTGACCTCCAAATACTTTTATAATCCGCTAGCAACTTCATGGGTTCTGCTTGCCATTCTCAATCCTCACATAAAATTGTCTGTAAAATAAAACAGTTCATCGTGAGTTCAGAATATATTGATGTAAATCCTGCCATATTGGAAGATTCAGAATTTAAAAGTGTTAGTTTACTACAAAAGTATCATGTACAGTCATAATTTACACTTGTGTCTGTTGTGGATTAGATGAATGGTGGCTGATTCAGACCAAAATACGGACCGATTTGGACCAAATAATGGACTGATTCAGATGATATGCCTGATTTTAGAACAAGTAAATATTAAAAACATAATTTAGCATACATACCTGATTTATTTTTGTAGCTATTACTGTTTTCACAAACATAGTAAAAGCATGATTTTCAACTCTTTTAGTTTACCAAAGATAGTTCTTCATAAATTTCTGATGGAAATCAGAACAAATACAGTAGAACCTGTCTTGAAAGACCACCCCTTCTGCCAAAACATAATGGTCTCTCATGACAGGTGGTCTCTCATAACAGGTCATAGCACTATATAATCAATAAATGTTTAGATGGAGAACCTGGTCTCTCAAGACAGATGGTCTCTCATAGCAGTGGTCTCTCATAACAGGTTTTACTGCATCTATCATCTTCAGATTATTTTTTTTACCAAACTAACTTTTCAGTGTTTACTATGAAAAAAAGTTAGTTTTTGAATTATTTGTAAAAAAATTCTGAAACTTTTCAGGCCAATATAGTCAGCTTTTAATCAAACATTATTGTATATAATTCAATTGGTCCATGACTTTTTTCTTTCTTTTATTATATTTACCAAATATATATTGTGTAAAGTGTCATCGATGGGGAACACAACATTAAAACATACTTTGCTATTATCTTTAACTTTTTATGTTGTGAGTAAAATCTTGAACCAATTTATTTTATTTTCATTCTAACTTTTGAAAAGTTATCAAGTATTAATGAATGCAAATATTTTATTTAAAAACATGTATTAAATCCATTAAAAGCTTCATTTCTGAACACACATTGTATTAGATTGACGCATATGATATAATAACATTTCCACATAACCAAATATCCAAAAGTTAGTAACATTAAAATTATATGTTGTGTTCTAGAATGGTAAATTGGAAAAATGACAAAAAATTGCTTTAAAGCAACATGAATCAAAAACGTTTTTCAGATTGAAAAGCTGATGATTGTTTAAAATTTTTATTTCAAATTAAAATAGTTAAGGTTGTAACAATCAACCAAAGATTTAAACAGGCAGTGATGTTTAATTATAGTGACATAACTCAATTAAGTATTAGTAAATGCATAATTATGAATTCAAGGGAAATAATTAACATATACCTCTTTTAACAAAGATTAGTAAAATATAGTCAACTTTTAATCAAAATAGCACCACCTTTTTTGTTGTTGACATTTTCTTTATTATTATTTATACAAGGTAAACAAGATCAGCATAATATAGACATATGATATTGAGATATGGTACAGTATTAACCAGAATCATATAGTTGATAGGAGCCGAGTTTCACTTTTTAGTATGTTATTTAGAAATCATTAGTATATAGTACAATACACAGGATAAAGATAAATTCTGCATAAATCTAAGAAAAGCATTGTTACAACATGTGCCGAGTTTCACGATTTTATTCAGTGCTAGCAAATACATAATAATTAATTGTGTTATTTCTCAATAAAATAGACTATTTTAATGTTGTACAATATTGAGTGACCTAATTTAAAAATATTTCATTATTTCAAGATAAACGTCTAAAATTGTTTTTGCTTGTTCTATATATAGATCTACAGCAATATTTGATAAAAAAAATTGTTTTCTTAAAGGGAGTTTTGAAATGCTCAGCATACCATGGAAATAATGAGAAATATCGTATGGTTGTAACATTTAAGATAATATTTCACATGGTCCAATTGAGTCAGTAATAGGGTCTGAATCAGTTTGGCTTTTGGTCCAAATCAACCAATAATTTGGTATGAATAAGCCTGGTCAGAATCAGCATCCATGGCTCAATTAAATGTGTTCCTGAATTGTTTTCCATTTACACAGTATTTGAGAAAATAGTTTTCGGCAGCAGACATTTTTATGAGATCGGATTTGTATCAGTATTAATGATGTGGTCTTGTTGATCTTCTCGGTCAACAGTTATATACATAAATTGTAGTATAAACATATTTTCGTCCACTTAGTTTGGAGCAAAAGTTACTTTCAGGTTTCCAACATTTGGGTGACACTTATATATTTATCAAGGTTTCTCAAAAAGAAGCAATGGCTCTGATTTGGGTTTTAATTTCTTGTTAAGATAATTAAGTTTTGTAGGTGATCGTCCCATGCACATGTAGATTGCGAGTTTTTCATTTGTGACTGAGCTATTTTATTTATGTTTTGTCTTGAACCTCCCTTTTGAATCTGTACAGGGTATGCCACAGGAGAGATGGTAATTTACAGGACTGGTATTTGCATTATCAGTTTGAGTATCAGAGGCATTTGTTACTATTTTTCGCTGTAGGTATCATCAGCAACAAGATTTTATTGAAGGTCATTGTGTCAGTTGTATTTGATGTCTGAGAGGTAACATTTTCATTTAGAACCAACTAGACATTTTAAGAAGTCTTCTGGTGAAAAGCACATGTCAGTATTACTTTCTGTTCAGGAGAAGTAGTGATAATAAGTTTTCACAATGAGCTTTGATTGGATGAATATTTTCTTAAGTCTCTAATACTGTGCTGCTTTTGACATGTTCTTTGAATATAGCCCAAGCCTTCTTTTTTGTCTATCTCAGTTGAAATATGTCTTCTTATTAAAATAGATTAGTCTACAGAAATGGATAAAATAAGTTGACATTGTTTGTTAAGGTCAATAATGTTTTATTATATTGAACCTGCAATACCCAAAGTTCATTTATTTTCCAGAAATTCTTAAATTCCTTATTTTTAAATGCTTTTATTCTGTCTTTGGTGGCTTAGTTTGAGAAATATTAGTTTATATGATTGAAGATTTGCTTTCTTTATCAAATGTATTTTTGGTTGAAAAAAAATTACTTTTATGTTTTCATGTTCTTCTGTCTGCAGGTTTCCAGGACATAGTTCGGTGTTTTGCTTGTGATGGCGGTTTGAAGAACTGGGATCCTGATGATGATCCATGGATAGAGCATGCACGATGGTTTCCTAAATGTGCTTTTGTTCGCCATAAAAAAGGTGAAGAATTTATCAACCTTGTGAGGATGTCGACAGAAGATTCTGATGAGGAGGTAAGTCATCAATTGTTCGGTTATCATTAAAGCTCCCAAAGACAAAATAAAGAGCGCTTTTACAAGCATCAATCATTTATTTAAAATTAGTTACCGGTCACTATTTTTAGTTGAATGTTTTTGCAATCCTCGTCCATGCTAGTTGACCATCTTCCTGTTTTAGAATTTCTTAGAACACGTGCATCACCCGGTCTGACTTGACATATATCCATTCATTCTTTTCCAGACATCTTAAATTAAGACATGGAAAGAAACTGCTTGCCTAAGGAAAAAATTCCACAGCGATGTCTATTCTGTGTCAAAACCAGATATTTACAATTCTTTATTAATGAAACAATATCTATCAGTTTTTAATTATCAGAAGGTTTGTTTTCATAGTCCAGTGATAATTCAAGGACTAAAATAGTGTATTATTCTTTCTCAATATCTATAAGATCTAAGTGTGCATACCATAACTGGAATCAACTGCATCTGTTGCCAGCCTTGAAGAGGTCAAAGCTACTTTGCACAGAAGTCATTTAGTGTTCACACTAAAGTTACCCATCTACTGGTACCTGGTACAGCAAGGATGGAAAAGTTTGGCAAAAGACCAAATTTTACTGGTAAAAGTATTAAAAAACCATACTAAAAATCTCATTGATGCATGTTATATAACTTGCATGTACTGGAAACCATTATGTTGTAAAGCAATTTTCTGCCTTTTACAGGAGCTGCATTCATAATGGATAGCATCACAATTCAACACCACAACCTTATAGTTTGTTCCACACAGTATCGCCAATTTGATCATATCTGTAACTCTATAAATTATCAGGTCAGCATCATTAAGTTTATTTAAAGTACCTAATTCATTTCACATCAAGTATTTAAAATGAATTAGGTACTTTTAATATCATTTAATGACAATGAAAATTTACGGAGTTAAAGATCAGATAAAATTTGCTGTGCTGTTTGGAACAAAGTATTTTGTAGTTCCATTCCAAGTTCATCACTGTCAGTCATCAACTTAATCCAAATACAATTAACAACTTTGATCCAGGTATTAAGTAAATAGTTAAAGTGTTTCCATGCACTGCACAAAATGTTTACTTTTACTGCCTTGATGTGAGCCTTCAAAATCAGCATGCCTAGATCACATGACTTAACTTAGCAGTCATCTATTAACAGAAATTAACTAATCCAAATAAGCCAGTACCCCAGCCAACAAACATGTGGTTATTACTTTGTTTTGAACAAGAATAAATGAAAACACCAATGGTATACAAAAAAAATAAACTCCATAGGAAAGAAATATCCTGATAATCAAGATTCTTCAACACAACCATATTGAAGCAGAAAGTTACTGCTTGGATCAACATCTATGAAACAGAAAGAGGAGTGCTCTAATTTGTATTGTTTCATCTTGAATCAGCTATTAAATCCTTGTAACCCATTACCGCAATAAACTGACTCTCCTTTTTGTGCTGTGTTGTTGCTGACAACCACTGATCAAAGTCGACAGAGACTACATCTGTTTGAATAGAAAAAGTAAGCTTCTTACAAACTTTAATGTTGAGACACCTAACTTTCAGGACTTAAAAAACATGGTTTAAAGTTTGTTGGTACTTGAATATCAACAGCCAATGCAGGACAAGTTTTGTCAGTTAATACCAGCATATGCCATGTAATGGAACCTCTGCTATTGCACTCCCCTGCATAAAAGAGAAGGGAGCAGCAGCATCCCTGATAAAATAGTGTCTTTCAAGAAGAATGCATCATCTAACATTAAGGGCTCTAAGCTTAAGAAGTACCATCCAATGCACAAACAGTATTACCCTTTCGGGCATGGTTAACATATTTTGCTATACATGCTCAGGCAGTGAACTGTTAATGTATACCCAAGAAGGTAATGCATCATTTATTATTTCCACAAATCTCTATAACCATTGACTTCATGTGGCCAGACATTGCCTGATTACTATCAAATAGGTACAGACTACTAGATACCAGTCACCGGTCATGATGCTAGTCATCAATCACTGGGTACTGGTCACTAGTCATGATAATGGTTACTAATCATTAGGCATAAAGAACTCATCCCTGTCAGCTTGTTTGGGTTACCCGTAATTTGTACTGGATTTTTCATTTTTGTCAGCGTGTGGCCATACACCTGTTTTGTAAAGTTTTTTTTTTCTTTTAAAAATTCAGTCTCTTTTCTGGTTTAATTTGACAGTCTTTTTTAAATCCTGGAGTCAACTTGATGTAATTTTGTTTTAAAATCAGGCACTATCCAGAACTTTGTCTTTAGCTATGTGCAAGCAGCATGGAGATAACCATAATATGCTTTGAAAAGCAATGGGAGCCGGGAATGCTGAAATCAGGTTAAGTTGAAGTATCCTTCCTTAATGAAACAAATACAAATATATTAATATTAAAGGAAGTGTTTAGATAGCTTTGTTTCATTTAAGATTCTTATCATCCTTTTAACTAAATTAGATATTCTCAACTTCCATTGCATTCTATTCAGTTTAAATGGGGGGAAATGGAACTTGAAAACATGTCTATTTGCTTGTGTGGGAATTTGATCTTATTTGGAAAAATTTTACTAAAAACAATATTAATTTCATTTGTAGAAAAGCACCAATATGGGATGTCATGTGTGTGAGATATTTCTAAAAATTGACTTATCGTTCCAAAGTTAATCGACATCAGAACATGCTACACAGTGTCGTCATTGGGCAATAAGACCTTGATGCCCAAAATATAAATAGCTGGTCTAGGTCTAACATTGTAGGACTAATGGTTTAGGGAGGGGGAATATAAATATGTAATAATGAAACCATGACAAATCCAAAGAAGTTAATATTACACCTTGAAAATTTGTTTTTCAAAATACCTTGCACAAATCTTTTTATACTAGTAATGACACTTTCATTTTCGAGTTGTTTCAAATCTGGATCATGAAGCACTTAAAGATGAGTTTGAGAATTATTGCATGTTGTGTGATGAGTGTGTCCCTGTATTAACAGCTGATCGCCAGAAAAACAGCTTTTGTAGCTACTGGCTGAATATTATCAGCCAGACAATTAGTACAGGTAGCATCCGCTTCCCAAATCTGCAAATAGTTATTCATCAAATGCTTACCTTGCCTCACAACAATTTAGACTGAGAGAGCTTTTTCCATGATTAAAAAAATACATACAGAATGTAGGAAGTCCCTGAATGCAGATACTCTGACACCGGCTGCAGACTTTAAAACCCCTGATTTACATTTCGAAAAGTGTAAAGGGTACATGTGTTGCACATAATATTGTGTGCCCTCTTCATATTCTTGTTGTGCAATTTTTTTTATATATTGGTTGGTACACACATACAAACTAGTGGGACTTTTAATACACACATACAAACTAGCGGGACTTTTAAATATGTTTCTCCATTTAAGTGGGTAATTTACCCTTGTATGGAATTCATCTACACAAGCTGGTTTGACATTTCTTTTTTTTCTGTTTACATTTTTTTCCTGTTTCTTGGTTTATTTTCAAAATTTTTAGATAAATGCTGTGTTTTCACAGCATTTGCCCTTTCTTTCTAACACATCTACCTGATGATAAGTGATTTCAATTGGATGTGAAAAATAAATCTGTTCTGCAATACTCATTTGATCTCTTAGAGGTTGATGCCTTACACTTATTGCTACAGTCTTTAATTATCTGTGATTTTTTTTTTCTTTTTGTTCAATTCATTAATTCTCATTTCATTGCTGTGTATACAGCCAACCTGTTCAATTGATGTCTGGTTTTCTTGTTAGAATTTGTATATTGATGTTCTTTTTAAAGTAGCCGTATATGCTTCCGAAGATGATGTGGGTTTTTTTCTATATCTTCTAGGTTTAAGATAATATTTTTACTTCCTCCTCTTGAAAGTGTTATATGTGTCTTTTTTGGCTCAGTTTATTTTTTTAAAAAAAAAACTTTAATTTGTCTTCTTATTTTCTCCATCATGCTTTCTTGCTTTTTCCTTTACACTAAATTGTATAAACAGTGACAGTGTTGTAGCCATGTCTAAAGGATTGCAAACCAGTTAATTCATGACAGGAACTTTCCACTTTTAAAACATTTACTTTTCAATATGTTGCAGTTTACAGTACTGTACACTTTTTGTAGTTTAACAAAAAATATTTGCTGTTTAAAAGTGCTTATTGTCTGTGATGTGTTGGGTAGCTTGTGATTGCAGCAAGCAGAGGCAGATACTTGTACTTCTTTTATGGGTGGTTCTACATATTTAAAATTATATGCTGGAGCAATTTAGGGACTTAATTGACCAGGTTCCGGCGAGGTCTTGATCATGGACTTCATTTGTGATTTCAATCTTCTAAGTGCACCCCTTAAAAAATCGAAACTAAACAAAAGAAAACAAAATAAAAAATGGAACATAACCCCCACCCCACCCAAAAAACACATTGACTATCTGACCATGAGAGACAACCATTTACCATTTAACATGACCAAAACATTGGCTGGATACTAGATTTCGAGCATGATTATTTTTATTTACTTGTTTTGAAAGTTGATATTGTAGATATATTTGATTTTTTCTGCCTTATCTTTTGCAGGATGATGATACCATCCATAGAGGTGCAACATGGAGAGGGGCTGAAAATGCTAATACAAATCCTGACTCAGGTAAGGGAACAAGCGAGTGAAGACAAAACATGAATGTATATATTTATGAACATCCTTCCTATTTCATACCTGCTCATATTAAGGCTGATACAAAACAGTCAGACACAATTAAAAGTTGAATTTGGCTTGTAATGTCATTCATTTAATTTGTACAGACTTTCAGAAATGTGTATTGATTCTATTATTTTTACTATTATTAGTATACTAATAATACTAATGCTACTAAAGACTATCTACTGTGGATACTATTTCAAAAAGATAATAACATTTATATGTACAATTTTGTGACTTAATGCATCCTTAATGTTTCAGGCTACGTTTCTTTTTTTGACACATTGTGAATAAGCAGTTGTTTTTTCTTTTCATTTACACTTCGTCATTGTTACCCTTAATCAAATAAATTGTTGTTCTTTGCTTCAGTCTCAAATGAAATTACAGAACCGAGTGTCCTAGAAGGCAAGGATGCAAAAATTGTCATCGAAATGGGATTTTCAAAGAAAGATGTTGCAATGGCAATAAATGACATTTTCAAGAAAGGTAAAACAATTTATATGTTATAAGGGTGTCATTCATTTGAAAATATTGAAGCACAAATGGATAATGAGATGAAACATGATGCAAAAATATGAATAAAATATGATTTTAAAGTTTCTCACTTTGCTTGAATGCAGTCTAGGTTTAATAATAGGCCCATGTGCATGGGTTTGATATCATTCAGGTGAAGTCAGTTGTTTGTTTCTTTTTCTTTCTTTCTGTTCACCTTACTCATAATGCCCTCTTTCATCATGACTTGACCTGTGGAAATGTTTTTAAATTCCTTCAAATATGTACAGTGCAGACACTCTTTACCACTCTTATGTGTTAATGACTGTTTAAAGGTGAAATATTTAAGTGAAATTGACAATAGTGAAATTGGCAATTGGTACAGCCTGGATATGAGGGCGAGATGTTTAAGCCTTTTTTCAGAGATGAGGGCGAGTTGTTTAAGCCTTTTTTCAGAGATAAGGGCGAGTTGTTTAAGCTTTTTTTCAGAGATGAGGGCGAGTTGTTTAAGCCTTTTTTCAGAGATGATGGCGAGTTGTTTAAGCCTTTTTTCAGAGGTTGACTTGCATAAATCGAATTTAGCCAGATCTAAAAATGAATATAGCAGAACAATATTTTGATATAGAATTCACTCTGGTATCTCCTTGAATCAAATAATAGTTTGTAAATTTATGGTACAGATTTTTAATGGATCTGTGTTTTATTTTGTATGTGGCAAGATGATGTTTATCATGTAGACCACATGTGTATTGAAGGCTATGAAAAGTATTTAGGAGTTTTGAATTTTGAACATGCACACACACACATACACACACACACACACACACACACATGCACACACACAGACATTGCAATCGTGTGAAAAACTATCCTCTTTGTGTGACTATTAAATACTGCTGATGATAGTGAAAAAACTTAAATACTGCTAAAACTTTTCGAATGAAACTCAGAGAGAGAGAGAGCTTCCTGAAAGAGCCATCACTTTACCAAGAGTTCATTTTCTCTCATGCAGGTAAACAAGATTTTACAGTTTCAGAAATTACAGACATCCTTCTGGAAAAGGATGTTCATGGAGAACTAAGTAACTACAAGCTGTCTGCTAACTGCCCGCCATCTCTTGGAAACACATCTGGTAAGTACATAAACAGCAGCAGTTGTGACAATGCAGAAGAAAACCCCATTTATATCTTAGCATATCGTATACACTGCAAGCTATGTGCTAATATGTGTATCTTAGCATATCGTATACACTGCAAGCTATGTACTAATATGTGTATCTTAGCACATAGTATACACTGCAAGCTATGTGCTAATATGTGTGCAGAATTATTCATGCAGTGTTTTGGTTGGTGATGGTTCTGGAATTCCGCATGAGTATTTTATTGCGATAATTGGTAATATGAACAAGTATAAAATATTATGACCATGTGTAGTACCCATGGCCACATGATTCGCACATAGTCTTCTGTGTATAAGATAGGAAGTAACAATTGGGTAAACAGTCAGTTTAGAGTTATAATGTTACTGAATACAGCATTTCTGTGTTATTGTCACATGGTGTGAATTTGACATTATGTTCCAAGATCCCACATAAGGACGCATGAAAACATGTAATAAAAGCAAAGAGGTCTACCTTTAAGTTACAACAATCACAAACTCATGACATAATGTGTAATCACGTTTTTATTTTATCTCACCATGTTATTTGATGAATGCACTGAAAAGAAATGCACGATCTTCTATTGTTTAATCAAAATCTAGAGATGTAAATTTAAATTTAAAAATTTAAAAACTCCAGTGCCTTAGAAGTCATCTGTTAAGCAGAAAATATTAAAATGAGAAAGGCAAAATAAAATTATTCTTAGTCACTTTTATTTTCACCTCTTCTATTCGCAGTTACTGAACAGGCGATGTCCGAGAACAAACATTTGAAGGAATTGTTACAATGTACAGAGTGTAAAACAAAAGAACGAAACATCTTGTTCCTCCCATGTACTCATCACATCGTCTGTGAATCATGTTCAGGTAACTTGCAGATATGTACATGCTGTTATAGAAAAATAAAGGAGAAAGTTAGGACATACATGGCATAATCTGGAATATCTTGTGCTCTTGCTATTTTTTGTTTTACCATGGATTCGAGAAAAACATTACCATCAAGATTGTGCAGATCCAGCACGGAGTGATGTGGAAGAGAAATATTAATATATTTTGCTTGTGACATTCAACAGAAACGAGAATTGTTATTACAAATTACAGACCCAAGTCAGCAGAAATGGAACAACGGGGGATACCTTGTATGTGTTAAATATACCAGCATTAAAGATTTCTTTTTCTGTAAAGTTTTTTCTCTCTTTTGGTAAATAAACAGTAGACACTAATAATCTAGTGTTCCCATGCATTTGACGTAATTTTTCTTATTGGGTATTATGGGTATTTTATATTGCATCGAATGTTAATTTCCCAAACTTGAAATGTGTTGCTTTCATATGGATAAGAATGTCTTTCTGTTTTGAAATTCTCACTTTCTTGTTATATATATATATATATATATATATATATATATATATATATATATATATATATATTTATATATATATATATATATTCAGGAAATAAAGATTATTGAATGGCTGAATGAACCCATAATGTTTCTCAGCAGAGTTTCTACCATCTCCTTGCCCCAATCAAAATCAGACAAATTTCAGCAAAATCAAACTTTTGTCGGAAAGAGTAGAGGGAGATATTTTAGCTATTCCAAAAGAAATTATGTCTTTAAAAAGATTGATTAAAGGATCTTGTACTTTTCTGATGTCATTTACAAATTTAAAATGCAATACAAAAGTACATCTGCTATATAGCCATATTTGGAAAACGTGTTGTGACATTATTAGCTTACATTTGCCTATCTGCTATAGTTACCAGTCCTCCAATTGAAATGATAATAATACTAATCATTGTAGTTAGTTATTACCCCCCCCCCCACAAAGTGTGATTTTATAAAAAAAATATGTATTAGATCTATGGTTATTTGTTACAAATTATTCTGTTGTGGCATAAAATTGACCTTGTATATTTTGTATACAAAACAAAAGAATCAAAAAGAACAAAACAAGTAAAATCACAAAGAGCAAAAAGCAAATATAAAACAATTAACCCATCCACCCTGTTAAAAAAGCCATGCAGAAACAAAATAGACACAGTCTGGAGTAGCATACGCAATAGAAACCCAACCCATTGTATATCTAGGAAAGTCCAGAGTAAACATTATGTTGTGGACATCTTTTCTGAAATTGGCTGTAATAAATCATTCTTCCACCTGATATACACCACTATATCCATTTTATATCTAACCTACACATACATAGCAAAACAATTCTTGACATTTATTGCACCATTATATACCAATTTCCTCTTCAACGTTTGAATTTACATGTTTTGTCCTTTCTCAGTATTTAAACTGACAGATCTAATATTTCACAATAAGAAAAATGCACCAATGAAATTGCTTAATAAGATAACAAACTTTTTCCTGCTCAAAATTCCTGCTTCCACCTCCCCGTGGTGAGCAGGGGGCAACAGACAAAATGAATTAGTCTGGCAAACGGAAGAGGTCAAATTTTCCTGATTAGAAATGAAAGGTTGCACAACTGCCTGAAAGATTCCCCCACCACCACCCATACAAGCAAATACATGTATAGGACAAACAGAGGCAGGCTGATATGTTTGGGAGGTAGATGTATGGGTATATTGGGTAATTATGTGTATTGGGTAATTAGATGTATAGGGTGTATTGGGTAATTAGATGTATAGGGTGTATTGGGTAATTATGTATATTGTGTAATTAGATGTATAGAGTGTATTGGGTAATTAGATGTATGGGTGTATTGGGTAATTATGTGTATTGGGTAATTAAGATGTATAGGGTGTATTGGGTAATTAGATTGATATGAATTCATATGCATAATCATCTTTGTAAATAATTATTTTCTCTGTGCCTCTTGTTGAAGTGAGACGGCATAGATGATTTTACAAGGACATCTCTTGGTCCGTCATAGGTTGAAAATACAGTAATATAAAAGGCTGATTGTTTCCAACTTTCTGTTTCTATAAATGCACAGTCTACATGGTTATGTAGTCAACAAGCAATTTTGTTCAGAACTTCATCAATTTTACTGAATATTTTGATCAATGGTTTGTAAAGAAAAGAAGCTTCAGCAAATTATTAACATATTGAAAGAATTTGTTGATGTTAAAACATAATTCTAACAATAGGTCTGCACAGATCTGACAACACACTGAAAGTCACATAGAACATTGGATTAATATTCCATGTGCACAGAATGGCATTTATGTGATTTTGGCATTGGTAGACTTGGGTGAAATCAAATTATAAAGAGGAATTCAATCCTTTAAAATTACAAAATGATATTTTTGTACCTGATTATAAAATAAGGTAAGATGTACACATGGGAATATCATCATGTCTTGTTCTTTTAACATTTACTAATATCTGAGATACGTGTCTGCACATGCATACAAATTTGTTACACAGGTTGTCCTGCAGATTCCATGCTAAAATCAGTATGTGAAAATGTAATAAGAAATGTGTGAATAAGAATTTATTACACAGGCTGTCATGCAGATTCCATGCTAAAATCAGTATGTGAAAATGTAATAAAAAATGTGTGCATAAGAATTTATTACACAGGCTGTCATGCAGATTCCATTCTAAAAGCAGTGTGACTGTAATCAGATCTGTGTGTGTGTAAGACCATCTCCATATTCTTCTGCACACAAGTTACACTTTAAAACAATTAGTTATGTCTCTGCATAACTTTTGTTTCCAATTACTTCTTTTGAGACCTGGAAAATGACAAAGGTACATGTAGCCAAGGGCTGTTCCATTAAAAAATACACGGGACCCAGAGAAGACATTTTTAAACTGGGGTACATGCCCATAGATGCAGTTTAAAATTACTTATCATTTTAATATGAACTCTATGAAATCAAAGTACTTTGACATATTCTTTAAAACAAAAATGCCTTCCCTGGGTACCTTGTATGTTTAAATGGAACAGTCCTAACATGTCAGGTATGCCCTGTCTTTTCATTAGGTATATAAAATGTTAGGGGGAAGATTTATCCAGTTTTAGAACCAATAAGACAAGTTTGCCACCTTAGTGAAGAACCTGGATGAAACATCTTCCAGATTTGACATGGAGATAAGCACTGAGAAAACAAAACTGATGACAAATAGTGGCAAAAAAATCTCAACAAAGATTAAAGTCAGAGGACAGGAACTGGAAACAGTGAGCCAATTCAAATATCTTGGTTTCATAATCACCGAGGAGGTTGCAAGATCAGAAATTTAGTCACAAGCAGCACAAACAATGGTAGTTATGTCAAAGCTAAGACCCATCTGGATTGACAAGAATATCTGTCTGAAAACTAAAATTAGAGTATTGAGAGCACTAGTCATCTCAGTCTTTTTGTATTCATGTGAGGCTTGGACCCTGACAGCAGAAATACAATGAAGAATCCAGACACTTGAAATGAGATGCTACAGAACCATCCTTGGCATCTCTAACATGGACCACATCACAAATAAAGAAGTGCATAACACCATCAGGCACAAAGTAGGCCAATATGTAGACCTCCTCACCACTGTCAAAAATGGAAAGCTGAAATGGTATGGCCATGTCACTAGAGCCAACAGTCGATCCACAACAGTACTGCAGAGCAGTTTCCAGAGTGGCAGAACGATATGTAGACTGAGAAGAAAGTGGACTGACAACATCACAGAATAGACCAGGAAAGGTCTTGTAAAGACACAGGCATTGGCACATCATCGAGACAAGTGGATGGAACTGGTCAGATGTTCAGCAGCACAGTGCCTCAATGACCACACTAGGTCAAGAAACTGATGATGATGATGAGGAGGACCTATAACTAGGATAGTACTGTTCTATGAGCTATAAAGGGGTTGGGTGACATACAGTATAGATGGGGTAGGGGTGAATTTGGTTATTAAGGTGAAGTGGAAAGATAACTCTTGTCCATTGGAAAGGATTGTTTGGTCTTGGAATAAAGTAGTACTTTACTGTATTCATGCATTATTTTGTTTTGATTCCAAATTATCCAAAACATCATGTCTTCCACAGATTATTTTATCATTGTCGAATTTCTGCCCTGACTTGTTTTCTTTCTCAGCATGTTGCTTACTTGAGTAATGTCTCATATTCTACTGTCTGATTTCAAACCCATCTAACTTGGATTGCTTTATTATTGAGCTTTATAAAATGTGGATCATTTAGTTTCATACTTGAATGAAGAAAAAAAATTGTTCAGTCTCAGATAAGACAAAAGCAGGCACAGTGATTGAGTGTTGTCCATTTTTAAAGCAGATAATTATGCTTTTATCATAATATGCATTACCGAGATATTAAACTTGTTGTGTCTGTCCTTTTCTTTGCCTATTTGTCTCGCAATAAATGGGACATACATTAAAAAGTAATTAATTTTTGGGTATGTGTTGTTTTGTGACCTGTCAACATGACATTTAATTATAGGAAAATAATCTTGTTGTACATTACACTTGGACAAACTATCATTAATGGGCTTATTTACAAAGGTCACTTTGTCGCATATTTACTTTATTACAAATGCTGATGTTAACATGTATTATATTAATGTCATCAGTGTAACATTATTTATTTCTGAAATATATTCTAAAAGGGGTATTATTTCAACTTCCATATCTACATAATAAGTAAATTGTAACATCCACTGCTAGCCTTTTCTTTATCATACCACAACAATTGAAGAAAAGAAAAAAATTGACTCAAAACCAAATTCTATCAAAGATGCTAAGAGATTTTATTTTTCATCTGTGTGTAATAAATAGTTAAAGAAAATTAGACCCCATTCATTGTAAACTGCTTGATTCATTGAAATATACAAGTGTTTTTTTTATAACCATACTATTTTATATTTTTAAGATAATTTGGATACAACTTAATCTCATTGGTTACAGTTCTTCCGTATTTCATTTATCAACACTACATTCTGGTACAAAATGGATAACAAGCATGTATGCTTGGTTATAAAATTAGTGTATGTTTGATGAGCTTGTTTGTTTAAGTGCCAATATCGACAGTGAATTGCAATGCAGCAAAACCATTTGTACAATGTAGATTTGTGCTAGCTTACCAACCAGATTTTACAGTAAATTCCACACAACTAATTGACAAAAGAGGCAAGAGATAGGAAAAGGAAAAACAGAAACAACACTAGTACTATACAGTGATAAAAAATTGTCCTGGTTACGTAATTAACGTAATGAGGGCACAGTATTACACCAAAAAATAAATTTTTATCTTAGATGTTATTTCCTTTACACACATCATATTATTCATCATATTATTGCATGGATTTAGTCAAGCATTCCTAGCATTCACCTGGGTTGGTTAAAATTGTATTTTGTCATTGCAGACTCTAAAGTAGAAGTTATTAGTTAATAACTAAGAAACGATATTTTTACTATCGCTTTTCCAGGTTTCAGTATTTTGCTACCTGCAGTTGAATGTTTGTAAATAATCATTAAAGATACGAAATCAAAAAATATAATTTAAATAATCTCATTCAACCAACCACATGTCAATGTTATAATGCAATGGTTTTTTTTTTTTTTTTTTTTTTTTTTTTTTAAAGAAAAAGGCGTAGGCTGTCTTCATTCAGGAGTAAATAATAAATTCCATGTGTGGTATATCATTTGAATACATTTTGTGCGTTCGTGAAACATTTATCAAAATAGATTCATTAACATTTATGAAACATGATGGGGACTCGGAATATGTCGCAGCCATGCCACCAAGAGCAGCAAGAGGTGCTGAACAGAGAAAATGGCAGACAGAAGGGGGGGGGGGGGGGAAGCGAGAGAAAAATACATATATATAATACATGGAACCATTGGAGTGATCAAAACATTTTAACATGAAGTATATGGGACACATTGCGATGTTTTTATGTGCTATAAAATGTGAATATATTTATTAGAAATTTAGTCACAATATAAATAAGATTGCATGAAGGGACGAACAGAGAAAACCACAGGGTAACGAGCCCCTGTAGAGAAAATGCTGACTAGACCACGTCAAAATGATGCTGAAAATGACGGCCGGCAAAATTTTGCTACACATAAATAAAACCTCCATTGTGGAATCATGTTTTTATAAACAAGAGACAAACAAATTTATCTTGAAGACCTAAATGGATACGAGACTCACAGAGCCAACATACTGTAATATGATCAAACAAAATGGCGAAAGGAAGTACCTTTTGACGTTGGATATCTGTTGAATGTTCAGTATTTGTTTACTTTTTCTTTTTCCATTGTTATTGTTGGATCGCTAAGTGCGAAAGTGTAGAGATTAAACGGATTCTCATCTTTCCATTTTTCTTTTACCTTTGCAATTGTTGGATCAATAGGTGTAAAATTTAGAGATTTAGCTGGGATTTTGTACTATTAACTTTTAATGAAGCACATGCCCCTTACGTGAAGACCGGTTGCTTTTAAATGAACACCTTTATTTTTGTTTGGAGGGGGGCCAGCTAAGTGCACCTGGGTTAGTTTCATTTTTAAAAATAAATTTAAAATTACCCATTTAACGATATTTCATTTTTTTCAATGCATCGCGAATGCGAAATTTACAGAGGGTACATAACAGTTATTCAAACCTATCAGATCTTTTTGTTTTGTCGTTGGAACCATCCGCTAAATCAACCGAAATAAAGAACATAATAAAAAGACCTAAACAAATTTCTCCGAGAGCTTCCAGGTGAAATAGCTGCTGCTAAACCAAAGTTTACAAGAAATACCCTAAGCAATAGAGGGTATCGATTGAGCCCGTAGGTGGTATTATTTATCTTGTTGAAGCAGAACCAAAACCCACCTGCCGCATTTACCGAAGCAGGTCGTAAAATACCCTTATAACGGTTGCTTCCGTAGGACATCAAATTCATCCTGAACTACTGGATCCATCGATCGCCGATGTCACCAAAGATTCTGGACTCATTTTGAGTTTCGAAAGTACTATGGTATAATAAAACAAATTAATAGTGAATAGAGGCTTTTATTTGAAGAATTTGAGGAATAAGTCAAAGAACCTAGAAAATCCTTATTACTTGGAGATATATTATCTCCCCAAAATCACAATTTTGGACCACCTCGTGTAGAGGAAGATGAAGCAACCGAATGTAGCCTTGCCATTTGCGATCGACGTTGTTGGAATTGTGGGGCATTCGCCCCGGGCGCCGGTGGCTAAGGGGCGCCAAATGGGGCCCAAAGTATCAACATAACTGCGCAACAGGGGCAGCGGGGGGCGCAAATTTGGGTGTTTTGCCCTGGGCGCCAAATATCCTCGCTACGCCACTATTCACAGTCCGCCGGTCCATCAATGATGTTCATGAAAGACATTACAATGATGCAGTGACTGGCAATCTCAACTTTAGCGGAAATAGCATTGCTAATTTGAGAGAACCAGAATCAAAAGATGATGCTGCAACGAAGAAATACGTGGATACCAGCAACATTTCATTGATGACCTCGTTAATGACAATAAATGTTGGTTGACCGCATTCAGATCTAAATGTAATAATCGTATAACCGCGTTTATACATTTTCGTAGGAACATAGAAAAGAACCATGGATAATTTATTTGGATATTCAAAGGTCATCAACACAAAGCTCTCTGAAATTCACACACAAAATGTTGATCTTGTCAACTTTAAAACAACAATAGAAATTATTAACATTAAGCTCACCAGCATCAACTCAAGGAATCGAATCGATAAACACTGAACTTGATAAAATCAAAATGATTGCCATTTATCTAATTCATACTACTCCACTCATCAACATGATAAACACAGTAGTCTGGATCGAGAACATGGTCACTGCAAAACAATTATATCAGATATACCACTCATGTTACAGGAGTGTATAGGCTATCCGCGGTTAGCGCCGCTAGATTTAAGGTTTAGGAGATGTCCATGGTATCATATTACTGACATATTTTCCGGAATCCTGTCGGTTGTGTTTAAATCAAAATAACTTCGAATCATTCATATTAGATCCAGAAGACAAAAATTTAGCCACAGCGATGTACTGGTGGTGTCTGGAATTCTATGTGAAAACAACTCCGTTCGTAACTTAGTATATACAATAAAGAATCCCATCCAGTTCTTTTGGTATAATCAGGCATGTGCGTTGAAGGTATCTCTGGATAAAATTGTCGAAGAGCACATGATAATACAAAATTTTATCATAAACGAATCATCGTAACTGGCAATGCTGTTTGCGCCGATTCCTCGCTGGTCTCTGAAACAACGACGTCAATCGTTACGTTATCTACCAAGCACATGATACCGCAAATGGTTGGAATTGGTGTCTGTTGTTGTTGGTATTGCTCGTATAATCAATACAAATATCTACATGTTTCAGTAAAAAGTTCCACGTGCACAGAGATACAACGTAACCTGCTACATATGCATTCATAAATATGTCATCGATACTGTCAGCGGGATTAAACGACGGTGGAGTATCAGACGATGCATTTGACGCAGTTAGGATATATATTACTAGTACCACAAGAACAACAACGTTGCCAACGTCACATTTAGAAACCACCGCACAAGACCATTGGCGTAGTGACCGGGGGGGGGGGGGTGGAGCATTCGCCCTGGGCGCCGGTGGCTAGGGAACACCAGATAGGGCCAAAATCGGCCCAAAGTATCACCATAACTGCGCAACAGGGGTAGCCAGGAACGCAAATTTGGGTGTTTTGCCCTGGGCGCCGCAAATTTTGGTGTTTTGCCCTGAGCGCCAAATATCCTCGCTACGCCAATGCACAAGACAAGAGCAGATCGTCGCTAACACAACAACGCCTACGAGCACAATGATATCAGCGACATTAACACGGCAATAAGTCGATATTGGTTTCCCATTTCGGATAAAATCCCTCAATGGTCAGTCATTTGAAATCGCACTGGCACAATTACGACTTTATTATATAGTTGGCTAAATATCAGAGAAAAATCATTTGGTGAATTATCCACCAATAATTCACTAATATTTTCGCAACAAAACAGCGTTGATGAAACAGCTTCTCCACACACACACCCTCCTCCCCCCCCCCCCTCCGTATAGGAAGTCGCCATTGTACCAAAAGAATCTAAATTAAATCTAACGAGCAAATGATGAAATATCAACTCATGATTAATCCGTTGACATTTACAAGTGGTTGTTCAGAACCGTGCTGATTATTTATTTGGTAAACATACACTAGTAAAAATTCCAAAGCTTAGAATACATCATTAGTGGAGGGGATGGAAGCATTGGGAAACTTCTGGCAGAGAATAGAATATCATAAGAGAAGATATGACAATGTTAGAAGAGGTAAAAAAAATAACCCGAATGGCTGTATGATGATGCATAAACAACAGAATAAGAAGTAAAGAAAATGCACAAATTGGAGGTATCTAGAAAATCGTTTATTGACAAAATATATAATGCAGGAATATAAAAAAATCACAAAATAATCCGAGACGGTTTTTTGTGGGGTATATAATTGAATATCCGAATGATAATCTTAAACTGGTATCGTTAATAATGTTTTATATATGCGATTGGTGAAACTCCATGCATAATGCTTTCAAAAGTATGTGTTAGAAACAGCAATTAGCCGAAGACATCGATTTGTATTGCCCCTGGGCGAATTCAAAAAAGTTATTTCTTGATTAATTTAATATTACCGCACAACAAATATCTATGGTTAAACGACCTAGGTTGGATATCGATAAAATGAAGCAGGAATTCGATGGCATAATTGACGAATATTGTCTGAGGATTATTGCAGCAAGGAGAAAAGAAAAGGCTCTCCATTATTCTACAACATAACAATGATCCTAAAGATGGTGGTCGTCATCTGTTGCCGGGCATTGTCAACATGCTATACCACGTATGCGCAAGCGTTACAAGGGAAGGCACAGTAGGAATATGTTCTTTACAGTTTTTCTCTGGATGTCCCGCAGGGGTCATTTAATTTTGTCGATGCCGGCTCTGAATATTTACATATTTACTCACTTTTTATTCACCGTGAACCCCAGTTGACACCGCTGGTGTTTTCGTCTATAAATGGCTCAAGAAGGTCCATTTGACAACGACTAATACCAAACAAAAATCCTCAGCGACTCTAATAGCTTCATTAAAAAATCTATTAATCATCTATAATAAGTTTATTGATGAGTAGGCGAGTATCGATGATCTCAAATTAGTCGATTGAGCAGAATTTATGTCGCAGTAGCGAATGATCGTGCCAAAATTATTCCATCTTTTGTTATTGCATTTCTCCGTGACACCAATATACCTTTTACTCGCTGTGTCCTTGATGACAAAATCTAATTTTGCTTCATTCAGATTTAATCTTCTACAACGGAATGATGAACACTCAGTAAATTTACAAATAATATTTCTGCATATTTAATTGTCATCTTGCGGTACCCAAACTTTTTTTGTAGTTTGCACGAAATTGTTGCAGAGGTTAACTTTATTAACGTTAAAATCTTAGTGTCTCATATATATATATATATATATATATATATATATATATATATATATATATATATATATATATATATATATATATATATATATATATATATATGTATATATATATATATATGTATATATATATATATATATATATATATATATATATATATATATATATATATATATATATATATATATATATATATATATATATATATATATATATATATATATCTGAATAGCACCATTGGAGATTAACTACACTGATTTATTTCGCAGCAGTCGGTGAGATTGACATTGGTATTTGGTTTATTAAAGTGTCTACCAAAACCAAATTGATATAACCGGATGAATACTCGCTGAAAACTTGAACGATTCGATCTCAGCAAATCCAGTAAGATCGATATTTGATGGTGGTCCGTTTATTGATTCTCGTATAATTCCGTGTGTTGGGTGCCCAAGTCTTTCATAATAACGATGACACTAGCCAAGTCCAATAATAGCCATGGGATTAGCAACGACATTTTTGACAGAAATCATATCGAAAGTTTGATATTTTGTGTTCCAAAGACCGCCATGACCAAATGGGACACAAGATTGTGATACATCATCAAAACATCTTTTGGAGTTGATCGCCATGACCTTTTTTGTTGGTTTATATGCACAACAACAGATGACTCCGTAACAAGGTTAACTGAGTATTTAATCGTTGACTATGTTACATTTTATCAAAACACGTTTCATATTTTGTTGGAGTGATTCATTCCGATACAGATGGTAACATAAACTGATCCAGTGCTGATTCATCCTACTCGGAGTCATCTCCGTGAAATAACCAGACTGATACAGGTTCATGCTTACTAAAGTCGTATATTTCTTTGTATATATCACTGTGGTAAAATCGTATAACTCTCTCTCTCTCTCTCTCTCTCTCTCTCTCTCTCTCTCTCTCTCTCTCTCTCTCTCTCTCTCTCTCTCTCTCTTGGAAAATGTGTTGCAGACTAAGTCCAAGCATGTGCGCAATGATCAATTAATGTTATTGGAGCACCGAGTGTTCTATATTTGTTCGAGTTATATAAAACTTCATTCTTTATTGTTTTGAAAATTATCGGATTGGATACATAAATATTTTTCTACTTCATCTATGTCATCTATCTGAAGTCCAGTCGCATTGACATGTTTTTCCCAATTATTTTTATTTTATTCTTGATTCTTTAATTTGTTTCCACGTTTTGAGTTAACAAATCGCTCACTGATGCATTGAATAGCACTTTAGCGAGTCTGTTTTCATCGGAGCAAGAGCATCTATGTCTGATTTATTCATGCAATAAATTGCGTAAACAACAGTTGTAGCAGGATAAGCGTTCTTGTAGTAGGTGTTGTCTATCCCGATAAATGTTCCTGGTTTGGTATTATTGTCCAAGATGAATATTGATGCTGATCTTTCTTGCTTTACCGGATCTAGTTTATCACGTATGATCCACTTTGATCTGTTTCGTGTTTGTTGCTAAGCTATTAAGTTTAAAGTGAAAAAAATACTTATTGTTGTTCTGTAGAATTGGTATTATTTTATAAGCAAAATTTTGATTCATTTTACATACATACATACATACATACATGCATGCATGCATGCATGCATGCATGCATACATACATACATACATACATACATACATACATACATACATACATACATACATACATACATACATACATACATACATTAGTACTTAACCGAATCTCATAAACGGCTCAGTCATTATATTTTTCTTTTACACAAGAAGTTGTAGAACTCTATCGGATTTTGTGTAAATCGTGTAAATCGGATAATGCGGTCGATAACGAAAATAGCTCAGGTGAAAGTATTGGCTCGTTCGAGGCGTAGCGGAGAGTATTTGGCGCCCGGAGACAAAGTATAAATTTTACGCCCCCAGCGTTAATGAAACATAGGAAAACAGTAGTCAATACTGAATACAACATAATAATACAGTCATCATAAAAAGGCAATTTAAGGCTAATCCATTTTAACTCCAACAACCACAACGAAAATGTTACCAACAGACTTGGTCTATATCAAGCACCGCCCAGTCCAAAAAGTCATCATACTAAACTGATTTTTGTCGCCAGATTCAGTCTGAACTAGAGTTAATCTCAGTCATCCAGACATGCTGGCACGGACTTAGTTGTTACTTAGTTGTTTACTTAGTGGTTTCTTCTGAAGCACACTTTGTAAAAGTATACACTGAATCCTCCAATCCTCTTCTTCCAGCGTCACTCCAGACGGCGCCCATAGCAACTTGCACCCCCCAGCTACGCCCCGCGGTGGGGGGAGGGGCGGGCAGCCATGCGTATACAAAACGTTTTGTACAAATATTTAAGAAAAAGACCAAAATATGTTTATTTTTCTAGAACGTATGAATACAGGGAAAACAAGAATTAATAATAATTGAGCTTTTCTCCATTTAATGTAATTTTAATCACGATCACTTGTTTTTCAAATTTTTTCTACTGACCCTCGATAACATGAATTTGAATTACAGAACATCTGATTTTGTTATATTCCTAAATACGTAAATATCTCTTCTGCCTATGCATATATTTCAGTTAATTTGCTTATTTTGTTGGATCTGCATCTCCATGCAAATGTAATTGCGTATCTCACTCTGTTTGCTTGCACATTGTACACTATACATAATGATAATAAGTTGTTTTATTTGAAAATGTATTCACACATTCCGTTTTGGTATCGAAGTAAATAAATAATTTGGCTGAGACTCTTTCTCTCTCTCTCTCTTTCTCATTATGTACAAGAGAGAGAGAGAGAGAGAGAGAGAGAGAGAGAGAGAGAGAGAGAGAGAGAGAGAGAGAGAGAGTGAGTGGGTGGGAAATAAAAGAGAGAAGACAGAAAAAGAAGAAATTTAAAAAAGGAAAACTATTTTTTTTCGTAATTCTTACTAAAGATCTTAGAAGAAAACTACAGTAATTAAATAGCAATTATGTCTAGCATATACTATTACAATACCTGAATTAAACAACTATTCTTTATATCTAATATTACATGTTTGCATTCTCTTCACTGATTTTCAATATCAGCTGTCCTATCATGTATACAAATCAAAAGGCTTTCAGTAGTTGGTCTAGTAACTTGCCCCTTTAGTCATTTTGATATTTTTTAAAATGTTAATATAATTAAAGAAATTACATGCGTAATATTTACATCTGGAATAATATTTTGCTTGTCTAAAATGTATATTCCAAATGATATTTATATCCATTACCATAATAACTTCAACTTTTGAGCAAATCAAATCATTCCTTCCAAACTCGCTTTGCTCTGCCACATCAAAGAAGCAATTTTCCTGTTGTTTTCCAGCTGGATAAAAAGAAAAGTAATTGTCATTTTCAGCCATCCCAGTAATTTTTAAGAGTCTGTCGTTAGAATTATGTTTTGTATTTCTAAACTGAAACCAAAGTAGTTTAGTATTTCTGTAACTTTAAAGGTAATTGAGTAGATTCTCCGCCATTCATAACTACATAAAACCATTTGGATATGATATTTTGTTTGATTTAATTTTAAATAACTTAGTAAGATTCCTAAATCCTATTTTAACTTTCGAGGAATATAAGGTATACATAGAAGATAATTTTGACAATGTGAAAAGACTGTATTTTGTTGTAAGGGAATCAAGTATTTTCTCATACTTTAAATAATTTGCGGTGATATTAAAGGATTACGAATCTATAATAAAAGCCTAGTTTGCTAACCTATATATAAATTCTCTATAAAATATTGACTTCTTTAATTCGCTTATATTTCTCCACTCTTTAATGTATTAGAAGACAGTACAACTTTTCTCAGTCTTTGTGCTTATATATAATAAAACTTTTTATGGTATAAATACATCCACTTTAAACGTTGTCTTGTTATCATTATCGAATTAATTTTAACATATCCGTTACTAACCTCTATTATTCCATTTATTTATCAACTTGCTTTTGAGCACAATTCTGACAAATGTTTCAATTCTATGAAAAATATCCGTGTAGTTTTCAAGACCATGATAAACTGATAACTGTCAATCACGTTTTGTCCACCCAAACGAATATATTGTAAGGTGGTTTCCTTTTTAATTGTACTTGCTGTCGAATCTCACCCCCCCCCCCAATTGTTGATGTTGTTGTTGAGTTTGTTATTAATCTGGCCAACTGGATCTGGTAGGAACACAAATACATGGTTTAAATTTGGAATTAACAACCGTCTACAATATTGTCAGTCTTATACTCTTTGTAGATCACATAACTAACATATTCCATATCTTCTCAATATTTATTTTTATCATATCTTTATAGTTAACTGAAAACGTGTCTATCAATCAAACTATCATTCTTTCTTCTATCTATCTATCTATCTATCTATCTATCTATCTATCTATCTATCTATCTATCTATCTATCTATCGACCGTCCGATCGATCGATCGATCCATCCATCCATCCATCCATCTAGAAGAAGCGGGGAATGGGATAACGTATCTCAGGGGATAAACGTGTCTTCAGCTACAAATATGATAAGTTCTTTATTACAAAAAGTATTAGGGTATGGTAAAACGTTATGTACTTCACCCGCAGTTCGCTTAATCGAAATATCAAATACTAAATATATTGAAAAGATAAACATGTAGGAATACATATAAAACCTTTTCGACTGTAGAATATTAGTCAAAATATACTCACGGATAACCTATATCCAAGAAGCCTGCTGAAGTCATTGTTGGGTCAAAAATAATTTCTACTACAACATTATCAACCAGAGTTTAAATTCCATGTCTTGATTTCCGATTTGACCTCCATATAAAACTTAAAATGTGTTTTTAGTAAGATAAACTATGTAAACATGCCAGAAATATGTTTTCCTTAACAAAGGACTTGATATTTCATTTAATTCCAAGGCAATTTGATGAAGGAAAACAAATGACTTTCATGGTTCTCAAAACAAACATTCAACTCAATACATCTGGACAATTCATTTGAAAATGCAGCCACATCATACAAATTTATGTAGAAAGAAGAAAATCAAACTGATTCCACAATCTTATGCTGCATTTAGCTTATTTCCCATAACCAGAACGTCTTTTAATTGTATTGGTACGTTATTTTTAGTATCTCTTAAAATGTGAAGACATTTTGTATAAGTCACCATTTCATCATGTAAATGTAGATTTTAATTTTTCCAGCTCAAGCTTGAGTACTATCGCCCCATTAACCTTACTCCCGCCTGATCTCAATTCTGTTCACTATCGACAAGTTCAGTTAACCTTAGCATCTACTTATATTACTCGCTACAACCATTCGGTGTGCATGCCTGGTGCGAGTAACACTATAGTGTTTTGAAATGCAAGTCGACTTGTCTTTCACCATCGGGGCAAAATACAGGAAATATAAGTACATACTACTTTAATGGATAATGCCGCATCATACAATCCAGATTATTATATATGTTCTCTTTTTCTCTCTGTACGCTGTCAAGGTGATTGATTGTTGTTTCAGTAAATATTTACATATAGCATCATCATCAATTTAATAACTATATTTACATATAGCATCATCGAGGGGAAATGCCCAAATGAAGACATCGTTTTGCAGTACGACTGGTCGACGATATCAACGATCATGACACGCAGTTAGTAAATGAGAGCAACTGATATGTCAATTAGTATACTATACAAAAAAATAACATGACTGAGTTTAATACCTAATTTGTACTCGGGTCGTACACCTTAAAAGCTAAATTAGCATAGAATCTAAGCCGTGTCGAGATCTGGTAAACTTAAGTTAATACTACCTGTTGAACGTCAGTTAACACTATTGAGAGCAAACGTGTGTGAGACATTGCCAAAAATAGAAGAACGCTGATTGCTGGTGGGAAATTCAACTTTGATAGTCGTCACCTAGCTGACTACCATGATATCATATGCAAATTTAAATCCCCATAGCTACAGATTTACGTCTTATGCCAATGCGCATGTGTGGCTGTCTCTGATCTGGTGATAGATCAGTTGTGTAACGTCGGCGAGACGTTTTGACGTAAACCACCAAGTCTTCAAATCTGGAAAGATTCTGATGCAATCAACTCCGGTAAGGGGAGGAGAAAACTTTTGGAAAGGTCTATTTAATAATTCTCTGGTTGTTGAACTGTCCGTGTTGTTCGCGAATGACAATTGTTAACAGAGCGCCCACAAGACATGAATTACCTCATTGCCATTTCAAGGAGCCATGTCAAAAGCAAAGAAGGTTGGACTATAGGTGCTCAGACTGTGCAGTTATTTCAGCCTGCATTATCTTGACTGTTTCACAACTGTCTGGGTAAGTCTCCCTCATACACTACTCAGTACTCCATAAGCAATTAATCTACTATTATTACCATAGGTTAATGACGTCTACAAACTTTTGCTTCGACAAATAACTTGCCAGATAATAATATTTCCACCGTGTGAAAAAAAGATATGCCATGATCGAATTCTGATGCAATCAACTCCGGTAAGGGGAGGAGAAAACTTTTGGAAAGGTCCATTTAATAATTCTCTGGTTGTTGAACTGTCGGTGTTGTTCGCGAATGACAATTGTTAACAGAACGCCCACAAGACATGAATTACCTCACTGCCATTTCAAGGAGCCAGTCAAAAGCAAAGAAGGTTGGACTATAGGTGCTCAGACTGTGCAGTTATTTCAGCCTGCATTATCTTGCCTGTAGCAGCAGAGAGGGTGAGCCGGACAACATTTTTAGACAAGTATTCACTGAAATCACGCTTAAAAACAATGAAACCAATGACATCAGGCCCCAATGTGTGTGTGAATCATGGATTAGGATCAAATCAAAAAAACAACATTTTCAATGAAATCAGGTCCAAAAAAAATCAATGAAATTAATGAAATCCTCCATCGATTTTTTTGGGAAAAGGGACTACAACATCGTTGTCACTCACTAGAACTTTCAGTTGGGGTTAACCGAATATTTGATCCAGTCCGATACGATATCGTGTTCGAGGGTCATGTAAATTTATTGTTACAAATCCGTGTGGGGTAGACTGAGCATGACTAAAGAAATTTCTAAATTGATTGAAGTCCATATCAGAACACCATGTCTGCCAAATATTTCGTAGCGTATGTGTATCAACGCCGTTGAATACAGCAAGCATATTACAGTTATCTCTAATCACTTTTGGAATCTGAGTGTAGCGTTGAGTGACATAAATCACGTCCGTGTTTTTATGCCTGCCTCGGGAAAATATTCTAGCAGGATTTTTTTGATTATCTAACATGACATCGTCGTATACAACTAAATTGTTGATACTTCCATCGAGGTCATTCACGGATGGTGCCTCGTCAATATCGGTTATAAATTCAATAACATCCTCGCCGGCAATCTCTGAAGCGTTTTCATTAAAATCTTTTAGCACTTCATAGCATCGTTGATCATCTACGCTAGGGGCAATTAAATACAACTTATCCCACTTCATCCATCTCATTATTAAATTGAGCAACAATTGCGTTTTACCGGATCCAGATGGTCCGATTATAATTGCGCGGATAGAGTTTGGTAGCGCTGCATGATGCTTCACTGGTTCTCTTGTTTTAGTCGCTGAAAAATCAATTATATTCATATCTCTATACATAAATTATGGATCTATATTGCGTGAAGTGTAAGGCGCGTACTGGCACAGATGACTTGATGACGATTACAACTAAAAATAACCGATCAGCGCTTTCTGGTAAATGCGTACAGTGTAGTACAAAGAAATTTAGATTTGTTTCTAAACCCAAGGAACCCAAGGAACCTTTAAAAAAAAACGAGGAGGTGATATCGCTGCCAAATTAGCAAAACTCCCTGGAACTCCATGGGCAAAATACCCTGGAGAAAAGCACCTTCCAGGATATAGCTACTGTGGACCGGGAACAAGACTTGATATCAGACTCAATGATCAAAATCAGCCCCGACCCGGTGAGGAACCAATAAACGCTATTGATAAGGCCTGTCACCTTCATGATGTATCTTATAAAAGCAGTAACCTGCAGCACAGGCATCTAGCAGATGTGAAATTAATTCATGCGTTGAATGCCATTCCTGATAAATCCTTCAAAGAAAAATTGGCTTCATTTTTGATAAAATCGGCTATGAAAAGTAAATTGATGTTAGGTGCTGGTAATTAATAGCAACATGGAATCTATTTACTATTCCCAAGAGGATACTGGAAGGATAACGCTGCAATCCATAAACTCGCTAGCGCTGCGAAAGTGAAAAAAACCACTGCGGCTCATTGGTTATCCAAACAGGCACTATGGCAAATTTATCTACCACCGCCTAAACAAATTCAATTCTCGCATTTTGATGTAACCGGACCTAATGAAGTTCATCAGGCTGATCTATTATTTCTGCCACATGATCGTGGTTACAAATATGCGTTAACTGTAGTTGATATTGCAAGTCGATACAAAGAAGCAGAACCGTTAAAAACAAAATCGGCCACTGAAGTCGCTTCTGCATTTGAAAGGATTTATCGACGAGGTCCTCTGCACTGGCCAAATCTGTTACAAGTTGACCCGGGCAAGGAATTTCAGGGTGCAGTGTTATCTACAATGAAATATCACAATGTCGCTATCAGACGAGGGCATACTGCATTGCATCGTGATCAGGCCATTGTAGAACGATTTAATCGGATTCTTGCTGAGCGGTTATTTGGATATCAATATGCAAAAGAATTCATCCAAGAAAAAAGATCCCGTGAATGGGTTAAGAGATTACCAGGTGTAGTTACTGCACTGAATAACGAGATTACTAGAACCATCAACATGAAACCTATCAACGCGATTAAAAAGAAGTCGATACCTGAAAAACCACAAAAAGATTTTAGCGTTTCCCAACCAATTCTTGGTAGTAATGTCATTGTGAGGTATTTATATGAACCAGGAGAGCTTGAAGGGGATAGAAAAAGGGCTACTGATCCTATTTGGAGCGTCACTACGCATAAGATATCTAGTATAACACGATCTACGGGTAGACCTCCAATCTATAAACTGGATTCAACTGCCCCTCAACGGGGTTTTACTAGACAACAATTACAAGTGATACCCGAGGATACTGAATTGCCACCCCATGGGCTTAACTAGCACCCTTGCGTCTATTGCACTCAAGACAAGTCAACATCACATTATTTCTGACATGACCGAGATTGTTATTTTTTCTGTCTACGGTGAATTGGCGAGGATCCTTATCCGAATACTGCCAACGCATTATACAATTGCAACTCGCGCAGTGATTATTCTGTTGTTTCTTCAAAGTGATTATTAATTCAGCATCAATATCAAATTCTCGTTGTTTTTTTTTGTCCTGTTGTTTGTAACCGGAGAGTTTTTTATCAATAATATCATCTATTGTGGTGTCATTATCATCGCCAATGATTTCATCATCGAAGACAATTCTTCGAAGTTGATTTATTTTTCGTACTCTAGACACTGCGAGATAGACTAAATTCGACCATTCTATGCGATTATCTACCATCCAAAGAGTTGTATCCGATATAGTCAATCCCTGTGAAGAATGTATCGTCGCTGCATAACCTAGCGTCCATGGGGATTTATTAGCACGCAATGCATCTTCAACAACATTGATATCAACCAGCACAATATCATTTAATACTAAATTCTGTTTTTCACTTTGTCCTGGAATATCAACTTCGATGTTCTGTTTTCGCGTATCCGATGGCCTATAACAAAGAGGCACTGGAAGTGTTGCAGATTTTTGTTTATGCAATTCAAATAACTTCATCTGAAGTGTGTCCCTGACTATTTTTCTACTTGCAATGATTAAATCATTTGGTCTCCACGCTTCCCAAAACTCATTCATGGGAGTTTCCAAAATTATTTCACGGGTTATTTCACACTGGATTCTATCCGGTTGTAATCTAATTAGTTTCTTCAATTCTTTTAATTTTTCATCAAGTGATCTATGATCGGTATCAATTTCTTCATAATAGTCTACAAAACCCTTTAGCCATTCATGGGGGGATGCACCGACAAATGGTGGTGGTTGCCCGTGATCACCGCACATGACGACTTTTGTATTTTTCAATAACAACCACTCAAGAAATATTTTTAAGACATCTTCGGACACTGTGTCTATTTCATCCCAAATGATAATTTCAGGAATATATTTCTCTCCCATGCGCTCAGGAGTCCATTTATCTCCCTTCCATCGGAAAAAGCTGTGATAAGTGCAAGCATTTACCCCTCTCTGTATCATTTCTCTTGCAAGTCTATGAGTTGGTGTTAGCACAATCATGTTAGAAACGCTAGCGTTTCCACGACGGAATAACTCAATTGCCCGGGTTGTTTTTCCTGACCCACCACAGCCGTTTAAATAAACTGTTTTATACAGGCATATTGGATCAGAAATCGGTGGTGCACTAGAAAATTCTGAACACTGATTGCTTTCTAAGTAATTATTTTCAATGGTAACATCTGCTGATGGAATATAATCATGAAGCATTTCTTTCTTAATTCTCCATGACCCCCATTTCTCGTTGCCAGTAGCCTTAAAGTCAGCCATTTTGCTATTTATGTAAAATGAGTCAGTAGCAACTCTAACTGCGGTGGTAGGAAATCTATTGATCATTGAAAACAGATTGATAGAAGCATAACCGAGCATAGAAGCTCTCAAATGTGTGTACTGCGGATGGTATCCATCAGTGTAAGTAACAATTGTACCCAATTTGGTTCCATCGGACATAAATGCGTCCTTACGATTGACATATAGGCCCTTATTCGTTAAATCCGCCATTACAAAATCGTATTCAGCGTTGTCTATAATCAATCGTGAAGAATATTTCGTATTATCATCTTTGCCACCTTGGGTAAATTTACCGATTATTCTTCGTCCAAGATTTTTTGCTTCATTGTTTCTGATTTCAAATAACTGTCTGGACCAATCCATGATTTGTTGTTCATTAAAATCAGGAAACAGTTTTCGCTCTTCGCTAATTATTTTTTCTAGATCAGGTTGGGGTAACCAGACTGATTTCTGTGCTCGATAGGATATAATTGCTTCACTGACAATTAATGATTTTAACATCTTACAATCAAGCATATACCGTAATAACACTATTGGCATCCAGTGTTTTTCAGACATGTGTTTACCAATCCAAAGATAACTACACGGATGAAGTCCTGTAGCCATTTCAAATGATACTACACAAGCGAATCCGGTTAAATCAAAATCAGGAAGTGGTCCATTAATAGCAACACGGGTCATTTCGTGTGTAGGGTGTCCAAATCGTTTGAAATATTTCTCGCATTCTCCATACCCAAGAAAACTTCCTGGATAACACGCAATCATATCAACTGAAATAACGGAATCAGAGGTGTATTTTCTGTTCCATAATCCGCCGTGGCCGTATTCAAGACAGGACAATTTGACATCTGATAAAAACTCACTTCGTGTTGGTTTCCACGCGTTTTTCTTTCTAGCAAAATGTGCTGCAATGGATGGTACTGTAAAACAGTTTGCTAATAATTGATCGTCTTCTTCTCTGTCCTCAGAAAACTCACTAGCTAGTTGTTTCATTTGATTCTGCAGTTCTTCAGTACGGTATAATTCTCCGTTGGGCCTTACAAACTGATCAAATCTGCATTCCTCGTCTGAATTACTATGAAATAGCCACGCTGACACAGGATCGTTTTTACTCAAATGGTAAATAGCATCAAATAATTTCTGCTCGGTAAAACATTCTTCAGGTCCCAACCCTGCTGGGGATAGATATTTTACGGTTCTATCCCGTGGGAATATTGTTACTGCAGATGACCACGCGTGTTCGTTATGATCAATAATTTCAATGGGTTTTCCTTTTTTTGATTGATATTTCGGTTCCTTTAATACTTCACCGGTGATTGTTCTTACCGATATTGGAAATCTTAATGATGTTTCTAATTTAATTATATCTTGAATTGTTGCTCCATGCTCTTTTACCGTGAACTCCCACTCGGTTATTTTTTTTCGTCTTAGATCAGTGAGTTTATTTCCCCGGGACGCATTTGTGAAGTGTTCTATTATTCGTTCTGCTACACAATTGAGCCCTGTCGAATATTTCATGGGTGCTAGTTTTGAAATATCAGGTTTTTCATTGAGCGGATAGATCCCGTAAACAACTGCTGTGACAGGATAAGATCTTTCGTAGTAGGGTTTATCAATTCCAGTCAAAATTCCCGGTTTGGAATCCTGATTCACGGTGACAGTTTTTTTGCCCCTGAGAATGGGTTCAAATTTATCCTTAATAATCCATTTGCCATCTTCACGGATAACGAATTTGATTCGGAAAAAATGACTTTTTTCCCCAATACGTGAAATGATCACTGCTGTCTTTTCATCATTCATGGTAGCGTCAACAACACCATCAATTCGAAATGTTGACCAACAATAAGATGCTCCATCACGCTTGAATTCATTAAAACAGTCTCTGATGGGTTTATCAAGAATTTTATTCTTGGGTGTATTAGAAACTATATCAAGATTGAATTGAGCATCCTTCCATGATGATCTCATGTTTCCGTCTCTTGGACGTTTGTTACGTTTTTTGGGTCTATCGCGATTAAATCTAGGATTGATTTTCAATAATCTCTTAAACTCTTTCATGTTTCCGTCTATTGGGCGTTTGTTACGCTTTTTGGGTCTATCGATATTAAATCTAGGATTGATTTTCAATAATCTCAAACTCTTTCATGTTTCCGTCTCTTGGACGTTTGTTACGTTTGTTTCCGTCTATTGGACGTTTTTTGGGTCTATCGAGATTAAATCTAGGATTGATTTTTAATAATCTCTTAAACTCTTTCATGTTTCCGTCTCTTTGACATTTGTTTCTGTTTACTACACGTTTTTTGGGTCTATCGAGATTAAATCTAGGATTGATTTTCAATAATCTCTTGAACTCTCTATCAGCATTGAATTTAGCATTTTTCGAAGTCAATCTCTTGAACTCTTTCATGCTATATATAAAACAGGTGTCTAAATGAAAGATTTATGTATAATCAATCACTGCAAATGGGTCAGTCATTGAATTAGACAATAGTGTAGTATATAATGACCCAAGAATTCAGACTACACCCAGTGATTAAAAATTACGAAGCATCTAGTGATGGTACTGTCAGAAACTGTAGACTGAAGAACCCAATTGGGTGGGATAATGGTATGGGGTATTTGGTGTTTAATGTTGGAAGGAAGACATTTCGCAATCATCGTTTCGTATTTGAATGTTTTAATGGATTGATCAAAGATGGTTTTATTATTGATCACATTGATTCTAATCCAAGGAACAATTCCTTATCCAATCTGCAAGCTATCACACAAGGTGAGAATATCAAACGAGGAAGGAATGGCACTTGTTCAAATAAAGCGAGACCAGTGAAATCTTTGAATACAACAACTAACGAAGAGAAAATATTTCAATCATTATATGAAGCCGGCAAGTATTTCAATATTTGTAGAACTTCAGTACGATTCGTTGCAGAGGGGATAACCAAAACGGCTATTTCAAAAAAGACGGGACAAAAAGTTCAATTTAGTTATGTCTAATGCGTCATAATTTCCAATTAGAGATATGTCATTCTTATAGAATAATGAATTCTGAAAACATGAATAGCATCATAGTTGAAATAGCAAAATTGAAAAATCAGGATATCAAACTATCAGATGGATTAAATCCTGACCAAATTGTGTCTGATTTTCAGGATATTGAATACGGAGTTAGCACTAACAAGTATATGCTACCCAAGAAATATGCACTCATCAAAAAAATTCAGAATTCTATTAAAGACTCTCTTTCATTTTCCAGTGACATCAGTGTGTTCGTCCCGTTGTATGCTATCGTAGAGGGAATACGAAAAGAATTGGGGTACGAATACGAATTGAAAAAAGAAGTCAACTCTAAAATTAGAAACCTACGAGCATTAATTCAAGAAAATGAACAATTTTGATTGCCCGACCATTGATTGCCCCGACTCTTATCATTTTTTGATTGCCCGATTATTTATCATTTTTTTTAGCCGACCCTCAGAGGGATGTCAAAAATCGATGGACGATGTGTCAGATTGGTCAAAACTAGAATGTTGAAAGTGTCAGTATTATTTATTTTATATACAATTATGACACTTTCAACATCATTGATAGAAGATGTCTCACGATGAAATAACACTTCCATGACCGTATCAAAAATCATCCGACATGTAACAAAAGTGGGGAAACTCACAGTATTATTTATTTTATATACAATTATGTGACTTTCCCCATCATTGATAGAAGGTGTCTCACGATGAAATAACACTTCCATGACCGTATCAAAAATCATCTGACATGTCAAGTGTTTTGCAATTGAAAAATAGTTTGCGATTTCAAATAATGGTCAATGAAGCATTAACAACCCGATTGGCTCGTGAACGACTGGATGCAATTAAGAGATTTGTACCAATTCGCGACTCTGTAAGAAATAAACTGCAACAACGACAGAGTTTACAAACTGATTTTGCTCTGGGGTCTGAAGAATTGTTTAAACCAGTAACCACAGCAACGAAGGGGGTAGAGCGTGCTTTACTGGGAGATGGTCCCGAGACGGGAAAATCTGTTATTGGTGAGCTTGAAAAACTAGCAGCGAAAACTGAACAAACTGAACAAACTGATCCGAAAAAAACGACTGTTTCTCTGTTGAATAAATTTACTGATCATGCTAAAATATTAATAAAAAAAACTAGTTTATTGAAATCAAAGGATTATCAAGCCTTTGGTAATTTTGCTGCTCAAAGTTATAATTCAAAAAAAGATTTTTTAAAGGACGAGTATAAAAATGATAGAATATCAAGTAATGATTGGTTTGATAATTTGTATAAACTAAATAAAGGGATTGGTCGTTTGAATAAGGATGAGATAGGATACAAGGAATTTAAAAAGGGAATTAGTAATTATAAAAGAGAACAAATAGAAGAGCGGCAACGAGAAATAGAAGAACGGCAAGAACTAAAACGTCAAACACCAACACGGAGACAAAAAAAACAAGAAGAACCTAAAAAACAACAACTACCACCTGATGATGATGATGATGATGATTATTTACAAACTACGGATTTAGAAAAACTAGATGAAGCAGCTGGCTATAGCGGAAGTGGATTAGGAAATCCAAGGATTGGAAACATTTGTCCTGATAGTGTTATCAATGATATATCACGATTAGATGTTCTCATCGGAGGAAAACGAGCTGGAAATAATTCACCGGAAATAATTAAAGAAGCAGCTGATATCTGTAGACGGTTATTTGCCGGCGGTATCATGGATATCAAAACCTATCGAGATTTCATTGACGAGTTAGCAAATGGGTATCATAGTGATTAAATAACAATTGAAAACACCATTGTTTTTATAATAATGATCATCCATTACAATCATGATAAACCAACCCCCGTCTATGTAGTTAATTCACGGTTTCCAGTTTATAGAGCATACTACGGAGATGGCCTCGGCAATACCATTTTAGGATTCTTTTCAAGAATGGCCCCAAAAGTGATGCCGTTAGCTAAACAGTTATCAATGAAAGCCATTGGTGTTATTCGTGATAAGGGTATTAGTACTGTTAGAAATCTTGCCGGGAAAGCGTTTTCAACTGCGAAGGATAAAATAACATCATTAGTGGGACGAAAAAAGAAACCGTTACCGTCTACAGAAGAAATGCCTGCAAGTGTTAGTAAAATAATAAATAACGCAGTAGATGAAAAACTAGCGTCGATGGTAAATCAAGGGGACCAAAGCAATATTGCAAACATGATAGCGGGAAGTGGTCTTAAAAAACTACGTCGATGAAAATGGAAAAATCGTTTACGATTTCACTATTTAGACTCTGATAAATAGAATAAAATGTTCAAAAAATCACATGATCCGGCGTTTGATATAGACGCCCCAGTTGGCAAGGATGATTCTGTACGCGATTATCAATATTACGCCTATCATGCCATAGACTCAAATAGTCGAGCAAGAATTGATCTTCAAGTCCATGATACCAGTAAATACTTTTTACCCTGTGAAGCATTTATTGAAGTAGAAGGAGAAATTGTAACAGCTGCTGATATTCCTGCTGTACCAGCACCGTATCCAGTTGGTACTCAAGTCGGTTTTGTCAATAATGGTATTATGGCGCTATTTGAGAGTGCTAGATATCTCATTGATGGAAAAGAAATTGAGTCCATAGATCGTGATGTTGATGTGGCCACAACAATCATAGGGTTAGCGAGATATTCTGATGATTATACAAGATCAGCAGGACCCTCTATGATGTTTGCAAAAGATGGTAAGAATACCGCTGGTGGAAATCCATTTGTTGTAAGACGACCAAATGATCGTGCTGCTCCTCCTGCTCCTGCTGCTATCGAGGATATGATTATAAACAACGATCCTAATTTCAATCTAGGAGCTGCAACACGAAACGCAATGTTGCAAGGAGATCGTAGATCATTTTCATGCGCGATTCCACTGCATCACATATTTGGATTCTGTAGAAACGTCAGAAAAGTTATCTACGGGGCGAAGCATACAGTATCGCTTGTACGAAAAAGTGATGATAACGACGCAATTTGGAGGATTCCAGCAAACCCAGCTGCAGCACATATAAATGATGATGCCGGTAAAGTCAAATTAACAAAAATATCATTGTGGATGCCAGTGTTGACTCCAGCAATCACCGCAGAACAACGACTACTATCATTTATGGACCAAGGAGGAAAATCATTACTAAGTTGGCTAACCGTGAGTACAGATGTGAAACAATCAAATATCAACGGGTTATTCACTTGGAACCTAGCATCAAAACAAGGCGTTTCTGCGCCACGTCATATATTTATTGCGTTCCACGATAACACACGAGTTGGCAATCAAATCTACAGTCATATGATATTTGATCAATTAGGTGTGAAAGACGTCTCACTGAGAATAAACGGCCAGCAGGAACCATCTGAGGATATACAACTTAATTACACAGAAAATCATATTGCACGAGTTTATCATCGTCTGTTGTCATTTATGGCACGCGATCAAAATGTCGATACTGGTTTGCAAATATCACAATTTGATTTTAAGAATCTGTATCCGATCTACTACTTCTCACTGGAACATCTCGATTTGACAAGACAGTCAGTTGTTGATATACACTTTAGAGCTAATGTGACTCGTGGTGCTATTGCTGATTATAGAGCGGTTGCTGTCATTCTCAGTGATAAATCAATGCTACTTGAAGGTGTTGGTGGAAGAATGAGAGTGGTAGATGCCCCAGTGGAAAATCTTTGAACGATTTTTCATTGAATTAGAATCAACCTATTATGTATAATGTCATATAGTGTTATTAGTGTTGCGTTAACTCCTGGTCAAATCAAAAAATTGCAATCAGAATCGGCTAAAAAATGTGGAACCACAATCACGTTGAAACCTAATCAAATGACTGGTGGTGAAAATAAATTATCGCTGACAACTCGTCAGGTGAAACATTTCAATGATGCTTTCAAGGATAAAAAGGGAGTTCAGATTACTCTCTCTGCGGCTGCTATTAAAAATATGATGAAAACGGGTGGTATATTTCCATTGTTTGCTGCGTTACCAGCATTGATTGCAGCAGCAGCCCCAGCGGTGGCTAAAGCAGCGGCGTTAGGAGCCGTTGGTACTGCAGCAGGAATGGCACTAAAAAAGGCAACTAGACAAGGATATAAAAAA
The DNA here is from genome assembly GCA_029339505.1 of Unio delphinus. NCBI lineage: Eukaryota > Metazoa > Mollusca > Bivalvia > Unionida > Unionidae > Unio > Unio delphinus. The sequence goes on along the minus strand of JAQISU010001251.1, from coordinate 310,453 downwards.
AAGAGACGATCCGTTCAAGGATTGGGTCTAAGACTACCAGGAACCCCGTATTCTTGGTACAGCGGAAAAGGTCTAAGACTACCAGGAACGGTTTATTAATTCAGAAATCTTCAATTTCCGAACCTATGGTTCCCAAATCTTCGATGGTTCCAATGTCCAATTTTGATTTAATGGATGCTGCTAAAAAACTAGTGATTAAAAATTTCAGAGGTGTTTTTATGAAAGATCAATTACCACATCAACCAAACAAAACTGAAACAGGTATTATTAATCTCGATAACAGCACCGGACCTGGAACTCACTGGGTTGCATACGCTATTGATCCACGTGGGATTGTCTATTTTGATTCATATGGATTAGCCCCACCAAAAGAGTTTATGCGTTACATAAAACAATTTCCAATGAAGACTTGGTATTCTACGCTACCAACACAACAAATCAATGACCCACCAATATGCGGCAGTGAAGTATTAAATGTCCTTGACGCTATTTCTAACTCCTTGGGTAACCCAAGGGGAAAACCACCACACATTGTCGTTAATGACTACACTAGTAATCGCTTTTTAGAGAGAGAAAGAGTTTTACAATAACATGATTGATATTTGGGGGAGATCTTTGAAACCCAAACCCGATGACACTGCAACCCCTGATTCTATCAAGGATATAACAAAAAAAATTAAAGATGAAATAGCTGAGACGTTGAATTTAGAAAGTGTTGAACCCAATGAAATAGTTGTATTTCAAGATCGCCAGGGTAAATTGAAATCTAGTAATATTTCTCTGGATGATATTTTAGTTAAACAACAAAACGCAATCGAGAACACAGTTGCGTTATTTTCCGATCAGGGTAAATTGAAAACCAGTAATATCTCTCTGGATGATATTTTAGTTAAACAACAAAATGCAATCGAGAACACAGTTGCGTTATTTTCCGATCAGGGTAAATTGAAAACCAGTAATATCTCTCTGGATGATATTTTAGTTAAACAACAAAATGCAATCGAGAACACCGTTGCGTTATTTTCCGATCAGGGTAAATTGAAACCAGGTGTACTCGTTTCGACGATTACAGATCGATTAAAAACTCTCAACGACGAGTTAAACAATTCTGTGGTTGTACTAGCAACACTTGAATCTAGAATTGAAGAACACATAAAACAGTTTATATCATTTCGTAGAAATATCATTGATAAATTTATTGGAACCCCGTTAGATAAAATTGAACTAAAACTCCCTGATATTAAAAAATCCATTGATGAGACGAAAACTTTCATCGAAGGCATCAAGGGGGATGCAACGAGGATGATAACAGCCATTGAAAAAACAAACATTCCTCATGAGAAAACCAACAACTTAGTATACACAATCCAACATGGATCATTTGAGTGGACACCTACAAACAACACATTAGATATCACTGCAACCGTTAAGGGTATTTATCGATTAACACTAGTAACACCATCGTCTCAATTTAAGATTTCATCGTCCAGTTCATCCGGGTTCAATAATACGATTTCAACGATCATCGACAAGAATACAACTGAAAAGTTCACAATCGCATCTACTGATACTCATTTGGTTAGGGTCTCAACAACGTGGTATGTGGAATTCGTAGCGAATTTAAGTAAATCGTAATTGAAAACGCTAGCGTATTTAAAATAAAAATGATTTCATCATCGCAATATCGTTATGATCAGGTCAGAGAGTATCAAACTAGACTCAAAACCTTGTCTGAGGAGTATGAATTGAAAATTAAAAAATATCGCAGGAGAATTACCGCAATTGATGTTACTGTGTACGCTGTGAGTGGTGTAATCACCGGAGCTGGTATTATACTGTCTTCAGTGACAATGATGGCTCCGATAGCTGTTCCAATTTGCATTTCTGCGGCAACAACAATCGCTGGAATTATTTCAATAATCACAAAAAAAATATCCTCATGCAGCCAACGGAAACTACAAGACTACATAATTCAGTTTCATGTTGTGTCCACTGCATACTCGCAATTATCCTCATTGATATCGTCATCGCTCGATGATACAATTATATCAGAGAGTGAGTTTTCAGCGATGGTAGATATATATGATTCTGCGATGTCAAAATTAGAAATACATCATGAATATAATAACAATGACAACACAGATGGAATTACTTCAACAAATAGTGGAGAACACAAAACCAGTACAAACAAGCATGATCTCAATAACCTCAACGAATCCAGAATTCAGTGTGAATTTCCCCTCTCCGGTCCCAGTGAAGGAGATAGCGCTAGCAAAATTACGAGTATACCACAGTTGGCCAAATATTAGGTCAAAATCATTTGGTGGTCAACAACCCAATAATTCACTGGTATTTGCAAATAAGAATAAACCAGACGGTACCCCAGACTGGAATGTTGTTTCCATACCAACCGGATCATACCAAATCGAACAAATCAATAATGAATTCGCGCGTAGAATAAAATCGATTACTGGAGTAGAGTCAAAAATCGCTATAACAGTTCATGAACCAACACTATCATCTGCCATTGAAATAAACTCAGAAGAATACGTCGTAGATATCTATCAAAGCTCAATAAGAACAGTACTAGGATGGCCTGAATTACCACCAAAGGAGGAAACCGTTGATTTACCAGAACCTCAAAAAACCGATTATATCACAGACAGGATAAAATCTGATAATCCAGTAAAGAGTTATAGAGATTACAGTATTGCTAGCATCTTTTTTGCTCTTGGCACTATAGATAAGGGAGGGAAATATCTTTTTGTTAACGAACTTAAAATCGCTGAAAATTTCACAGCAATGAATAATGATTTTTCACTGTTGTTAATACCCCTTAAATCCGGCTCTCTTACCCGAGATGAATTTATCAGTGTCGTAAAAACATGTAACAAAATCATCAATGACATGGAAACATTTAATTCACAAATTATTCAAGAGATATTAGGTGACAGTAATCCTACAACAAGAACAATTTTTGCAGGAGGCAAGGGCATCCCCGTCAAGGATATACCCACAGTCAAACTACCAGGATATAACGTACCAGAACTACAAAAATCTCTCAGTGATGCCATCGATATTGGTTTTAAAATAATTCATGATGCGTGGAAAAAAGCAACATCACCGGAAATAAAAATCCTGACCCATAATAATGACCCAGATGGTGGTGGCAGGCATATTGCTCCGTTCAATGTGAATATTTCAACGGTGATTGCGCTCAATTTAGTATGTGATGTGATCGAAGGAAGCTATCAAATAAATTTAGAACGATCAAATCAAGCTCAGCAGGGATATATTTTGTATTCATTTGCACCAACAGCTCCTCCAGGGTTTTTATTAATTGAGTCCCCGGTGAATCCAGTCTATATGCGATGTCATAATAATTCATTAACCAGAATTAATTTCAAACTCACTGACCAGTCTAATAATCTGATTGATTTACAAGAGGAGGTTTTACAAATTAGTCTGTTTGTGAAATCGTAGTGATTTTCGTCCCCCAGACAAAGTCTGGAACACGATATCGTATCGGACTGGATCAAATATTCAGTTAACCCATAGCAGCAGAGAGGGTGAGTGACAACGATGTTGTAGTCCCTTTTTCCCAAAAAATGTAATAGTTGAAAAGTTTTTGATTTCATTAATTTCATTGATTTTTTCATAATTTTTTTGGGACCTAATCCATGATTCACACACATATTTGGGACCTGATGTCATTGACTTTTGGGCCTGATGTCATTGGTTTCATTGTTTTTAAGCGTGATTTTAGTGAAAACTTGTCTAAAAATGTTGTCCGGCTCACCCTCTCTGCTGCTCCTGTTTCACAACTGTCTAGGTAAGTCTCCCTCATACACTACTCAGTACTCCATAAGCAATTAATCTACTATTATTACCATAGGTTAATGACGTCTACAAACTTTTGCTTCGACAAATATCTTGCCAGATAATAATATTTCCACCGTGTGAAAAAAAGATATGCCATGATCGAATTCTGATGCAATCAACTCCGGTAAGTGGAGGAGAAAACTTTTGGAAAGGTCCATTTAATAATTCTCTGGTTGTTGAACTGTCGGTGTTGTTCGCGAATGACAATTGTTAACAGAACGCCCACAAGACATGAATTACCTCACTGCCATTTCAAGGAGCCAGTCAAAAGCAAAGAAGGTTGGACTATAGGTGCTCAGACTGTGCAGTTATTTCAGCCTGCATTATCTTGCCTGTTTCACAACTGTCTAGGTAAGTCTCCCTCATACACTACTCAGTACTCCATAAGCAATTAATCTACTATTATTACCATAGGTTAATGACGTCTACAAACTTTTGCTTCGACAAATATCTTGCCAGATAATAATATTTCCACTGTGTGAAAAAGAGATATGCCATGATCGAATTCTGATGCAATCAACTCCGGTAAGTGGAGGAGAAAACTTTTGGAAAGGTCCATTTAATAATTCTCTGGTTGTTGAACTGTCGGTGTTGTTCGCGAATGACAATTGTTAACAGAACGCCCACAAGACATGAATTACCTCACTGCCATTTCAAGGAGCCAGTCAAAAGCAAAGAAGGTTGGACTATAGGTGCTCAGACTGTGCAGTTATTTCAGCCTGCATTATCTTGCCTGTTTCACAACTGTCTAGGTAAGTCTCCCTCATACACTACTCAGTACTCCATAAGCAATTAATCTACTATTATTACCATAGGTTAATGACGTCTACAAACTTTTGCTTCGACAAATATCTTGCCAGATAATAATATTTCCACTGTGTGAAAAAAAGATATGCCATGATCGAATTCTGATGCAATCAACTCCGGTAAGTGGAGGAGAAAACTTTTGGAAAGGTCCATTTAATAATTCTCTGGTTGTTGAACTGTCGGTGTTGTTCGCGAATGACAATTGTTAACAGAACGCCCACAAGACATGAATTACCTCACTGCCATTTCAAGGAGCCAGTCAAAAGCAAAGAAGGTTGGACTATAGGTGCTCAGACTGTGCAGTTATTTCAGCCTGCATTATCTTGCCTGTTTCACAACTGTCTAGGTAAGTCTCCCTCATACACTACTCAGTACTCCATAAGCAATTAATCTACTATTATTACCATAGGTTAATGACGTCTACAAACTTTTGCTTCGACAAATATCTTGCCAGATAATAATATTTCCACCGTGTGAAAAAAAGATATGTCATGATCGAACGCGGTGTTCGAATAGAAAAGCGCGCGCAAACGAAAGTAAAAGAACGGCTGGATGAACAAGGTGTACTTACTGTAACAGTGAACTAATTTCTGTGAAATTCTACATGAAAAAATAACTCAACGAAATCTAGAGATGTGCTTTGACTCAGACACAAGTTAGTTTGTCTTGTTTCAAGAAACGTTCCTGCTGTCTGGTCCCCACCTCAGCAGTAACCCGATTTGGAGTCTATTGTAACAGCGATATGCTATGCTCCTACTTCTTAAAGTACGATTAAGTGTTGGTTTTGTAAGGAATATTCAAGCTAGATACAGTTTACAAAGGTTACTTAATATATGTTAATTTGTTTACAATAAATTCTAGCTATTTGTCCCCCCCCCCAAAAAAAAAAAAATGTATTCGACGTTTACACATATAAGACCATCTTTCAACTGCTGCTTCTCTTTATTTTCCAATATGTCACCCATCACTCATCTATTCCGTCATTCCAACGAGTAAAACTATATACATTTCCTCGGCCTGTATGTTTAGTATTTGTTTGTTGATTTAGTTTGATTCTTACCCTGACGAAGAACAGGATTAATCAAAAGTATACAAATTTCACCGTAAGCAATACTCTCTCTCTCTCTCTCTCTCTCTCTCTCTCTCTCTCTCTCTCTCTCTCTCTCTATATATATATATATATATATATATATATATATATATATATATATATATATATATATATATATATATATATATATATATATTTCTTGGTAAGAAAAGTGTAAAGGTAAATAGGTCGTATTTATGAATAATAGTTTAATTCCAAAATAAAATGCAACCCGACCAAAGTATGTGCGATGCAAGACAAACGCTCAATATCCATGTTAAAAATGCATAGAATTAATGTGTTGGTCTTTTAAACAAGTACGTCGATAGATAGCAAGAAGAAAACTAAATTTAATATAAGTAAATACTTTATCAGTAGCTTTAAGGGGTCGATTATCTAAAGATCTTAAACTCCACAGAAATGCATTAAACATACCAGTATTATGTGTACTATGTAAGGGAGAAGACTCTTGAATACTTATGTTAATATTTGCTCCAAAGCCGATCTCTGCAATAGTGGTAATACATTTGTTGCAAACACCAATAATAGTGTCAGCTGCCAATAAAACATTTATGTAAATGCTATCCAACACGACTCTCACATCTTTCACTGGAGAGTTTATATGTGCGCAAACAATTGTGTGAGTGGGTGGGTGGGGTTAAAAGGCTGTAATTGTAACAGCACTTGCGTTTGAAATAATAATATGATAAAAATAGATTTGGAAATACGTGGGGTTTTCGGATTCTCAATACCTATAAATAGTACATGTATTTCAGATTAACTCGTCGCAACCAATGTACAAATCAGAATAGGCTTGAAACCGAATGCGCGGTGAAGAAATTTGTCCATCTTCAAGTGAAAAGCTGGAAAAGATCGCAGATGTGATGCGTGCTGATATATCTTTAACATCCTTTTATTGCATTAATATTAACATAAGTTACTGCATTGTTAACCTTAACAGGTTTCACATTAAAACCGTTGTCTATGGATGAAAAGTTTCGGCATAAAATCGACCAGTAAATAATCAAGGAAAGAAATAGAAAAAGGAATAAAAATCACATGTAGAAGTCTTATGGCAATATATTGCACTATCCGTATGAACTCGTTTTGTAAGTCGAGTCAAACTGCAACAAACTAAGATCCAACACATCAGCGTCTATGTTCTTGTTCTTCTGATTATTTGTAGCAAATTGCACAGACCCTCATCTGCCGGCGCATTACGTGAAATGTGCTTTTTTGGGGGGGGTGAACATCACGGATACGGAAAAAGCATACGAGTCTTCCAGCATTGCTTACAATTTGCTTTAGCTCACATAATAACCTTTAAGTACCGTGTCATCTATTTACAATTTGACAGGCATTTCTCATGTCATGAAAACTAACATGTATTGTAATGAGAAAGAAGTGCATAATGATTAAACAACAATGATATATATATATATATATATATATATATATATATATATATATATATATATATATATATATATATATATATATATGTTTAAAATGTTTTTTTTATTATAAAACTTTATTTTTTGATTCAGAGGTATGGACTTTGTAGTCTGAAATAAAGAATTCTTATCTTATCTTAATAATAATAATAATAATAATAATAATAATAATAAAGGACTCGATGGTCTTTCTCTCATCTTCTTTTCCGATGCTATCATTGTTGTTTGTTAATTGCACCTTGATGCTCTGTTAAACATGGACTATTTTTGGCCTGACGATTATAACTGTTTTATGCATGTATTGTTAGCTTTGAGGGAGAATAATCTTGATAATTTGCTAGAATATTTAGTCGAATCCAAATTATATCACTGTAATAGTGATACAAACATTTATTATTTAACACCAGGGCAAACAAAATATTTATAACAATGTTAGTTCGACATACAATTAGACCCCTCATAACACCTCTCTAAAGTTATTTAGTGCCATAATCCAGACCTCGATAGCTTACATGAATGCCAAACCACTCAGAATTACCCAAGTTGAAACTCCGATAACACTTGAACTGGAAATCATTCTGGAATATATTAAAAATAGATATAGAAATACGTGGGGTTTTCCGATCTCTATACCTATAAATAGTATCGCAGCTTGGCACTTCACTCTAAGGGGACTCATTTGGTATCGAGTACCCCTCTTTGACTAACCATTTGGCCCTGAAAAGACAAATTTGACCTTTTTGGCATTGCCTTCAACAAATTTATAACCGAATTCCCCTACCATTGACTACACTTTTATGTGTCGCTTAGGCACTTTAATTTAAATACAATAGGGACTTACATATGTACACTCTCGTACTAGTCCCTATTTTCGATAGGATGTTAAGTAATATTTTACAACTCAGATATTTGGTTAATTGCACAGGTGGCTTACACATTATTGGTTGTTAGGTTGTCCATTAGTATAACTGGACTGAATATGATAAAAAGAGCGTGCTTGGCTCTTCGCACCACTGCTTCCCGCTGCAGTAATTTCTCGTGCTTACACGACCTTACTATGCAGACAAAGGCGATATGAGTTAAACTATTTTACTCTCGCTTTGCTTCACTGCTATTGCAGATTGGATAGGCAAACAGAATACTGATTGGGTGGGTGTGTGTAGGTTCTATTCCTACCCACCCTACGGCCTTACATTCACCCAGAGGCAGTTCAATAACTGTCCCGTGGTGACGGCCAAATTAAATAAGTGCTTCTATATAAGCACATAAACGCCTGCAGGGTGCGCGGCACCATTCCCACCCTCAGGATAAATTAAATAACTCCCCATTGGGAGATAAAACAGTGATAAGAGCCTTCGGGACGAATCACTTAAAACCCATCTTATTGATTGATTGATTGCACTTCACTCTGTACAGATAATGTCCGTCTATAAATAAAAGTGCAGTATATTCTTTTATCCTTGTTAACATTCAAATAAGTTACTGCACTGTTGGTGTCATATTAAAACTATTATCTATTTATCAACATAAAAATCGAAAAAGAAAGAAATAAGGAAAAGAAAGAAAGAAAGAAACAAAACAAAACAAACAAAACTTATGAGAATTCGTAGTATTAATTTTGACAGTGTGCTATAGGTGATACAGGGTGGTAGGTCGGGGAACATCCGCTACTGAAAAGTTAAACCATGCAATGATTTTTCAGATTTTTCTATAATACTGTTGTAGAAGATTTTGGAGAACGTAATTTTTTCGGAGAACGTAATTTCATTGTGACATCACTGGAAGTACCGTTATGGGCGGGGATAGAAGTTTATTGAGTTTGTAGGTCAATCAGGTCAGATGTAAATTGTATTATTTAGCAGCCAATCAGAAACTCTGGACGATCTCAAAGGTCAAGGCTACACAATGACACATGGATAACGGCGTTAATTTTTATTCTCAGGCATTTGGCTGTCGACTTAACATTTTTCAGTTATATGCAGAAATTAATTTACAGTAGTTGATACTCCAATTAGTATGCAGTACAGAACACAACGAAAATCAGCAGCTATCAACAGGCTTTTCACATCTTATTTTATTGTCATGGTAGCAAAATAAAAACTGTCAGCAGCCATTTTGCAGCAAAGCTTCGATCGCTTCATTGTCTTTTTCATATCGCTAGTGGTTCATTGTTTGAGATTATGGTCAGCGAGTGTGTGTGTGTGTGTGTGTGTGTGTGTGTGTGTGTGTGAGAGAGAGAAAGAGAGAGAGAGAGAGAGAGAGAGAGAGAGAGAGAGAGAGAGAGAGAGAGCTTCTTGAAAATAATATGTTTGAAGAGGCGTGTGTATAATTGCATAATAGTTTTACTCCATGTGTTTATCAAAACAAATCTGGTATGATTGCAAACCAAATTTAATAACAGTTCTTTGTATATTAATCCGTCTTCGTATATAATAAGAAAAACATAGAAAAACATAGTCTTTGTCAATACAACGTAATTCTTTTATTTCTCCAATGTATATCTTGATTAATAACCCTCCCCCATCATTTCTCTCGAACATGACCCTTTTTCACAGACAATTTAATGAAATCATGACATGTCATCGTGGCCGAACATCCCTGTCTATAACCAGTTCTAAAGATTAAGACAAGATGACATTGCAACACACTACGACACCATCTCGAACTGTACACTAGATAAAATTTCCTTTATTACACAGAACAGTCATACTCGGATATTTGAAGTATATCGAACCTCTCAAAAATACATTTAACCATCTTTTCTGAATTCCACTATACTCTTTTAAGTCTTTCAAAGCCTTACATGTTACAATATGTTACTACTCAAATCCTCCTGAAACTCCTAATAATAATAAAATGTTTCTGAAAAAGGTATCCTGCTCTGTTGACAGCCTGGTTCTCTTGGAATAAATGGTAATGAGAAGGCGGATAAAGCGGGTATTGCTGCATTAAAGTCACATTGACTTTAGATATTGTATAATCGGCACGTGGTATGCACTTTGCAAAATAATTGAAAATAAAACTTGATAACATATTGTTTGTAATATTAAATCCACAGTGAAGAGGTGAAGAGCGGCGTCTATCTTCACACGGAACGAATCAAAGGTGAGCTGGTAATGTGCTGGTCGCGTCTGGATCACTTATATCTGACACGTGGACACCTCCTGAAGAGTTCACCTCGACCAGACTGCATATCCCGTCAGTGTCCACTGAGAGTGGAACACAACCGTACTGAGTATATAGACTTTCATCCTGTTCGACAGATGTATTGTGATGTCTATGAGGCGCCGTAGAGGACAATATATAGCTGGTCCAATAGGAAAGTCGCACTTGAAATTACAATGTAGTATGTTGAGAAATCCTAAATCACGTGTTGGATCAAATTGCATGTCCTTAAAGTTCCATAAAGTAAAAATATATATAGTAATGTGAAGACTTGATAGTATTCATACTAGTAAAACTATGTCCAGTAATGTGAAGATTTCATAATGATCTAATAATATCAAAAATATGTTAAGATGCACATGTATCACTAAGAAAGAAGACAAAATATTATTACCTATATCTAATTTATAAACTATTTTTGTCTTTTACCATTTTACCAGAGCTTCGGAAATTACGATCCGGCAATGACTGCTCCAAATACATCACTGATATACAAACTCTAAAACTGAGAATTTCAGGCAAGTCGAAAACTGGAAGAAGTTTTTCGAGAAAGGAGTAAGTGGACAGGCGCGAGTTTATGTGTGGGATTCCTTGCTGTTAAACGCCACCTTTATTTTTTCAACACTTATTTAATCTGCGATGTCTTCAATAATTTTAAGCATGAAATAAAACTAAAGTTAAATGAATTGAAATTTTTACATTCTATAAATTTAATACGAATAAAGATATAATGTGTAACTTAAATTATATCTAGTACTATTAAAAAGTTCATCAGAAACTGTGCGTCTTGCCTTTCTGGCTTATTGGGGAGCTTTAAAACTAGTTTGCACCAAAAACAAATTTGTTGACGCCGACTCGGACTACCTCAGCAGTACAATGTCAACTTGAAACTATTTAAATTTTGACACTCTTTAAATTCATTAAAAAAGCTAAAACCCTAATGCTTTATGATTTCATAACTTTAGATCATCTGTTACCATGCGTATGTATGTATATAGGTAGGTAGGTCGATCGGTCGGTAGGTATGTATGTATGGAGAGGCATACACACCAATTCTATTGTAGATAGTTTAAAGAGTGACTTAACACGTTGATTACAGCTCTTTTGCTTAAGTCAATTGCTTACTTTTCGCGAAGCTTTCATATTTATTGTAAAACAGGACGCCGAAACAGTAGATCTACCGCCTGAAAAAGTTGTATTAAGCAGCCAATCATAAGAACGGCGGGCTTCAATAGAGAGACTGTTCAATCTAATACGTTAAATGTCCAACTACTTGTGTTCCTTTTCTTTGGATATTTGACGGTGGATTCATGTAACATCATTTTCTATATCAGGCTTTCCCATGTAATGATACAATTCAAGGGTTCCGTGGAATTCTGCGTCTTTTTTGGAGTAATTTTGCTGGCATAAAATTATTAAAACTGACTTGCACAAACATATCAACATTTTTGTTGAAGCAAATGCCACAGAAGTCCATGAAAATGAAAAATAAACTGATACGATTTATTGAATGTTCGTGTTCATGTGCAAAAATATTGTTCCACAAAATGGCTGTGTGACTGTGTCCACAAGATTTGTCGAATATAAAAGCAGATCTGTCTCAATTCGATTAAACGAGATACTTGCACCAACCTATTTTGAGATTATCCGGTCTTAAAATGTAAAGCCAACAACTTGCCTAACGATCTTTGGAGAGTCTATAAATGGTGTTGCAGTTCAATCCATTATTTCCACCTTTAGGAGATTAGTAACAATACAGGCACTTCAAACTTGAATGCTTTATAAGGAACGCCATGACCGTCTCATGTTGCAAACCTGCTGCATATAATAAGAAAACATATGCAGATAAACTCACCGCATGTAAATCACAATGCACCGCATAAGACACATTCCATATTCCACGGCTTTGTCTGTATAATACTATATTAGACCTAAAATAGATACAGGTTTAGTGTAAAAAATAGATTAGTGGAAACAAGGGGGAATTTATAATGCTGTCATCTATAAATAGCATGCTGGGATTTTTTAAAACAAGAATGGCCCAAAAATAGTTTCAAAGTAATCGGTCGAGGTTATTTTCAAAACAATTTGAAGATGTCAATAACCCCAGCAGTGGTAATAATTAGTGTTCATACAGTAAGAAAACGGATTTCATGATAAAAGTAGGTTCAAATCCTCGCAAAAACTGTATCTCTTTGCTGATCAATTAATTATACATTGTTACGCTTATATACAGCTGTTTGATCAGAAACCAATTCTAGCGAAATTGTTCTCAATACTTCTTTTTTGGCTTACACGTATGCAGACGTTATTGTCATTAAGACAGTCTGGTTACTAATTGCCTATTCGTGGGGACACATTTTATTTTTCCTTATATGCTCTCACTCATAGGCAAAGGATGTCTTCTAGGGCGGAGACATTGAGTGGGAAATAGATAATCGACGACCTAATGAACCAGCCGTTGCTCTTTGCAACTCCCATTTCAGTCGTAAAATAAACGTACTTCAAAATCTATAGTATGTTAAAAGAGAGGAACAAGGGTGGGAACAGCCGAAATTGATTTTTTAGAATTTAAGAAAGCTCATACTATACGATGCCGCATGCGTGAATTGACGAGTTTAAATTCTCTGTTCCATGAATAACTCGAACAATGATTGGCGTGGATTGACTTGTTCAGTATCATTGGCTAATAGCTGGTTGACAAATACTCCCGCCAAATACGGCGTAAGACGCAAATACGACATAAGTCGACACTTATTGCATCACTGTAACCTTGGAGTATTTATTCGATTGTTATTCATATTTAATTCATTATCGAAAATACAGAGGACTGTATATTATTAATATAAGGACTATTATTACTTCGTTCCTGGAGAATATTAGGCATACGTTATGAAAGGTAAGTTGATGAAACTGTAATTCCTATTTACTAATGACTTTAATTCTGAGCTTACGTTTATCGCACAAATTCCTTAATCATTCTCATTTCTTCTTTTAAAGTAATATTTGGTTTTAAAATGTATGACGAGCTTAGATAGATTCTTAATTCACGCTTTGTGATGACTGATCAAATCGTGTAGTTCTGGAGTACAATAATACACAGACCTGGGCTTGCGCAGTCATTACATGTAATGTTTACTACTACAGGTTTATAATGCATGGTCCTGAGTCCGCCAAATTTAATATGTTAAACATTCTTCAACTTTTCCAAGCCAGTATCTTTCAGAGAAGATCATCACTTCAAGTTACAGTTTAATTCAGTAGTTTATTGTTAGAAGCATGTACATACTTACAGAGTACATACTACACATATTGCACGGTTATCTTATGCCATGTATATCACTCGCAAAAGGTAATCTTCGAAGTAGAGGATGGATAAATATAACAGATGCACAACGAACTACTGCAATAATAATAATAATAATAATAATAATAATAATAATAATAATAATACCAACAATAAAATTAATAATAATAATAATAATAATAATAATGATAATAATAATAATAATAAACAACTTCGTAGTTTCAAGGTTTCTTAAACACGTGTAGATAATGCGTATATCGTTTACTTATTACTAGGAGACGACATCTTAATTGTTATGTACATTTAATTTGTATTGCGTGGTTGACCTTTGCCCATAATTGAGGGAGGGAGTTTGGGGCTTACCTGACTAATGTCATTTTTGGTAAACATGTTTACTTAGATCTGAGTTCAAGATATTGGGTTTCGACTTGTAAAAGCCTGGTTTAGCTGATGTGTGTCATGGTTTTGTTTTACTAATATTTAAGTAAAAGAGCTGACCTTGTGTATAACTTTTAATGTTTTGGAAATGAACTTTTGACCCTTATTTTGATCCTCTTTTTGTGTCTTAGATTTTTATATTAGGATTGTTACATCAGTACTACTCATTTATATCGTAACATATGTAGTCTAACTAGTATATCAGTAGTGTTCAGTTATAATTGAGAGGATTTATTTGAAATATTCAATTAAATTACAAAAGTGCTCATTGACTTTAGGACAAATCACTTTTTTGGACTATAGTGAATTGATCCAATGACACTCTGGATTATGTCAGTGTGATACATGAAGATTTTAGGCATATCTGCACATTTAAGATAATTGGCAACTTAGCACGTTCAAGATTGAATTTATTCGGTAAACCGCTGGAATTCATTCTGAACATCATATACGTTTGAAATTGTAATCGAGATTTTAGGAATATTTGTGAGTTATTACACAATACTGTGAATTATTTTAAAATTTTCACTTTTTATTCCAAGTAAATAAATTATTTGTTGAATTGTACTAATTTTATTGGTTTTCACTTTTTATGTTACTTAGTTTAAGACCATACAATATTAACATGAATACAAGTATACTGTATCATTTTTTCCAGAAGTACTTTGTAGAAACGTTTTCACGTAAATTAGTATATTACTGGGAACACTACATAAAAACAAATCATGGTTGTCCCATTGCATACAGTACATTTAATTACCGTCGATTCCGCTGCATTAAATTGTTTATCTTTTTTATTTGTGTTCCTTTGCAAGTATCAGTACGGGTTATACACATACGCGTTTATATATGATCATATCCACTATGCCTAACAATTATCTGTTCATTACCTTATTGATCGTAGGGCGTTTGATTGGAAAGTTTTCCCAAGGCTAGAAATATAATTTCATTCACTTCAATCTGTGTTGCTGTCGGTGAATGTCGCCCAGCCACAATACCTACCGGAAGTGCTTCTAATGAGGTCATCGAAATGGGCTACATTCCCGTTTCAATTCTAAGATTATGACAAGACATTCGAAATATTGTAAGCACTTAAATATATTTATGGTTACACAAGAATTTCAGAGAATCTTCCAAGCTGAAATCAATTTCGATGTGTTTATATGGACAGGTTTTATCCACATTTTTAATAGGTTATGTCTGTTTCATGGACAAAAAACATACATGTAACCGTCTTGTTCAAAACTTGGAATAAAACTGGAGCAATTTATATCATCAGAAAACATCAAAATCTTCACCAGACACAAATATGTTTAAATTATATTTTAAGGGTGTAACCCGTTTAATAATATTATAAGATTCATCTTCAGTAAATAACTGTTAATATGCAATGCTCAATATAATATTTTCAGAAGTTTACCTTCTAAGAAGACATTTATCTAACTAAACTAACCTTAGTTATTTAAGTTGAATATTTCCAAGTTTACCATTTGCAGCTAGATCAGAACAAGATTGTTTTACCTGTAATAAATATTTGTAAAAAAAAATTCCTAGTATACATTCGACAGCATCGGCCTGGAGAAAACCAATACCTATGCTAAGTAATGCAAATTTAAAAGAATACACAAAAGTTTAAAATATTCATTATAGTTTAG
Source organism: Unio delphinus (assembly GCA_029339505.1). Classification (NCBI taxonomy): domain Eukaryota; kingdom Metazoa; phylum Mollusca; class Bivalvia; order Unionida; family Unionidae; genus Unio; species Unio delphinus. Next base: position 294,655 of record JAQISU010001251.1, on the reverse strand, counting down.
ATAAAGAAAACTTCAAATTACAACTAATCATATCATTGCTTTTAAAGACTTATGAGCATTACATAACATTATATTGGTCGAGAAAGCACTACTAAATAAATTAAAAATTTCAACCATTTCAATATTCCATACCTCGTCTTATTTTTATGGATTACCTTTTATAAGAACCATAACGTTCTTTTCAGCAAGGTTACTATTCGATTCCATTTACTGCACTACTGGTTCAAATTATCAATGTGTTGATGTAACCCTCGATGTTTCTGAAAATAAACAACATGCATATCATCAGCAAACAGTAAAGACAATTAAGATAGCTCGTGTAACTGATACAAAAATCTCATGTAGCTTTTAACGATATTCCCAGATCTCCAAAAATAACGAAACTAGTATTGATGACAAAAACTTCACCTTGCATCAAACCTTCTCACACTCAAAAAGACAATTTTAGTTTCCCCATTACGAAACACAGTTTAATTACACTGTGCATAAAATGAAGAATATTTAACAGTTTTGCATCTAGACTTTACATACAAACCATTTATATACATGTTTTATGTAGTTTATTTTAAAATTAATATATACTGCCTAGAAGAATTTACATTTGCTTAAATATGTATTAATTAAAACTGTAAAATAAAGAGTAACGTCAGTGTACCGTCATTTCTTGACGCCAAGTTATGCATTATTCTTCATTTAACGTCGTTTAAAATGTGTGTAAAAACAGCATTTAAAGCAACTAAACTGAATAATACATCTACCATAGTATAATGCCTATCAGATTTAAATATAGCTACAGTTAAGCCCATACCATTCCACCACCCCTACCACCCACTGCGTTAGAGAAGTTTATCGTTGATACCGTCAATAAATAATGCTTTTTAAACAGCTTCTTAATAATATATGTTCAAACGTATTTTGTATTACTGGACGGGAAGCATTCTGACATAAACAACTCAATTGTTTACAAAAAAAAAACTGATCCACAATCCAATTCCAAATGACTTGTAATTGTTGCTATGCTAAACCTAAATATCTAAGATGAAATAAAAGAAACGTCCTTAATTGAGTCAATGTATTCCTTCAAGTCCACACAATTTGCTTCTGATTCGAATATCTACATTTACCCATATATAGGTAATTAGGTTGTACAAAGCCGATAACTCAGAAAATCATTTTATCAGAGAAAACACAAACCAAATAACAAAACACTTACCTACATACCAGGTAGTTTTGAATCTGAAAGCACGAACATACATTCTGATATATGTACGCAAACAATGCACGTTGTTTTAAAGCAGCGAGTTGCTTAAAATACGATTATTTAGAGATCATCACTCTTCGGCTATCTATATGCATTTGTGCTCTGTAACATATCTTAATTCTCTCATATAGTTTCTTCATGTTTTATATTTGCCCGGGCTACGTCAGCAGACCTCATTGCACCAGGCATGAAGCAAAGTAAAAGGTTTCTCTTTCGATGTTTACGTACAAGTTCTGCAAGCTCAGATATATATCTGAAAAAATCGAACAAGTCTATAAATTAGTTCCTATACAAAATTTTGCAAAATAATATTTACTGAAATGAATCGATGACATGTTCAGAAGACTGAATTTCGGAAACGAGAAATACAATGAAACTGTCTACGGCCAGTGAAATATTAAATTTCCAATCAAAATTGACTGCAATAATTCAGTCACTTTTTTATATCTCTTGAGTATGATACCACTTTCTTATCGCTTTCGTATTTTTCCCCTGGCTGGATAAGACCACCAATTGACATCACATCTGGAAACATTCTGTCAATTAATACTATCCAACCAACCACATTTTCAACCTCTGAATACAGAAATGTAATGAATCAAAATTTCAGAGTGTATTTAGGCTTGCTAACAACGTGCACTTGCAAAAGTTCAGTGCAATGATGGAAAGTGTGAGGGGCAGATACATGTCTTGTACGATTCGTTCATAGAACAAACGCTAAACTATAAACAGCATACACATTCATGATATTTTGAATCACATCAAATCAGGGAGACTCGATACTGAAGTCGCAGCATGTTCTACCAGTAGGAATCATTCTTCTGAATCCTTTCCACGCTCATATTATCTGAATTAAGAAGATAGACTCAATATAAATGAACTAATTATAACATATAGAAAAGGTAAGATAAGTACATTAGCATAATTATAACATATAGATAGGTAAAAATGTACACCCATGATCGGATACTGTGCACGTTTTAAACTTTTATGTGTTTAATAGCACTTCACATTTAGCATATGTTTGCCTTTAAAACATATGTAAAGCCCTGGAAGAAGATAGAAGAGGCATATAGTGGTGAAACGCTTAGAATACTCTATTTTTCAACGTCAAATAAATATAATGAGTTTAAAAATTTTCTTAGCTTGAAAATTCCCAGAATTGATCATGGATGGTTAAGATTGAGAGAGAGAGAGAGAGAGAGAGAGAGAGAGAGAGAGAGAGAGAGAGAGAGATAACCAATTAAAACAAAGTTTGTCACGATGAAAATCAATTGTACGAGAATCAGTATTATACAGCTTGTTACATATTCGTACAACTGCATGTAGAAGTCCATCGTTAAGAAACATGCCCTTGAAGATCGCCTAAACCTTTTGCTTTCAACTGATATTCCAGTTATATTGACGCATGTGTTACTCGTAGTAATATAAGTTCAAACTTCTACTTCATATTCATTATACTTGAATGTCACCACCGCACCTTTCGGAAATAATCGAAATGAAATGGTCAGAAGAGTCCTAAATAACATTTATTCAGCAATAACTAAAGAACATGGGATTTCCACTATATCTGTAGCTATTTATAGTACCTTACATCTAGATATAAAATCGGCTGTCAAACCGATGAACATGATATTGTTGCTTGTTTTATATTCACAAGCTGTAACAATTACAACCAACGTAGTACACTATGAACTAAGTAGATATCTTTCAGTGTAAAAGTAGTCAGACCTGCCATTTAGTATTCACTGATATATAACATGACTGTATATGTTGATTTTTTTAACGGGGATCTTATATATATATATATATATATATATATATATATATATATATATATATATATATATATATATATATAATACGTAATAAACAAATAAGTTGTTTTGATATAAAGTTGCACACCTTAAACAGCTTCATTTTTATGTAAGTATGTTTGTTCCTTTTTAGATGCATATACTCACTTTTTCAGGTCTTATGTACCATTTTGTGTTTTAGCAAACTTCTTGTTTGTAATCAGAAATGTTTGAACATTCCATATTGACTAGTTGTTAAGTCATGCTAAATAATCGTTTAAAGCTATAACATTCAGTGGGTCTTATTACACAGTGCAATATTTAGTGCCTATCGCATGATATTGCTAAATATGAGAAGGAACTTATACACAACTTTTTTTATAGCCTTCATTATTCGTTGCTTTACTCCTAAAAGAAGACCCGAAAAGAGATGTCTTTGACAACGGTGTAAATGTTGGCATTACAGTGTTTATAAGTATATATTGGACTGTTCTGTAAAGTACTTGTCTTTATTTTAAATTCGTGCAGGCGAAATCGTTCTGGAATAAAAATAGACCTTGAAATATGTGAAGGTTTCCGAATCTCTTCTTCAAACTATTTCAGATCAATATAATATTTTGTTTTACTGGTAAGCCGACAGAGTTCCTCTTCATATTTCGTTTACAATATATATATATATATATATATATATATATATATATATATATATATATATATATATATATATATATATTGTAAACGAAATATGAAGAGGAACTCTGTCGGCTTACCAGTAAAACAAAATATTAAAACTTAACAAAACAGTAGAGTAATCGTATGTTATATACAGTGTGATTTCGTGAACATTGTTTTATCTCTGCTGATATTGAAAATATACGGCATTGTTTGGTTTAGATTTTATCACGTGAACGCTACTATCTTTGTATTGCAATCAAAATTGATCGATTGATTGGTGTTTCATGGCACATGATCAGATGAAAAGTTATGTCATGCGAACTGGGATAATGAAATGGAGATATTCGCATTTTTTTTTCTCATGGATCATGACTGTGTTTTCTCTATCTCCATTCAGTGTTAGATGTTTGCAAATTTCTTGAACCTATGATGTTGTTGATGTGGCAGGAAACGGTAACTTTCTAATTTTTTATGAATGTAATTTGATTGCGACAGTTCCGGTACTTTTCTATAAATTGAAGATACACATTCATAGGGCCTCCAGACAGTAGGTAAAAATTGTAATTCAAGTGTTAATCTGACATACAGAAACGTCTGGAGACTTCAAAACTTACGGCTACTTTGTGACAGATAACAGCATTAAATCTAATCATTGCACGGTTTGCTGTCGACTTAATATTTTTCCGCTGTATGAGATTTAATTGAGAGTATTTGATAATCCAAATAGCAAGCGCTGTAGGGCACAACATAAGTCAGCAACTATCAACAGGCTTTTTCACACATTATTTTATTGGCATGGTAGAAAAATAAAAACTGTCATCCAATCATTTTTAAGTAAAACGGAGGTCCGTCCACCTATATTTTGGACACTGAGTACGATACACATTTGTAACGCTCTTTTCTGCAGTTGCTATATCTGGCAATTACTTACAAAAGTTAACACAGTCAAACCATTCTATCGGTCACGAACATATTACAGATCCAAATTTTCAGCTGAGGTATGTTTTTAAATATGGTGCAAAGTATTCATAATGTGTCATAATGTGTCAGATATCATTTATGCATGAGATGGCAAAGAAGTACACTTACCTATACGAGAGAGAGAGAGAGAGAGAGAGAGAGAGAGAGAGAGAGAGAGAGAGAGAGAGAGAGAGAAAAAAAACAATAAAAGAAAGAATAAACTGGATGAACTAAGTTATGAAGTGAAACACTATCGTTATTAAGTTGTTTGAGGATAATGTGTTCCAGTAAATGTGTTATTTATTTCAAAATTGTTTATTACATTTCTGTATCACACCTAAAAGGGTACAAAAGACGAGTACAATACGTTTAGCATAACATATTTATGCTACTTTCTGCCAAGTGAATCTTTGGGCACCTCTCCCATGCTCCTATCTTCAACTGCTATTCGGTATATCTCTGTGCCGATGTCTCTCGATTCATTACAGTTGATACATCTATGCTGTAATTATGTTCTGATAATTTGTGTTTCACTGCATTTGTAATTAAATCTACACACACACATGGGAGTTTTTTTTTGTGTCTGTATCTGATTCTTTCTTCATTTGACAAGTCAACTTGGCAAGGCTCACAAATAATCTTATAACTCATTATCCAAATAAGTTTTCATATCAACAATAATTTACACAACTTTATTATAATGGGTTATTTGTAAGTTATTTATACTAGACTATCAGTGGACAATTAAATTTAAATACTGTATATTTATACCATACAAAGGCATTTTCTAACTTTAGTCTCACACCCAAAATTAAACTTCACGTTACATTGGAAATGACTGGCGATACTATATAAGTAAGAGTCTAAATATTAGAGACCCAATATATACCTGTGCTTGGTGTAAAAATAGTTTAGAGAAAACAAGGGAATTTCCAATGCTTGTATCTGTAAATAGCAAACTGAGATTGTCGAACAGGAACTAAAATATGTATAATTGCATGCTTAGATTTACCTTTGTCGCTTAAGGTATTAGTTCTACTATGCTTATTACTATACCTTCTTTAAAAAATTGTGTTTAGCTACTAAAAGGTTTTTGCCGGATCAATATGATTAAAATGAATCACCACTGTCCTATGTAAATGTAGGACAGTGGACATCTGACTTTAACTACGGTTGGCATGTAGGGCTAACGAAATGACAAGATTTTGCACGACACATGTATGTATATATATAAAGCTTGAAACGTCTTAGTAATTTGTTACTACTGACGGATCATTGCCGGCGATGTTTGTCATTGTGCTATTTCAAGGCGTTATGTTTTTATTACTGAGCAACATTCAAATGACTTGGTTCTATTCTTGACTCAAATTTACAGGTAAGAAATAATACTGCAAAGAATAGATATTTTTGCTATTTTGACCCAATATATTAGAAACGTGTACTTTAGGTTACTAGTGCATTATCTGGGACAGGGAAATAATACCTGATAAGCAAGATTAGATGGTTGACCGCTAGTTTCCGGCATTATAAACAACGTGGTTTGCACGTTTACGAAATACGTTGTTTGGATATAAAGTAGAACACCAAGACTGGCTTCATTATTATGCACGTATGTCTGTTCCTTTTTAAATAATTATAATCATTTTGTCTTGTACTATCTATCATTTTGTGTTTTTAGCAAACTTCTTGTTTGTAATGAGAAATGTTTGAAACTTCCGTCTTGACTAGTTGTTAAGTCATGCTGTATAATCGTTTAAATCGATAACATTCAGTGGGTTTTATTACACAGTACGATATTTAGTACCTATCACGTGATGCTTGTAACTTTATATTGCTTTGACACTTTATTAATTTTGTAAAATTTCAAGGCATATATTGCATTCAAGCCGTTCGAAATACACTCTACTGCATGTTGTCAGGAGGTCAAATATTGGAGTATTTTAAAAACAAAAAAACAGTTTTTTTTATCTCAGGCAATCGCAATGATCTTGTCTAGCAAATTTTATAATGCGTAAGGTATGTATCACTGATTTGTAGCGTATTTAAGTCGGATCAAAATGAGTAAGGAAGGTATCACTGATTTGTAGCGTATTTTAATTGGATATTTATGCACAAAAGATGAAGAGAAAGCTAACATGAATGATGCATATTTTAAAAGTCTGAAAGATGGATGAGAGATTATTTCAATACATAAGCAAATCGTTTTAATAATCATCTCATTTTTTAAAAATACATTTTTTTCTTGCTGCATTCAGCGTTTTCATGTGTCATTACTTTTATTCAAAGAAGGCAAATGAACATTGTATGACCTGTAACACATTTTCTATTCTATGCCATATATAAAATTTCAGTTTGGGAAGAAATATGTAAAGTAAAATCAGGAGATATTCTGGCTTTATTTTTCTCTTTACGTATTTATGTTTAAAATGTTATTTGCTTCAGTGTTATCAAACTTCAATAACATTATTATTATTATTATTATTAGTAGCAGTAGTAGTAGTAGTAGTAGTAGTAGTAGTAGTAGTAGTTATTATGTTGGAAATAGCAGCACAACGACATAACATATTTGAACGAGGAGACAACGGAGTCTCATTCATACAAGATAAATTCCTTAGCCAAAAGAAATCAATTGTATGCATCAGTGAAAGAACCTATATAAAATTTATCTTTTAGCGTTAAGTGTTCGTTGTTTAATCCCTAAAAGAAAGACCCGAAAAGCGATATCTTTGACAACGGTGTAAATGTTAGCATTACAGTGTTTATAAGTATGTATTGGACTGTTGTATAAAGTACTTGTTTTTCTTTAATTCGTCCAGCCGAAATCGTTCTGGGATAAAAACAGACCTTGAAATACGTTGGCGGTTTCCGAATCTCAACCGATTCTTTCTCCATTTGACAACTAAACTTGGCAAGGCCCACAAATGTTGTTATAACGCATAATCCAAATACGTTTTCCTATCACCAATAATTAACACTTTCAATTGTAATGAGTTATTTGTTATACATACAAGGCCGTCAGTGGACCATTAAATTTAAATACTGTATATTTATGCTAGTTCATTTTCTAACTTTAGTATCCCACTCAAAATTAAACTTCACATTCTATATTGGAAATTTTTCTTTAATGAATGGCGATTTGTATATAAGTAGAAATCTAAATTTTAGAGACGCAATATATACCGGTGCTTGGTGTAAAAATAGATTAGAGAAAACAAGGGAATTTCCAATGATTGTATCTGTAAATAGTAAACTGAGATTGTCTAACAGGAACTAAAATAGGTATAAATGCATGCATAGTGTTAAATTTATCGCTTACGTTATCACTTCAACAACACAATGCTTATTACGATACCTTCTTGTTTTAAAGTGTTTAAATAATAATAATAATAATAATAATAATAATAATAATAATAATAATAGTAATAATAATAATAATAATAATAATAATGACGAGAGAGAGAGAGAGAGAGAGAGAGAGAGAGAGAGAGAGAGAGAGAGAGAGAGAACTGATGTGTATATATCTGATTCTTTTGTTAAATCGGAGTACATACAAATAGCTCGAAAAAATGGTGATATTTTAAAACACGTAAGCTCAGCGAGAAATGATATTTATTCAGCAGATGTTCTACCAGTACGAAAATTTCCTTTGCGCTGCATCCCCCGTTACATGGTCTGAATTAGGATGAAAGACTCAGCATAAATGGATATAAATACAATATAGCTAGGCAATATGTACACGAGTGGAAAACGGGCAGTATTGGATAGTTGTTAAGTTAGTTTCTCACCCATGCGAAAGAGAAATCCAGCGGTTTAGCTAACCTTACTTTTCTTATCTCGTCGTGTCATCTCAGAGCAGTCGTCTCAGTCAAGGTATCCATGCGTGAGAACTTCAGAAAATACCTTCTTGACTTCTTTTGTGCCTGCCGTAGTTTTTTTTTATATATGTAAGAAACACAACAACAACAAAACTATAGCGAAAACCGTAGTAATTCCTTGTCAATCAGTCTTAACTAGTTGTTGAATCATGCTGAATAATCGTTTAAAGCTCTTACATATAGTGGCTTTTATTACACAATGCGACATTTGGTACCTATCGCATGATGCTTTTAACTTTATTTATTTTCACACTTTATTAATTTCGTAAAATTTCAAGGCATATATTGCATTGAAGACGTTTGAAATACACTCTACTGCATGTTATCTGGATGTCAAAGATTGGAGTTTTTTAAAACAGGATTTTAATCTCAGGCTGTCACAGTGCACTTGCCATGGTTATTTTAGAATGCATAAGGACGGTATCATTGATTTGTAACGTATTTAAGTTGGATATTTATGCACAAGAGATGAAGACAAAGCTAACGTGAATGATGGAATACAATATTTTTAAATGTCTGAAAGAGGGATGTTAGAATATTTAAATACATAAACAAGACGTTTTAATAATCATCGCATTTTGAAAAGTTTTTATACCAAAAAACCCACATTTATCCTACTGCATTCAGCGTTTCCTTGTGTAATGTCTTTATACTCAAATGACGTGTCTCATCAGCTCCCAGTGAAGGAACAGTATATGACCTTTAACACATTTTGTATTCTATGCCATATATAAAATTTCAGTTTAGAAATATGTAAATTGAAATCTGGAGATATTCAGGTGTTTTTCTTCTTATTGTGTCAACGTCTTTATTTTTAAAATGTTATTTGCTTCAGTGTAATCAAAGTTCAATAATTTATTATTATTATTATTATTATTATTATTATTATTATTATTATTATTATTATGTTTGAAATAACAGAACGACATAACATATTTGAATGAGAAGACAACGGAGCTTCATTCATACAAGACAAACTCCTTCGCGAAAAGAAATTAATTGTATGAATCTGAGAAGGAACTTATATACAACTTTTTTTTTATAGCGTTTATTATTCATTGCTTTACTCCTAAAAGGAAGACCCGAAAAGAGATGTCTTTGACAACGGTGTAAATGTTGGCATTACAGTGTTTATAAGTATATATTGGACTGTTCTGTAAAGTACTTGTCTTTATTTTAAATTCGTGCAGGCGAAATCGTTCTGGATTAAAAATAGACCTTGAAATATGTGGGGTTTCCGAATCAATTCTTCAAACTATTTCAGATCAGTATATATATATATATATATATATATATATATATATATATATATTAGCTTGAAACAACGTCTTAGTAATTTGTAACTACTGATGAGTCATTGTCTGCGAGTTTTCCCATGGTGCTATTTCAAGGCGTTTTTTTTTATTACTGAGCAAGATTCAAGTGACTTGGTTTTATTTTAGACTCAAATTTACAGGTAAGAATTTACACTGCCGAGAAGTTTTATGTTTACAAATTTGACACAATATATTAGGAAACTTGTACTTTAGGTTACTAGTGCATTAGCTGGGACAGGGAAATAATACCTCATAAGCAAGATTAGAGGGTTGACCGCTAGTTCCCGGCATTATAAACAACGTGGTTTGCACTTTTATGAAATACGTTGTTTGGATATAAAGTAGAACACCAAGAATTGCTTCATTATTATGCACGTATGTCTGATCCTTTTTAAATACTTATAATCATTTTGTTTTGTACTATCTATCATTTTGTGATTAACAAACTTCGTGTTTGTAATCGGAAATGGTTGAAAAATCAGTCTTAACTAGTTGTTGAATCATGCTGAATAATCGTTTAAAGCTCTAACATACAGTGGCTTTTATTACACAATGCGATATTTGGTACCTATCGCATGATGCTTTTAACTTTATATTGCTTTCACACTTTATTAATTTCGTAAAATTTCAAGGCATATATTGCACTGAAGACGTTCGAAATACACTCTACTTCATGTTGTCTGGATGTCAAAGATTGGAGTTTTGTTTTTAAAAAAGGGTTTTAAATTTCATGCTGTCACAATGATCTTGTCTAGGATATTTTAGAATGCGAAAGGACGGTATCAGTGATTTGTAGCGTATTTAAGTTATATATTTTAGAATGCGAAAGGACGGTATCAGTGATTTGTAGCGTATTTAAGTTATATATTTTAGAATGCGAAAGGACGGTATCAGTGATTTGTAGCGTATTTAAGTTATATATTTTAGAATGCGAAAGGACGGTATCAGTGATTTGTAGCGTATTTAAGTTATATATTTTAGAATGCGAAAGGACGGTATCAGTGATTTGTAGCGTATTTAAGTTATATATTTTAGAATGCGAAAGGACGGTATCAGTGATTTGTAGCGTATTTAAGTTATATATTTTAGAATGCGAAAGGACGGTATCAGTGATTTGTAGCGTATTTAAGTTATATATTTTAGAATGCGAAAGGACGGTATCAGTGATTTGTAGCGTATTTAAGTTATATATTTTTGAATGCGAAAGGACGGTATCAGTGATTTGTAGCGTATTTAAGTTATATATTTTAGAATGCGAAAGGACGGTATCAGTGATTTGTAGCGTATTTAAGTTATATATTTTAGAATGCGAAAGGACGGTATCAGTGATTTGTAGCGTATTTAAGTTATACATTTTAGAATGCGAAAGGACGGTATCAGTAATTTGTAGCGTATTTAAATTATATATTTTAGAATGCGAAAGGACGGTATCAGTGATTTGTAGCGTATTTAAGTTATATATTTTAGAATGCGAAAGGACGGTATCAGTGATTTGTAGCGTATTTAAGTTATATATTTTAGAATGCGAAAGGACGGTATCAGTGATTTGTAGCGTATTTAAGTTATATATTTTAGAATGCGAAAGGACGGTATCTGTGATTTGTAGCGTATTTAAGTTATATATTTTAGAATGCGAAAGGACGGTATCAGTGATTTGTAGCGTATTTAAGTTATATATTTTAGAATGCGAAAGGACGGTATCAGTGATTTGTAGCGTATTTAAGTTATATATTTTAGAATGCGAAAGGACGGTATCAGTGATTTGTAGCGTATTTAAGTTATATATTTTAGAATGCGAAAGGACGGTATCAGTGATTTGTAGCGTATTTAAGTTATATATTTTAGAATGCGAAAGGACGGTATCAGTGATTTGTAGCGTATTTAAGTTATATATTTTAGAATGCGAAAGGACGGTATCAGTGATTTGTAGCGTATTTAAGTTATATATTTTAGAATGCGTAAGGACGGTATCAGTGATTTGTAGCGTATTTAAGTTATATATTTTAGAATGCGTAAGGACGGTATCAGTGATTTGTAGCGTATTTAAGTTATATATTTTAGAATGCGTAAGGACGGTATCAGTGATTTGTAGCGTATTTAAGTTATATATTTTAGAATGCGTAAGGACGGTATCAGTGATTTGTAGCGTATTTAAGTTATATATTTTAGAATGCGAAAGGAAGGTTCCACTGATTTGTAGCGTATTTAAGTTATATATTTTAGAATGCGAAAGGACGGTATCAGTGATTTGTAGCGTATTTAAGTTATATATTTTAGAATGCGAAAGGACGGTATCAGTGATTTGTAGCGTATTTAAGTTATATATTTTAGAATGCGAAAGGACGGTATCAGTGATTTGTAGCGTATTTAAGTTATATATTTTAGAATGCGAAAGGACGGTATCAGTGATTTGTAGCGTATTTAAGTTATATATTTTAGAATGCGAAAGGACGGTATCAGTGATTTGTAGCGTATTTAAGTTATATATTTTAGAATGCGTAAGGACGGTATCAGTGATTTGTAGCGTATTTAAGTTATATATTTTAGAATGCGATAGGAAGGTTCCACTGATTTGTAGCGTATTTAAGTTATATATTTTAGAATGCGAAAGGACGGTATCAGTGATTTGTAGCGTATTTAAGTTATATATTTTAGAATGCGAAAGGACGGTATCAGTGATTTGTAGCGTATTTAAGTTATATATTTTAGAATGCGTAAGGACGGTATCAGTGATTTGTAGCGTATTTAAGTTATATATTTTAGAATGCGAAAGGACGGTATCAGTGATTTGTAGCGTATTTAAGTTATATATTTTAGAATGCGAAAGGACGGTATCAGTGATTTGTAGCGTATTTAAGTTATATATTTTAGAATGCGAAAGGACGGTATCAGTGATTTGTAGCGTATTTAAGTTATATATTTTAGAATGCGAAAGGACGGTATCAGTGATTTGTAGCGTATTTAAGTTATATATTTTAGAATGCGAAAGGACGGTATCAGTGATTTGTAGCGTATTTAAGTTATATATTTTAGAATGCGAAAGGACGGTATCAGTGATTTGTAGCGTATTTAAGTTATATATTTTAGAATGCGAAAGGACGGTATCAGTGATTTGTAGCGTATTTAAGTTATATATTTTAGAATGCGAAAGGACGGTATCAGTGATTTGTAGCGTATTTAAGTTATATATTTTAGAATGCGAAAGGACGGTATCAGTGATTTGTAGCGTATTTAAGTTATATATTTTAGAATGCGAAAGGACGGTATCAGTGATTTGTAGCGTATTTAAGTTATATATTTTAGAATGCGTAAGGACGGTATCAGTGATTTGTAGCGTATTTAAGTTATATATTTTAGAATGCGATAGGAAGGTTCCACTGATTTGTAGCGTATTTAAGTTATATATTTTAGAATGCGAAAGGACGGTATCAGTGATTTGTAGCGTATTTAAGTTATATATTTTAGAATGCGAAAGGACGGTATCAGTGATTTGTAGCGTATTTAAGTTATATATTTTAGAATGCGTAAGGACGGTATCAGTGATTTGTAGCGTATTTAAGTTATATATTTTAGAATGCGAAAGGACGGTATCAGTGATTTGTAGCGTATTTAAGTTATATATTTTAGAATGCGAAAGGACGGTATCAGTGATTTGTAGCGTATTTAAGTTATATATTTTAGAATGCGAAAGGACGGTATCAGTGATTTGTAGCGTATTTAAGTTATATATTTTAGAATGCGAAAGGACGGTATCAGTGATTTGTAGCGTATTTAAGTTATATATTTTAGAATGCGAAAGGACGGTATCAGTGATTTGTAGCGTATTTAAGTTATATATTTTAGAATGCGAAAGGACGGTATCAGTGATTTGTAGCGTATTTAAGTTATATATTTTAGAATGCGTAAGGACGGTATCAGTGATTTGTAGCGTATTTAAGTTATATATTTTAGAATGCGATAGGAAGGTTCCACTGATTTGTAGCGTATTTAAGTTATATATTTTAGAATGCGAAAGGACGGTATCAGTGATTTGTAGCGTATTTAAGTTATATATTTTAGAATGCGAAAGGACGGTATCAGTGATTTGTAGCGTATTTAAGTTATATATTTTAGAATGCGAAAGGACGGTATCAGTGATTTGTAGCGTATTTAAGTTATATATTTTAGAATGCGTAAGGACGGTATCAGTGATTTGTAGCGTATTTAAGTTATATATTTTAGAATGCGAAAGGACGGTATCAGTGATTTGTAGCGTATTTAAGTTATATATTTTAGAATGCGAAAGGACGGTATCAGTGATTTGTAGCGTATTTAAGTTATATATTTTAGAATGCGAAAGGACGGTATCAGTGATTTGTAGCGTATTTAAGTTATATATTTTAGAATGCGAAAGGACGGTATCAGTGATTTGTAGCGTATTTAAGTTATATATTTTAGAATGCGAAAGGACGGTATCAGTGATTTGTAGCGTATTTAAGTTATATATTTTAGAATGCGAAAGGACGGTATCAGTGATTTGTAGCGTATTTAAGTTATATATTTTAGAATGCGAAAGGACGGTATCAGTGATTTGTAGCGTATTTAAGTTATATATTTTAGAATGCGAAAGGACGGTATCAGTGATTTGTAGCGTATTTAAGTTATATATTTTAGAATGCGAAAGGACGGTATCAGTGATTTGTAGCGTATTTAAGTTATATATTTTAGAATGCGAAAGGACGGTATCAGTGATTTGTAGCGTATTTAAGTTATATATTTTAGAATGCGAAAGGACGGTATCAGTGATTTGTAGCGTATTTAAGTTATATATTTTAGAATGCGTAAGGACGGTATTAGTGATTTGTAGCGTATTTAAGTTATATATTTTAGAATGCGATAGGAAGGTTCCACTGATTTGTAGCGTATTTAAGTTATATATTTTAGAATGCGAAAGGACGGTATCAGTGATTTGTAGCGTATTTAAGTTATATATTTTAGAATGCGAAAGGACGGTATCAGTGATTTGTAGCGTATTTAAGTTATATATTTTAGAATGCGTAATGACGGTATCAGTGATTTGTAGCGTATTTAAGTTATATATTTTAGAATGCGAAAGGACGGTATCAGTGATTTGTAGCGTATTTAAGTTATATATTTTAGAATGCGAAAGGACGGTATCAGTGATTTGTAGCGTATTTAAGTTATATATTTTAGAATGCGAAAGGACGGTATCAGTGATTTGTAGCGTATTTAAGTTATATATTTTAGAATGCGAAAGGACGGTATCAGTGATTTGTAGCGTATTTAAGTTATATATTTTAGAATGCGAAAGGACGGTATCAGTGATTTGTAGCGTATTTAAGTTATATATTTTAGAATGCGAAAGGACGGTATCAGTGATTTGTAGCGTATTTAAGTTATATATTTTAGAATGCGAAAGGACGGTATCAGTGATTTGTAGCGTATTTAAGTTATATATTTTAGAATGCGAAAGGACGGTATCAGTGATTTGTAGCGTATTTAAGTTATATATTTTAGAATGCGAAAGGACGGTATCAGTGATTTGTAGCGTATTTAAGTTATATATTTTAGAATGCGAAAGGACGGTATCAGTGATTTGTAGCGTATTTAAGTTATATATTTTAGAATGCGAAAGGACGGTATCAGTGATTTGTAGCGTATTTAAGTTATATATTTTAGAATGCGAAAGGACGGTATCAGTGATTTGTAGCGTATTTAAGTTATATATTTTAGAATGCGAAAGGACGGTATCAGTGATTTGTAGCGTATTTAAGTTATATATTTTAGAATGCGAAAGGACGGTATCAGTGATTTGTAGCGTATTTAAGTTATATATTTTAGAATGCGAAAGGAAGGTTCCACTGATTTGTAGCGTATTTAAGTTATATATTTTAGAATGCGAAAGGACGGTGTCAGTGATTTGTAGCGTATTTAAGTTATATATTTTAGAATGCGAAAGGACGGTATCAGTGATTTGTAGCGTATTTAAGTTATATATTTTAGAATGCGAAAGGACGGTATCAGTGATTTGTAGCGTATTTAAGTTATATATTTTAGAATGCGAAAGGACGGTATCAGTGATTTGTAGCGTATTTAAGTTATATATTTTAGAATGCGAAAGGACGGTATCAGTGATTTGTAGCGTATTTAAGTTATATATTTTAGAATGCGAAAGGACGGTATCAGTGATTTGTAGCGTATTTAAGTTATATATTTTAGAATCCGAAAGGACGGTATCAGTGATTTGTAGCGTATTTAAGTTATAATTTTTAGAATGCGAAAGGACGGTATCAGTGATTTGTAGCGTATTTAAGTTATATATTTTAGAATGCGAAAGGACGGTATCAGTGATTTGTAGCGTATTTAAGTTATATATTTTAGAATGCGAAAGGACGGTATCAGTAATTTGTAGCGTATTTAAATTATATATTTTAGAATGCGAAAGGACGGTATCAGTGATTTGTAGCGTATTTAAGTTATATATATTAGAATGCGAAAGGACGGTATCAGTGATTTGTAGCGTATTTAAGTTATATATTTTAGAATGCGAAAGGACGGTATCAGTGATTTGTAGCGTATTTAAGTTATATATTTTAGAATGCGAAAGGACGGTATCAGTGATTTGTAGCGTATTTAAGTTATATATTTTAGAATGCGAAAGGACGGTATCAGTGATTTGTAGCGTATTTAAGTTATATATTTAAGAATGCGAAAGGACGGTATCAGTGATTTGTAGCGTATTTAAGTTATATATTTTAGAATGCGAAAGGACGGTATCAGTGATTTGTAGCGTATTTAAGTTATATATTTTAGAATGCGAAAGGACGGTATCAGTGATTTGTAGCGTATTTAAGTTATATATTTTAGAATGCGAAAGGACGGTATCAGTGATTTGTAGCGTATTTAAGTTATATATTTTAGAATGCGAAAGGACGGTATCAGTGATTTGTAGCGTATTTAAGTTATATATTTTAGAATGCGAAAGGACGGTATCAGTGATTTGTAGCGTATTTAAGTTATATATTTTAGAATGCGAAAGGACGGTATCAGTGATTTGTAGCGTATTTAAGTTATATATTTTAGAATGCGTAAGGACGGTATCAGTGATTTGTAGCGTATTTAAGTTATATATTTTAGAATGCGAAAGGACGGTATCAGTGATTTGTAGCGTATTTAAGTTATATATTTTAGAATGCGTAAGGACGGTATCAGTGATTTGTAGCGTATTTAAGTTATATATTTTAGAATGCGAAAGGACGGTATCAGTGATTTGTAGCGTATTTAAGTTATATATTTTAGAATGCGAAAGGACGGTATCAGTGATTTGTAGCGTATTTAAGTTATATATTTTAGAATGCGAAAGGACGGTATCAGTGATTTGTAGCGTATTTAAGTTGTATATTTTAGAATGCGAAAGGACGGTATCAGTGATTTGTAGCGTATTTAAGTTATATATTTTAGAATGCGAAAGGACGGTATCAGTGATTTGTAGCGTATTTAAGTTATATATTTTAGAATGCGAAAGGACGGTATCAGTGATTTGTAGCGTATTTAAGTTATATATTTTAGAATGCGAAAGGACGGTATCAGTGATTTGTAGCGTATTTAAGTTATATATTTTAGAATGCGAAAGGACGGTATCAGTGATTTGTAGCGTATTTAAGTTATATATTTTAGAATGCGAAAGGACGGTATCAGTGATTTGTAGCGTATTTAAGTTATATATTTTAGAATGGGAAAGGACGGTATCAGTGATTTGTAGCGTATTTAAGTTATATGTTTTAGAATGCGTAAGGACGGTATCAGTGATTTGTAGCGTATTTAAGTTATATATTTTAAAATGCGAAAGGACGGTATCAGTGATTTGTAGCGTATTTAAGTTATATATTTTAGAATGCGAAAGGACGGTATCAGTGATTTGTAGCGTATTTAAGTTATATATTTTAGAATGCGAAAGGACGGTATCAGTGATTTGTAGCGTATTTAAGTTATATATTTTAGAATGCGAAAGGACGGTATCAGTGATTTGTAGCGTATTTAAGTTATATATTTTAGAATGCGAAAGGACGGTATCAGTGATTTGTAGCGTATTTAAGTTATATATTTTAGAATGCGAAAGGACGGTAGCAGTGATTTTTAGCGTATTTAAGTTATATATTTTAGAATGCGAAAGGACGGTAGCAGTGATTTGTAGCGTATTTAAGTTATATATTTTAGAATGCGAAAGGACGGTATCAGTGATTTGTAGCGTATTTAAGTTATATATTTTAGAATGCGTAAGGACGGTATCAGTGATTTGTAGCGTATTTAAGTTATATATTTTAGAATGCGTAAGGACGGTATCAGTGATTTGTAGCGTATTTAAGTTATATATTTTAGAATGCGTAAGGACGGTATCAGTGATTTGTAGCGTATTTAAGTTATATATTTTAGAATGCGAAAGGACGGTATCAGTGATTTGTAGCGTATTTAAGTTATATATTTTAGAATGCGAAAGGACGGTATCAGTGATTTGTAGCGTATTTAAGTTATATATTTTAGAATGCGAAAGGACGGTATCAGTGATTTGTAGCGTATTTAAGTTATATATTTTAGAATGCGAAAGGACGGTATCAGTGATTTGTAGCGTATTTAAGTTATATATTTTAGAATGCGAAAGGACGGTATCAGTGATTTGTAGCGTATTTAAGTTATATATTTTAGAATGCGAAAGGACGGTATCAGTGATTTGTAGCGTATTTAAGTTATATATTTTAGAATGCGAAAGGACGGTATCAGTGATTTGTAGCGTATTTAAGTTATATATTTTAGAATGCGAAAGGACGGTATCAGTGATTTGTAGCGTATTTAAGTTATATATTTTAGAATGCGAAAGGACGGTATCAGTGATTTGTAGCGTATTTAAGTTATATATTTTAGAATGCGAAAGGACGGTATCAGTGATTTGTAGCGTATTTAAGTTATATATTTTAGAATGCGAAAGGACGGTATCAGTGATTTGTAGCGTATTTAAGTTATATATTTTAGAATGCGAAAGGACGGTATCAGTGATTTGTAGCGTATTTAAGTTATATATTTTAGAATGCGAAAGGACGGTATCAGTGATTTGTAGCGTATTTAAGTTATATATTTTAGAATGCGAAAGGACGGTATCAGTGATTTGTAGCGTATTTAAGTTATATATTTTAGAATGCGAAAGGACGGTATCAGTGATTTGTAGCGTATTTAAGTTATATATTTTAGAATGCGAAAGGACGGTATCAGTGATTTGTAGCGTATTTAAGTTATATATTTTAGAATGCGAAAGGACGGTATCAGTGATTTGTAGCGTATTTAAGTTATATATTTTAGAATGCGAAAGGACGGTATCAGTGATTTGTAGCGTATTTAAGTTATATATTTTAGAATGCGAAAGGACGGTATCAGTGATTTGTAGCGTATTTAAGTTATATATTTTAGAATGCGAAAGGACGGTATCAGTGATTTGTAGCGTATTTAAGTTATATATTTTAGAATGCGAAAGGACGGTATCAGTGATTTGTAGCGTATTTAAGTTATATATTTTAGAATGCGAAAGGACGGTATCAGTGATTTGTAGCGTATTTAAGTTATATATTTTAGAATGCGAAAGGACGGTATCAGTGATTTGTAGCGTATTTAAGTTATATATTTTAGAATGCGAAAGGAAGGTTCCACTGATTTGTAGCGTATTTAAGTTATATATTTTAGAATGCGAAAGGACGGTATCAGTGATTTGTAGCGTATTTAAGTTATATATTTTAGAATGCGAAAGGACGGTATCAGTGATTTGTAGCGTATTTAAGTTATATATTTTAGAATGCGAAAGGACGGTATCAGTGATTTGTAGCGTATTTAAGTTATATATTTTAGAATGCGAAAGGACGGTATCAGTGATTTGTAGCGTATTTAAGTTATATATTTTAGAATGCGAAAGGACGGTATCAGTGATTTGTAGCGTATTTAAGTTATATATTTTAGAATGCGAAAGGACGGTATCAGTGATTTGTAGCGTATTTAAGTTATATATTTTAGAATGCGAAAGGACGGTATCAGTGATTTGTAGCGTATTTAAGTTATATATTTTAGAATGCGAAAGGACGGTATCAGTGATTTGTAGCGTATTTAAGTTATATATTTTAGAATGCGAAAGGACGGTATCAGTGATTTGTAGCGTATTTAAGTTATATATTTTAGAATGCGAAAGGAAGGTTCCACTGATTTGTAGCGTATTTAAGTTATATATTTTAGAATGCGAAAGGACGGTATCAGTGATTTGTAGCGTATTTAAGTTATATATTTTAGAATGCGAAAGGACGGTATCAGTGATTTGTAGCGTATTTAAGTTATATATTTTAGAATGCGAAAGGACGGTATCAGTGATTTGTAGCGTATTTAAGTTATATATTTTAGAATGCGAAAGGACGGTATCAGTGATTTGTAGCGTATTTAAGTTATATATTTTAGAATGCGAAAGGACGGTATCAGTGATTTGTAGCGTATTTAAGTTATATATTTTAGAATGCGAAAGGACGGTATCAGTGATTTGTAGCGTATTTAAGTTATATATTTTAGAATGCGAAAGGACGGTATCAGTGATTTGTAGCGTATTTAAGTTATATATTTTAGAATGCGAAAGGACGGTATCAGTGATTTGTAGCGTATTTAAGTTATATATTTTAGAATGCGAAAGGACGGTATCAGTGATTTGTAGCGTATTTAAGTTATATATTTTAGAATGCGAAAGGACGGTATCAGTGATTTGTAGCGTATTTAAGTTATATATTTTAGAATGCGAAAGGACGGTATCAGTGATTTGTAGCGTATTTAAGTTATATATTTTAGAATGCGTAAGGAAGGTTCCACTGATTTGTAGCGTATTTAAGTTATATATTTTAGAATGCGAAAGGGCGGTATCAGTGATTTGTAGCGTATTTAAGTTATATATTTTAGAATGCGAAAGGACGGTATCAGTGATTTGTAGCGTATTTAAGTTATATATTTTAGAATGCGAAAGGACGGTATCAGTGATTTGTAGCGTATTTAAGTTATATATTTTAGAATGCGAAAGGACGGTATCAGTGATTTGTAGCGTATTTAAGTTATATATTTTAGAATGCGAAAGGACGGTATCAGTGATTTGTAGCGTATTTAAGTTATATATTTTAGAATGCGATAGGAAGGTTCCACTGATTTGTAGCGTTTTTAAGTTATATATTTTAGAATGCGTAAGGAAGGTTCCACTGATTTGTAGCGTATTTAAGTTGGACATTTATGCACAAGAGATGAAGACAAGGCTAACGGGAATGATGATATGCAATTCTTTAAACGTCTGAAAGATGGATGATTGAATATTTAAATACATAAACAGGACGTTTTAATAATCATCGCATTTTGAACAGTTTTAAAAAATATTATCCTGCTGCATTCAGAGTTTTCTTGTGTAATTTCTTTTTACTCAAATGACGTGTACCATCAGCTGTCAGTGTGTGGACAGTGAATTACCTTTAACACATGTATTCTATGCCATATATAAAATGTCAGTGTGTGGACAGTGAATTACCTTTAACACATGTATTCTATGCCATATATAAAATGTCAGTGTGTGGACAGTGAATTACCTTTAACATATGTATTCTATGCCATATATAAAATGTCAGTGTGTGGACAGTGAATTACCTTTAACACATGTATTCTATGCCATATATAAAATGTCAGTGTGTGGACAGTGAATTACCTTTAACACATGTATTCTATGCCATATATAAAATGTCAGTGTGTGGACAGTGAATTACCTTTAACACATGTATTCTATGCCATATATAAAATGTCAGTGTGTGGACAGTGAATTACCTTTAACACATGTATTCTATGCCATATATAAAATGTCAGTGTGTGGACAGTGAATTACCTTTAACACATGTATTCTATGCCATATATAAAATGTCAGTGTGTGGACAGTGAATTACCTTTAACACATGTATTCTATGCCATATATAAAATGTCAGTGTGTGGACAGTGAATTACCTTTAACACATGTATTCTATGCCATATATAAAATGTCAGTGTGTGGACAGTGAATTACCTTTAACACATGTATTCTATGCCATATATAAAATGTCAGTTTGTGGACAGTGAATTACCTTTAACACATGTATTCTATGCCATATATAAAATGTCAGTGTGTGGACAGTGAATTACCTTTAACACATGTATTCTATGCCATATATAAAATGTCAGTGTGTGGACAGTGAATTACCTTTAACACATGTATTCTATGCCATATATAAAATGTCAGTTTGTGAAGAAATATGTAAATTTAAATCTAGAGATATTCAGGTGTTTTTTCTGTCAACGTTTTTATTTTTAAAATCTTATTTGCTTAAGTGTTATCAAAAATTTAATAATCTATTATTATTATTATTATTATTATTATTATTATTATTATTATTATCTATAATATTGAAAAGAACAGACCAACGACATAACATATTTGAATGAGAAGGCAACGGAGTCTCATTCATAAAAGATAGATTCCTTAGAGAAAAGAAATTAATTTTATGCATCTGTGAATGAACGTATATACAATTTATTTTCTAGCGTTTAGTGTTCGTTGTTTTACTCCTAAAAAGAAGATTCGAAAAGAAATGTCTTTGACAACGGTGTAAATGTTAGCGTTACAGTGTTAATAAGTATGTATTGGACTGTTAGGGGAAATACTTGTCTGTTTTTTTTTTTTTATTGGTGCACCCGAAATCGTTCTGAAATAAAAATAGACCTTGAAAAACGTGGGGTATTCCAAATCTTTTCTTAAAACTTTTTCAGATCATTGATTCACTCTACACAATTCTTAATAGTTTGTAAACGTAATATGACAATAAAATCGTTCGGTTAACCTGTAAAACAAAATATAAAAACTTGACAAAACAGTAGAGTAATTATATGTTATGTACATTGTGATTTCTTGAACATTGTTTTATCTCTACTTATACTGAAAATATTATAACATTGTTTGGTTTGGATTTTATCACGTGAATGCTACTATCTCTGTATAGCAACAAAATCGAGAAATAAATAACGAAATACAAGAAGGAACAAAATAAATATTACATGCGTAGAATCTTAATGTAGATGTTGGTCGTGGGATGATTGACGTTTGATAATTCAATAATCAATATTGATCGATTGATTGATGTTTCATGGCACGTGATCATATGAAAGGTTCTGTCATGCGAACTGGGGTAATGGAATGGAGATATGACTTTTTTCTCTATCTCCGCTCAGTGTTAGATTTTTCAAATTTATTGAACCTATTGTGTTGTTGATGTGGCAGGAAAGAGTGCGTCCGTTAGTGAAAAGTTAAAAATGCACAGTAATTATCGAATCTTTCATATTATCAGATTCTGGGCTTTTTGCCCAGTTGTTCGTTAATGTGATTTGATCGCGACGGTTCTGTTACTTTCTTTAAAGCTGAAAATACACATTCATAGGGCCTTCATACAGTAGGTAAAAATTGTAATTACAGTGTTAGGGTGACATACAGAAACGTCTGGAGATCTCAAAGGTGAAGGCTACTCCGTGACAGATAACAGCGTTAATTCTAATCCTCGCGCGGTTTGCTGTCGACTTAACATTTGTCATCTGTATGCCATTTAATTGAGAGTATTTGATAATCCAAGTAGCAGGCGGTGTAGAGCACAACATAAGTCAGCAACTTTCAACAGGCTTTTTCACACTTTATTTTTTTGGCATGGTAGCAAAATAAAAACTGTCATCCAATCATTTGTAAGTAAAACAGAGGTCCGTCCACCTATATTGTTTTCACTAGGTAAAATGCACATTTTATATGCATTATGCATGAGATGGCAAAGAAGTACACTTACCCATACGAGAAAGAAAGAAAGAAAGAAAGAAAGAAAGAAAGAAAGAAGAAACTGGATGAACTCAGTTATGAAGTGAAACACTATCGCTAGTACGTTGTATGAGAATAATGTGTTCCAGAAAATGTGTTTTGTATTGCAGGATTGTTTAATACATTTGTGTACCGCACATACAAGGGTGCAAAAAACGAATAGAATAAGTTTATCATAAAAGCCTGATGCTACTTTCTGCCTTGTGAATCTTTGTGCACCTCTCCCATGCACCTATCTTCAACTGCTATTCAGTATATCTCTCAGTCGATGTCTCTTGATTCATTATATTATATACGCTCCATGCCGTCATTATTTTCTGATAATTTGTGTATCACTGCATTTGTTATTAAATCTACGCATATAAATGGGAGGGTTTCTTGTGTCTGTATCTGATTATTTGTTCTTTTGACAAGTAAACTTAGCAAGGCTCGGAAATGTTCTCATAATGCATTATCTAAAAAAGTTTTCCTATCAACAATAATTAACATATAATGAGTTATTTGTAAGTTGATTATAGTAGACTGTCAGTGGACCATTCCATTTAAATACTGTACATTTATATAATGCAAAGGCATTTTCTAACTTTAGTCCTCCACCCAAACTTAAACTTGACGTTACATTTGAAATGAATGGCGATAATGTGTAACTAGTAGTCTACATGTTATAGACGCAATATGAACCTGTGCTTGGTGTAAAAATAGATTAGAGAAAACAAGGGAATTTCCAATGATTGTATCTGAAAATAGTAAACTGCGACTGTCGAACAGGAACTAAAATAGGTATAAATGCATGCATAGTGTTACATTTATCGCTTAAGGTATCAGTTCTTCTCTGCTTATTACTATACTTTCTTTAAAAAATGTGTTCAAATAATAATAATAATAATAATAATAATAATAATAATCATAATAATGATAATGACAATAAACAATATATCAAATTCTTTCTATTCAAATGATGTGTAACATCAGCTGTCAGTGAACGAACAGCTTATGACCTTTAATGTATTTAAATACATTTTTCCTGCTGCATTCAGTTTTTCTTGTTTCAATTTTTCCCCAAATGAGGTGTAACACCATCCCTCTGGAAGGGAACAGCGTATGACCTGTAACACATTTTCTATTCAATGCCATATATAAAATTTCAGTTTGTGAACAAATATGTAAAGTAAAATCTGGAGATATTCAGGCTTTATTTTTCTCTCAACGTCTTTATTTTTAAAATGTTATTTGCTTCAGTGTTATCAAAATTCAAGTTGGTAAGGCTAACATATGTTATAACACATTATGCAGTTAAGTTTTCCTGTCAACAATAATAAACAAAACTTTATTATAACTAGTTATTTGTAAGTTATTTATACTAGGTTGTCAGTCGACTATTGGATTTAAATACTGTATATTTATATAATGCTAAGGCATTTTCTAACATTAATCAGCCACCCAAAATTAAACCTTACGTTCTATATTGGAAATTTTCCTCAATATATACACACGCATTGTGTTAACTTCACTTAAGTGATAAGTTCTACAGTACTATGCTTCATACCATACCTTCTTATGAGAGAGAGAGAGAGAGAGAGAGAGAGAGAGAGAGAGAGAGAGAGAGAGAGAGAGAGAGAGAGAGAGAATAAACTGGAAAAACTTAGTTTTGAACTGAAACACTATCGTTAGTACGTTGTTTGAGAATAATGTCTTCCAGAAAATGTGTTAAGTATTGCAGGATTGTTTAATACATTTGTGTATCACACCTACAAGTGTTGAAGAAACGAGTAGAATACGTTTCGCATAAAGCTTTAATGTTACTTTCTGCCTTGTGAATCTTTGTGCACCTCTCCCATGCACCTATCTTCAACTGCTATTCAGTATATCTCTCAGTCGATGTATTTGTTATAGTATATACGCACTCAATGGACATGTATCTCGATTCATTATAGTAGCTCTCAACCGATATATCTCTTAACATAAATAATAAACAAGAGGCCAAAGTTGGGACAATTATTTCCAT
Source organism: Unio delphinus (assembly GCA_029339505.1). Classification (NCBI taxonomy): domain Eukaryota; kingdom Metazoa; phylum Mollusca; class Bivalvia; order Unionida; family Unionidae; genus Unio; species Unio delphinus. The sequence goes on along the minus strand of JAQISU010001251.1, from coordinate 268,837 downwards.
TTACTTCAGAGTCGGTTTATCTGTAAACAGACAATAGTTTCATAAAGAAAACCTGATGATAGAGTTACTTTCCGGTTCATGGTAACATATTTCTCCTTTCTTTTCTTGGGATATGATTCAATATGTTTGCTAAAACTAGTCGAAAAGTAAATTATTATGTCAGACCGGAGAGAATGAGTAGGAAATATTCAGCTGTAGAATCAAACGTTGTAACGTTGTAACGCGCTAACTATTGCTCGTTAATGTGCCGTTTTCAGTTGTAAAATAAATACGCATACTTTAAACATCTATATGATATAACAAGAAAAGAACAAGGATACAAACATCCGAAATTACATATAAGCGTTTAAAGACACATTTTAATGGAGAATAATAATACAGCAAGTGCAGTGTAATCCAAACGTTACCCAAACTCTCTCGATTTTACGTGCATAACAGAATGCAACTCTTGCCGTACGACTCCTAGTAGCCATGTGTGAACACATTAGTTCACGGTTCTGACCCATAAAACTAGCTGAACACAAGTGACTGTCCTATCATTGACTACGTCCGCTCAGTTGGTATACTCTCCAAAATCAGTTTAAGACGTTCATATGACGGCAGTCGACACTTAATCAGTCATCTTAATAAATTTTGAGTAATTAATTACGAAATAAGTTTAATTATTATTCATCTTCAATGCATTATCTGGAATAACAAGGACTTTTAAGTGTTAATATACGGAATAATAATATTTAATTTCAGGGGATTATTGGGTATATTTTATGCAATGGGTTGATGCAACTTAATTTCTTTCTTAACAAATGCCTTGAAATTAGAATTTACTTGTACCGCACAAATTAATATTTTCCCCATAGTTTTCTTGTTTTAAACGTAATGCGTTTCGTGAGCAAACAGTTAATAAAGTTGAGACAGCTCATCGAACTCTTTACGAATATCCAGCACCCCACCCACCCCTCTCCCGAGTGGTTTAAAGCGCTCACCATTACGGGTTATTGCCATCTCAAATCTGCGTGGTTTTGAGTCTCGGATTCGGCCAGTGTGGATGTGAGAAAGCTTGCCAGTTGTTTATCATGGGTCAGTGGTTCTTTCAGGTTTTTTTCCGGCTTTTTATCCACCATTTATGGGGTTAAACTCAACAACAACATATATGCATATAATTTATACTGATAATAAATGACCTCCAATAAATACCAAAAATAGTACTAGTAAAAATAACTTCACATTGCATCAAAACTGATCTTACACAAAAGGCACATTGAGTCTTCCCCTATGTAACAACAATTTACATAGAACGACGAACATTCAGCATATCTTTATTGACACCTTGTCTATGAACTGTCAACTTCAATGTATGTAGATGCTATGTGATGTACATGTATTTTAAAATCAACACATAAACTGCCCGAAAACATTGAAAATCACTCTTGAAGACAATTTATGCATTAGACAAATTGTCATTATATTTCACCAAATTTATTTATATAATGTGTTTGTTTGAATTGAATAAATTTCGACAAGATTTTTGGCATAACGAAATCAATAATTATTCCGATTCGCTGTCCAATTTTTCAACCGTTATTTTAAAATAAATAACTTGTATAATTGTATGGTTTGACATTGATCATATTATGTTTTAGCGTGACTCAAAATCTATCGCATATAAAGAATAACAATCTCAATCAAACAGACTTTTTGGAGTACTGTTTTGGTCCACGCATTTATTATGAATAAGCTGATCAAAATATACGCCTACAACATAATTATTTGGAGTATAGTATTTGGTCTTTCATTTTAACGGCGAGACCATGTTTTTCCATACTCGAATTCAGATTTCTACATAAAGATTGTTATTGTTAGCTCTTGAGCTAGGTATATTTGCCTTAACTGTAAATATTTGTATCATGTTCTGATAAGTAATTGTTGCCCATCAAATCGCAATTAATATTAAGACAACTATGAAAACTGTAATCAGATCTTATGCAAAAAATGATCATGGGTTATGACAGAGATAAGTTTTTTTTTAAACCCCTGTAACAATGACAAAAGAGCTATCGACGCAATTTTGCCTATCCAAATTTTGATTAACGATACACTAAATGAAAATGTAATTATGCCGTAGTCTGAATATAGTGTACGAAATGAAAGATAACTAACACCGGCCCTGACATAACGACGCATATCTGTTTCTCATCCAGTTTTGATACTAATTTTGTCATGAACGGATTCGAAAAATGAGGCTTCAAATGGTACTAAATTTCCTCCACATTAACTTCTATAATTTTCAATATTTGATAAGGAAATTATAAATTTATGTTCACCATTATCAAACTTTTTATGCAAACGATGGCCCTTTTAATTAATTTAGCAAGCCAGGCATGAAATATCATTTAAGTGAGGTTATTGTCATTTTGAATTTCGGTTGCAGTATTGACAAATGAAAGTTGATAGTAGATCGAACATTCAGGGAGTGAAACACCTTTCCATTACGACTTTACTAGCTTAACGTTTTCTTGTTCAGTGTTTTCCGATGAGCTTTGTTGTAGGTGCATTCCTCTGCTGTTGGGTACAAGGCGTGGTATTTTGCCCGGCGGGTGGGGTGGCTGAAGTGGGGGTGTCATTCGTGCTACAGTCTTAAATTTATTGAGAAAGCAAAGAAAACCCTTTGCAAAATATGAAAAAGACTAGCCTTGCATCTTGTTACAGTAATGTTTTTTTTTACGTTTTCCTCACATTATCACGTTATCATGAAAATCTACATCATTCTGTTTATCATTTCATGTTTTTAACAAACATGATCACCTTTGCAAATTGATAAGTTGTTTTTTTTTTCTTCTCTTTTGGATGTTCTATTGTCATTAATATTGATTCAGTACATATAAATACATTTAAATATCAAATAAATGGTTTAAATGAAGAAAGTGGAGCACCACAAATACATATTGGTTAGCTTCTCGAATACTGAACGCGAAGCCATTTGTATAACTACCGGTAAGCGACACGCGAAAATCAGCTACGATCCTTTTTGACAGATGTTCTCCCATATCATGAGAGAGAGAGAGAGAGAGAGAGAGAGAGAGAGAGAGAGAGAGAGAGAGAGAGAGAGACAGACAGACAGACAGACAGACAAACAGAGACAGAGACAGAGAGATATGCAGACAGACAGAGACAGAGAGATATACAGACAGACAGAGCGGTGGGGGTGAATGGAAGATCATTTCGATTTAGAGTGGATCAAGAGAAATCCTAATCCAGTGTATATGAATACTGCTTGTGTGCTCATTTTTCTGTAGTGTTGCCAGTTATATCTGTATATCACCGCTGTTTATTGACGTAATAGCAAAAGTATTTGATGGATTGAATAGTCTTATTTCCTCAATATGCATTTTTCCATTCACAAAAAAGTATTACATTGCTTTAATCATTTTTTTTTACGTCTCTCTCTCTCTCTCTCTCTCTCTCTCTCTCTCTCTCTCTCTCTATATATATATATATATATATTATATATATATATAATATATATACACACACATACATATATATATAATATATATACACACACACACACACATATATATATATATATATATATATATATATATATATATATATATATATATATATATATATATATATGTATATAATATATACACACATACATATATATATATATATATATATATATATATATATATATATATATATATATATATATATATATATGATAAATATAGATAGATATAGCGATTATACAGCTGCATGTTCAGTATTACTACGTTTTCTCTGAAAAAAGAAAACTCCTTTGTCTTTTGTAGCTGTTATTCCCTTAAATGTTTTACACTTTCATAAATCTATCCAATATATAACAGTTAAACAGTAGTGTCTGTCAGCATCTCGATTGGACCTTGGATTAATAGGCAATCAAATCAATTAACAGTTATTAATATATTTTGTGATGGAGATTATGAGGCCCATTATAACATAAATACTAATTAATTGTCTCTATATTTATATTAATTGTCTCTATATCTGACAATTGTTTAATAAGCACATTACTTTTTATCATGATGTGTGTGTATGTGTGTGTGTGTGTGTGTGTGTGTGCATCTCATAATATTGATCGTGGAGCCCCGTGCGGCCGAGTGGTCGAAGGCGCACGCCTTTACATATATTTCACCTCTGTGTGTGTGTGGGTTCGATTCTCAGGCTCGGCCGACGTGGATATGTGAGAAAGCTTGTTAGTAGCTTCCCGTAGGTTGGTGGTTCTTCATGAGTTCTTCTTCATCCAGAATATATATATATATATATATATATATATATATATATATATATATATATGTATATATGCCGCCATCTATGCCCTTTCAAGTGCTGAAAAACAGTGTTAAGCGCAAGGGACGTGATTTAAAGTTTTCTTGAGGGGGTTGGACAAAACTTAACGGCTTGTTAATTTTCGTGTATATTGTCCATCAATTTTACAGCATATGCAATGCAAATTTAACTCTCCCACCTCCCCCCCCCCCCCCCAAGAAAAAAAAAAGATGACGTCCCTGGTGAAACCCACAACAAGAACAATAGTGATAGAGAGTAAATTTAGATTACCAAAACTAACGTAAGCAGTTTAATAAGGCGGCGATGGAAGAAATTGCCCTCCTACGTTCGAGTAAACTAAAATACCTTTGTCATACGGCCGCATCGTTAGTAACTTTTTAATTCCTCTCTTAGAGCTGCACTTCAACTTTCGCGCGTGGATGCCTGGATACAGCCCGCCTCTGTTAGACTGCTCCACCTATAAGAGACGAGCAATTTACAAAACCAACCAGGCTAGAATGTGTGTAAACCAATCGCCCTTCTTCAGAAATTAGTTAAGTATACTTAAACATGTCTCCGTGATACAGACAACCCACAAGTTCGATACAGCCTCTCTTTACAGTGCCTAAGAGTGATCGGTTAATTTCATAACTGAGCCAGTCTCAGTGTGTTGTATGCCCGCTGGATTAAAGAGGGAAGAGCGGGTATTTCTAGAAACGACTGTATGAAATGTTTGAGCTTGACGCCTAACAGTGGATACTTGTTTTATGGAAACTGATTTTTTTTTCCCTTCCCGATTAAAGACGCTAATGACGAAATGCTGTAAACACTCTGGACGCTGGCTCAATTCGAGTATCAATCTAATGGACGGAACATCATTAGGATTTATGGGAAGAAAAGAAAACAATTAATTGTTGCCTTTATCTGGTTATTCATCTTTAGCGGTAAGTTTATGTTCTTATTGCTGACTGAATTTTTATCTTTAACTTGTGCTAATTAAGTTTGGGACATTTCTGTGTTGAAGAAGGAAAGAAAAACGTATTTATATATACATATATTGTTTTGTGTCTAGATTTATACGGAGCTTTCAATTTTCTTTTATTTCAAAATTTTAATAACTATTGACTTTTCAAGTATATTATCAAACGGTCGAAAACTGAACTCACTTCTGTCTCCGTCGGTACATACTGCACCGAGATTGACACAAGTTGTATGATAAAAGCATGGAGAGAGAGAGAGAGAGAGAGAGAGAGAGAGAGAGAGAGAGAGAGAGAGAGAGAATACACACAAAATTCAGCTGATTTACCAAAGTTCCTGCACGTGAGATCTTAATGTGAAGATAATAAAACATTAGTTTTGTAATATAATACATCATAAATCACTTCGAGTATAATCAATTGTAAATGGCAAATTACAACGTTTACCGAGCGTTGTAAATGGTAAATTACAACGTTTACCGAGCGTTGTTTAAATAAAAGCGGTTTTTGGAGTCACTATCTCACCAAAATGGAGTTTTCAAGATTACCCTTTCTACTTCTGCATACGTCGGATCTTTCTTTAAACTGCATAGATTCAGATCTGCCGTCACACAGGGAGCGGCAAATATAATTCTGTGCAGTTTGTCATGAGTAATCAATATGATAAACAACATAGACCCAGACATGATAGCTTGTTATGTGACGGCGGCTATGGGTGTATGTTGTTTGGAGTTGGAATGGCTTATTAGGGAGTACATACGGTGTATCACACATGATTAACGGGTGACAACGGCGTATATTAGATGCATAGCAAGCAGAAAGTTGTAACATAGCCTAAAATTGCAAATTTTGTGCAGAAGAATGAAATAATAAAGGCACACGATGTTAAATGTGTATGTATATGCCATATCGTTTCAAACTATAAATGCGACCAAATTGAACTCTGTGAACTGAGAAAACCCGACAGAAATCTTTTTGGATGAAGATCGTGAAATGGTTAATTTTTCTCAGTTTGTTAACTATTATTTCACTTGGAATGGGAAACCAATTTCGTCAAAGTCGCCACAAATGATGATTCCCCCCCCCCCTTCTCTATACTCAGCATAGAAAACGGTTTAATAGCGTCTTTGTCGATTTTGATCGCAGATCCAGTGTTTTTACTTTCAGGAAAGATGGTGTAAAATAATAATTTAGTACAAGACAATTTATATGCAAAATTCGGACAGTCTGGTTCCTCAGACCGTCTACACAGATGAATCAATCAGAAAATTTGGCATGTCTGGTTTCTTGCTATCGGTAATGGTCACGATTAACTTACCCATCCTGCAAAAGACGACTTAACGTAGTAGATACAGGAAGTTTCTGTTTATGACATATCTGATTAATGAGAATAATCAGCTGTTTATTTGATTTGATTGGAACAGAACGGATACAGTAGATTAACCGTATTCTGAAGTTTTACTCTCAAGTTATAAAATTTTGTCATACTATGCCAAGTGTTTAGAAGATTTTAAAAAGATATCGCCTTTTGTCTTGTGCCTTAAAAATATTAAAATCTATAGGTATGATTGTTCAGTAAAACAAGTTTTTCCCTGATACAGAAATGTTTTGTAATAACTTACATGACATGGGTCAGAATTCGCAATTAATTTTATTGATAAGGATAAGTTTTACAGCGTAGATCTTCTGATACTTCATTCTTGTATTATAGCTGAATTACTAATTTACATCGATATGCACGTACATAGTTATCTAACCCTAGCAATGAAAATATATGCATGGCAGTAAAAACATACATGGCAATGAAAAAATACACATTGCAATGAAAACATATACATGGCAATGTAAAAATACACATTGCAATGAAAACATGCATGGCAGTGAAAATATATGCATGGCAGTGAAAACATATATATGGCAATGAAAACATATACATGGCAATGAAAAATACACATTGCAATGAAAACATATGCATGGCAGTGAAAACATATACATGGTAATGAAAACATATACATGGTAATGAAAACATGCATGACAATATAAACATAAACATGATATTAAAACATACATGGACATGAAAACATTTGTATGGAAATTAAAACATGCATGGTAATGAAAATATATGCATAACAATGAAAACATATACATGGCAATGAAAATATAAACATGACAATGAAAACATATGCAAGGCAATGAAAACATATGCATGGCAATAAAAACATATGCACGGTAATGAAAACTTGCATGGCAATGAAAACATACATGTCAATGGAAACATATGTATGATAATGAAAACATATTAATGGCAATTAAAACATATACATGGCAATGAAAATATATGCATGGCAATGAAAACATATATGGCAATGAAAACATATACATCGCAATGAAGACATATGCATGGCAATGAAAATATTTGCATGGCAATGAAAACTTTTAATACCATTCCAAGGTTTTGTCTGTGAGCAGCGATCAAGTGTATGAACTTTTTTTTAGCATAACATATGTTTTTAATCTGAATATATTCTTACAGTTCGGCCTCCGCTTTACAATTAAGGGACATGGGGTGTTCGAGTAGCACAACCCGCTGATTTGAAATAGATATCATTTGCTGACAGTCGTAAAATAAAATCCAGGGGTGCATATAACCTACATAAAAAATTAACAAAGTTTCACTCAAGAGTTGAGAAATGTCCAAGATTTTGTTTCATTAAATAATATTGTGATGCATCTATTCCATGTTAATATTAATTGCTTCCTTAATTTTTTATATAAATATCTCACACGCAGAAGAGATAATCATCCATATTACGTTGACAGTGTTGGCTTCACACCAGACATATTGTGAAAAGAAATGAAAACAAAATAATTTTAGTTCAAGACTCAGTTTAAGAACTGAACTCGAAAACTGACATTATTTGCACTAATTGCACGGAAACTAATAGTGTCTGCACCAACTGTAAGGAAACCAAGCGGATCTGCACTCATTTCACAGAAACCAAGAAGGTCTGCACCAACTGTAAGGAAACCAAGTGGGTCTGCACTCATTGTATGGAAACTGAGAACGTCTGTATTAATTGCACAGAAACCAAGAGCGTCTGCACTAATTGTATGGAAACTGAGAACGTCTGTATTAATTGCACAGAAACCAAGAGCGTCTGCACTCATTGTATGGAAACTGAGAACGTCTGTATTAATTGCACAGAAACCAAGAGCGTCTGCACTAATTGTATGGAAACTGAGAACGTCTGTATTAATTGCACAGAAACCAAGAGCGTCTGCACTAATTGTATGGAAACTGAGAACGTCTGTATTAATTGCACAGAAACCAAGAGCGTCTGCGCTAATTTCATGGAAACATTTGTTATTTAGAGGTTACTTATTATTGTGCTGTATTGTGAGAATAACAAGGCTTGCATGTCAATATTTCTTTTTTTCTGCTACCAGAAAATTACTGCACATTATAAATATATGCAAAAAACATATGGCACGCGACTTAGTTCGCAAGTGGTGCACAACCTCTATACTTTAAATAAATAATGATCTTAACAAGAAGACAAGAAGAACAAGGAACAAGATACGGTTTAGTCATTTAGAATTTAAAACAAAATAAATAAATCAAATATAGTAAAATAGTATATTAACTTCGTACCTACAACTGGAATATATCAAACATAGCCAAGAAGGACATGAATTGCGTGGAATTTATCAAACATGGTAAACTAGTACATTAACTTCGTACATACGACTGGAATATATCAAACATGGTAAACCAGTACATTAACTTCGTACATACGACTTGAATATATCAAACATAGCCAAGTAGGACATGAACTGCGTACATATGACTGGAATATATCAAACATGGTAAACTAGTACATGAACTGCGTACATATGACTGGAATATATCAAACATAGCCAAGTAGGACATGAAGTTCATACATATAACTTGAAACAGCCGATTTTGAAAACTTCCATCGAAAACGAACGTTTTTATAAACCCCTTCAAGCGAAGTATTTTACTTCTGCTTTGGCAGAGAAGACATTGCTATTACAACAATTATTTTTATTTTATGAAACCCTATATGTACATTAAATTAAAAAGGATTATTTTTGTTTGTACAGCGGAACAAGATAATGTAGAATAATCTGTTTGAGCAATTAGGTCTTTTGTTTGTTGAATATATAACAACTACGAGATAAAGTATATACAATTAAATGTATGCCAAATAAAGATAAAACGTTGAATCGTACTATTTAGAACTTTGTTCACTCGAAAATGTATTCACTTTGATGATATGCGGGTTCAAGAAGAAACAGTTTAATTTGCTCTCCATCATAGCTCTTATTTTAACTTCACCTGCACTGCACTGCAAGCAAAAAAAAAATCAGTAAACCCATCTGGGGCCACTCAAATTTAGATTGGATCCCTTTTGTATTCTAAGCGACGTATTCATTGGGCGTGTCGTAAAAATGTAATTTGTCTGAACAAACTACAATCCGCTGGCAAAATATGGAATAGTATTTTCACCATTTCGAAAGACTAGAAAACTATTACTACTTATTCCCATATATGAACATCGTCTTCTTGTCGTGATCAACGTCTGCTGACTTGTTACTTTTGAATATAGTTTAAATGATGTCAGTAATAAATCAAGTTCCGAGTTTCAGTTATAGCCTTCTTTTAACAAACTTTACAACTTGTTTCGCTTTCAAATTTCTAACATTTTACAAAAACTTGTTTATTATATCTAAAGCAGTTTGTTATCTATTTTTTTATAGTTCTTTCATTGTTTTCTAAAATATTTTTAAGGAAGAGAAAATCACTGTAGACTCATTATTGCTAATTATTTTCTAAAGATTAGTTTGTTCTCCATATTTAGTATTTTACAAATTGTCTCCCTAAATTTACCAATGTCTATACAAATAAGTTTTAACATGATCTTATCATCTTGCATTTACTGTGAGAGAGAAAAAAAATCATCCATGACTGATGTACACGCATGCAAAATGAGATGCTAATATTTGTACACATATGTTCCGTATTGTAACATGAGTGTAATAAAGAACTTATCTTGGTAGGAGAGGCCAGGGTGTATCGCAGATGTCAAAACAGCCAATATATTAAAGGCTAGCACTAGATTGATATATTCAAATGACCGAGTAGACTTCAATTGCATTGAGCAGACTATTGTTGTATGCTTTCTTTGGTCTGTAAAAAGGAGTAGACTATTTCATCGGCCATCATATTTCGTCAAGTGCAATCAATAATAGCATTCGAAATTTGTAATTTACTCATATAATCCAGATGAAGACAGGGATACGAATTGTAGACCGGAAGATCGGCATTTAATAATGCACTCTACTGACATGTTGAGAATGAAATGTCCTTTGATATTGCACTATTTATTAGACATTCTCATTGATAAGAAACAGAACGCTGTCAAAGATCTCCCATCAGTTAGTCTTAGAATATACATTCATTTTGGGCAATATTATTTTCTTCCAATATATCCGGTTTTATGTGCCAGCAAATATAATCTCTTAAAGCAATGAAATGGAATGATAACAAAAACACGTGTGATTGTATGAAGTTTTAGACAGCTTAGAAAATGAATTTGTATGATATTGAGGTGGATGGTGTTGGTGACAGAATATATTATAATGTTGCTATCGCACATCAATGATATTAATCAATAGTAGTGCATATTTGAGCATTTTGTCTAAAGTACTTAATGACGTAATTAACACTGTTAGTTACAAACACATTACGTGATAATTATACTTCAATGAATGTAAATATAACGACTCTCCAACATACCAATAACAGTGTTCCAAAGGAACGCGATCTAAAACGAATAGACCATTCATGGTTTTACTTATCACCATCTTGCTGCAGGATACCTATATGATAATGCTATTTATTTTATGTTACAAGATTTGCTTGACCGAACGGTGTCAAACTCTGGCGGGATTCTGCTAGAAGTCATTAGTTACCCTAATCTAAAAACTTTTATACAACTTATGTTGTAAATTTGAAAGCCCAGCGTGTCCATTCTATAAATAATTTTACTCTAATCAATACAGTCACATGTGTCACCATGTAGACATACATGCTATTTGCAAAGTCCCTTCTTGTTTATTCCATTGTGTACTTTACCAGACTCCAACCATAAATTATGCAGGTTGCAGTCACACAACCAATGTACAGGCATCATCATCATCATCATCATTAGTATCTTGACCTAGTATGGTCGTCGAGGAATTCTGCTGTTAAAAATCTGACTAGTTCTTTCCACTTGTCTCGATCATGTGCCAATGCCTGTGTCTCCGCAAAACTTTTCCTGATTCATTCTGTGATGTTTACAGTCCACTTTATTATCTGTCTACATTTCCAACTAGACCGAGTTCCAATAATCAAACAAGGATTCACAAAAATCGAAGCATTCCTTAAAACGGAGCACTATAATCAAATGCGCATACTACAAATTTATTACTTGAATTATATAAAAAAAAATGTTATTATTATCAAGCGTTCTTCTGCGAATTGAGGGATATATCTTCCGTTCTGTTTGGTGTGTGTTTACAATATTCTATAATTCTTTCCATATACCTTGATTTCTGTATGACAAATCCGAAGCGACTTGTACAGGTGAGCATTATTTCTGAAGTGTACATGAGGTTGTGTCTGCTACTCACGGATGCCTATAAACTTCTGTACCATCATATTTTGGTGATATGTGCATAGTTGAGATAGTTTACGGTTTGGTACTTACATGCAAAACGTTTACCCACGGATACGGGTTCGGATAGAGTACGATAAAATTCTCTAGCCTCTATGCTAATTATTCGTACTGTTTTATAACAATTATGTTGGTATTGTCAAGCATTCTCCTGCAGAATCCAGGTTTAGCATTTTCCGTTCTGTTTGGTAATTATTTGTAATAGTCGGTGCACTTTTCCCATAGTGTGTGGAGTTTCAGATAGATAGAGAGAATGAAAAAAATGTGGGGAGAATAGTCAACCATTATGCAATATGCACCATTGCCACTAAGTAAGCGCCTCTGCTATATGATTTACTATATAATTGTGAATACTAGCATTACTCTGGCCGGTTGAAGGGACACGTATGTATGTTACGAGCCTAATTAAATAGTTTCAAATTTTGGTTTATTTACATCTCTTGCTGTTAAAACATACTAGTATGAGTCTCATATGTAAATTCGTTTGGCACTAGGCAAATCTTTCCTAAAATATACAGTATTAAGGTGTGTTCTTGTAAAATATAAATTTTCCTATATTCATCAGCGTACGTTGCAGTGAATTTTTTTTATCTTTAATGTATGTGGTATATTGAATCCTATATTTCAATGATGTGATGATGGAACATTCACACATATTCTTTTAATTTTAAAAGACTAATGGTTTGGTCAAAAGATAGTGAATGATTAATAATTTACCTTTTTTTTTGCGTATTGAGATAGCATTCCCGAAAGAAATATTTCTCTCACAGCACAGTTTTCATTTATTTTAAACTTTATTTTCCTTTTTAAAATATTTATTTGATGGTTGGAACAGTATAATGCAAATCACGAAATACGTTCGTAATAATGTATGGACTGTAGAAAAAAAAAACAGAGTTCGAGTTGCGAATGACTTATTAAAGCTATTTTTTTTATAAAAAAAATTCGGAAAACAACAACATGATCGTTTTCACTTTGCAGTTTACTTTTTTATTATTTTTAAATCGAAAAAGCTGATGTTTGTTTTGTTTCTTAAATAATACTTTTGCAGATCATATTTTTATTAACACACAATAACATCCGATTTAGGTTGAAAACTGATGAAGTTCACCAATACAAGCTAAATTAGTGATAATCTCTTTGATAACTGCACGTATTAGTGTATTTTCTATTGCGTGTTTCACAACAGACTGAGAAATTTTGAAAGGTTCATGCTTAGGGTCTACTAATACCATTGTTACAGAGTGCCTGAACAGCGTTATGTTAAAACATAAAGACTAAGAGCGATCAAGTGTGTACCTAGACAAGGTTTTACACGATGCTATAAGCATTAGCTCAGATAACAGCGAGATACCCCGGCATACTGTGCAACCTTGTGCTCAAACATCATCATGTAATTCCGACCTAAATATGAGCTAAGCTTCTTATTTTAAAGAATATCACCATACACATTATGAGATCATCCATTACAACTGTATAGTCTTAGGCGAGTTTATTAAATTTCAACAAATAATTAAATGAAAATCCACAACTAATCTTTAAAGTTATATTAAAGTCTAATAGTATCAAAAAATCAGAATGAATTCCATGTCTTAAATGTGATGATTTATCAGTAGTGTTGATATAATCCAAAATGTATCTTTGATTTAATTTACCAGAATCCTAGACTAGTGTCTTAGTCCAAAGGACAATATGCGTATTGTAATTCCAATAAATAATTTAAATTAATAAATCATCTTAAATTATTACAGAACACACCTAAATCTAATTCACAAAGACTTGTGCTAAGATAGAAATCAAGATTTCTTTACTTCTTCTTCATTATACACAGACTGTCATCTAACTTATGCCATAAAAAATGCCCTAAACTAGGTTATTACCAATGTAATTGTTCATCAAATTCGTAAACAAGGTTAGGTCTGTTTACTTAAATTTAGCACATAAACGGACAAATAGCAGGTGGACCATAATTTTGCCCAAAGAAAAATTAATGTACTGAAATCAAATCCAACTAAACATGATGCATACAAATGATGATTATCTTAAAATATAATTTTTAATTATGTACAATAAAATTAGCTATGTATGATGTTGATTACAAGATCATTACCATCTACAATAATGGATAAAAGTTAAACACACAATATAGATATACATAACAAATCTAAGATATTTATGCGGTTATATATTATTCAGAGCAAGGTAAACAGGAGAGGGATATCGCACTGAACGCATTTGCTTTCAATACACATCGTAATATTACGAAATATTAAATTGCAGTATAATACACTGTGATCTGATGTCGCAATATTAATACATTCTACATTCCAATACAATATAATACCATGCGACCTGATATCGCAATAAAAATGAATGTTATATTTCATACAATACATTGTGATCTGATGTGGCGATATCAAACTATGCCATATTTCATAGAAAACGATGTGATCGATTGCAGCAATATAATTTAGGTTAACTTTCATGCAATACACTGTGATCGGATGTCGCAGTTTTAATAAATGTTATATCTGATACAATACATGTGATCAGAAGTTGCAGTATTAATAAACGACAAATCTCAATGAATCCATTGTGAGCTGACACACATACATCACCTGCTTTATAATCTCGGCAATATTATGGGTTTCCCGACATTTTGCGATCTGTCGGGAATCCTTGTTACAATTGAATAGCTGAATAACTCCAATAAGATACGTTAAATGGTAACAAACATTGATTTACAAAGGCACATGTTTTAAACATAAATGGGCTTTTTGTGTGACCTATAAAATACTGTGCACCTTTTCATACAGGCCAATGTTGAAAGCTATTAAAGGACTGTCATGTTTAAAACTGAGTCACTCATTTTTACAACAATTGGACCAGTCTATGTGTATTCATTGCCGGAGTTATTCAATAAGGTATGATGCTGTACATTGTTCCTAATAGCGTTATTCAATAAGGTATGATGCCTTAAATTGTTTCTGATAGCGTTATTTAGTAATGTATGGTGCCGTAAATGGTTTTTGATAGAGATTATATTAATGTATAAAACGTGTTTGATAAACTGATATCGTTGTCAAATCGCAATACAACTGGGAGAAAAACGCTTACAAAAAAGTATTGCGTTTTCCATTAGATCAAGTCATAAGCTCGCTGACACAAGTTAACTGCTTTCCGAATGTTGGAAACCACGATGAATAAGTTTATTTCAGAAGACGAACAGGCTTATATTTATGATTCTATGTTACACGATAGAAATTGGTGATATTATCAGTACCACAGCTGTCAATAAGTTTCATTCCACAAAATTTCCTGGAGAGAGAAACTGATTGTTTTGGTGTGAAGAATGCATTAATCATAAAAACAAGCACAAACTATAATATAATACATATTTTGCCACGCACCAATGATATACCATACATTACTATATGTACGCGTTTCCAAGCTTGTGAACATATTCAATGTATTTGTTCTTTTTATTCATCTTTGCGTGACCCAGTATGTGAAAATGTAAACTGTATTTCCATATTAGAAATGGCATCAGGATATAAGGAAAACATACCATAAGCTTGGTTTTGCGGGTGATTTAGCCAAAAATATTGCGATCTCCGCTCTTATCTCCATTTCTACTTACGTTACTATATGTTGCCTCTAAATACAGGCATTTGCGAACCATAACTTGTTTTTGAACACTTCTCAATGCTAAAAGTTTCTTTGGGATGGTGAATGGCACAAGAGACGATTATATTAATGGTCAGTTCAGAATTGTTTGATTCACTGATCTGTACTTGCCAAACAGACTTTCGATCTTTATATACAACTTTTGAGTAATATTCTTCGATTATTTCTTTAATTCTTCTGGCTCTGGTAAACTGTTTTGACCATTTTAAAACTATCAATTTCATTCTTTTGTAGAATTTTGTGACACCAATTTTTTGGTGTGTTTCCAAGGGTCATCTACTTAAATATGCGTCAAAATCTTTTGAATTGATGGTCGTTATGCATTCTTTGTAAAACAGTTTTCTGGCGACATCGTTTGTCTCGATCATTTAAAGAAAGAAATGTCAATGGTTCCTGAAGGAATTATTTCCTTCCCAAATTTGTAAAAACAAATTAAAAAAGAAACAGTGATATAGATTTTGATCTAATTAGATATGAACATAGCACGAACATAAAGCGACTGTGAAACGTGTAGTTATAAATGCAAGAAGCTATCTTTGAATCTCAGTTACAGAGTGAAGGAGAACATGAAGGTGAACGTTGTTTATAAAATAAAAATGATTTATGAAAACAATGATGCTTCTAAAGTGGGCACAATTATTTCGATATCAAAATGACGGTAAAACTAGAAGGGTCGGTGCCAAAATAATTGTTCTAATTCATCGCTCAGGCGGATATACGTGACTTTCTCCAACGTCATCCAGCGAGTGCAGAAGAAATACAAGATAAGACGCAGGAATTTGGTGCCATTTTGAACTTGTCCATATTGCACAGAGTTCATCAGTGGATAAGTCAGATGAAATAATTTACGTTCTGCTTCAAAATTTTGACGCAGACAAGGATTTAGTTTAAAGACCATTTCCATCTCGTAATCGTGATCATAATAACAACACAGGAGGGAAATCATACGTAATACATTATATTGCTGTTGCTTGTGTCTGTACTGAAAATCGATTATATCAACATTCATCTTCCTTTAGTTTCTTATTTGATACGTATTTTGATAGGGGTTTGGGCTATAAATCAAATGGTATCGCTCAACCAAATGAAACTATATTTTTTATCCGATCTGCTGACAGGTTTATCGTAGTTAGCACGTGCATTCAAGAACTAATAAGTCATGGAATATAATTATACACAGCTTACAATCATTAATACAAAAAAGGTGTTGAACTACATGCAAGTACGAATTAAGCTCCATACTAGTATCAAATAACATCTGTTTGAAAGTTAACAAAAAACAGATTCATGCATTCATTAAATATTTATAAAGAATATTTAGCGTCAAAAGCATTCACACAGTCTATAAAGGTATTCAATATTCTACTTCATAAAGACTGACAGACCAATGCAGTGAAGTTAATGTTCTATATCCAAATCGCCTAATGGTATGATTGAAGTTATATATACATTTACGTGAAAACTGCCTAATGTTTAGTTCTATATATCAAAAGTAGAAGGTTCACACACGTTCACACACATACACACACACACACACGCACACTATATATATATATATATATATATATATATATATATATATATATATATATATATATATATATATATATATATATATATATATTAATAATTGTAATAAATGCCAAAACATTTCAAGATTAAATGAAAATAGTTTGTCTCTACTCTAACAACGATACCTTAATAAACGTAATTTATAATTACTATTCAATATCACATCTAAGAAAAATTATCCAAGAAATAATTTAATATCCTATCTTCATGAAATTATAGGCATTTATAATATATAAGTTATTTCCTTAATTATTTCTTTAATTATTTCGTAACTTCATGGATTTAAAAGAAATCTGCGTGCGTCCTCACTTAAAGACGACCTTGACCAAAATCAATTGTTAACATGTTTCGGGAAGATTTTTGTACTTATGCCCATTGTTTAAGACAGAACAACGCACTTCAGTCTTTTCTCAATTTTAAGCATTCATTGGCTCGAACTTAAGCTTCGCACGAAGTTAAACATCAGGAAGTTCGATTTGTATCATTTTTTGACAGACTTCGTGAACTGTGAACTGAATCAAAATTTGGCATGAGTCTTTATTCTAAGAAGCCAGAGGTCATGTCTAAATTGAACCGTGTTATAATCCAAGGTTTTATTTCAATTGCATCCTATTGAGGATGGGTATATGTGCCTTATGGGCACATTTTGAATGGCTACATTAAGTGAAAGCGACTGTTCCAAAATTCAAAGATCTGATTAGATTTGGACAGTGCCTTTGTCGATGATAGTCTGGAGACGGGCACACCTTAACTTCTCTCATCTGAATGGAAAGATAGACTAACAAGATGAGATTGTTTCAGTTCATGTTTTCAGTCTGCCTACTATATACGCTTTCAATATCGACTTTTTAAATTCTGTCTTTCATTTCAAGATGTGGGAAAAATTTCGAGTTTGTAACCTATCCTCTACAAGTACGAGTAATATCATATGAAACGTCACGTAGCATATCATCTACAACGTCATGTAGGATATCTACAACGTCATGTAGCATATCTACAACGTCATGTAGCTTATCATCTACAGCGACATGTAACATATCATCTACAAGGTCATGTAGTATATCTACAACATTATGTAGCATATCTACAAAGTCGTGTAGCATATCATCTACAACGTCATGTACCATATCATCTACAACGTCACGTAGCATATCTACAAAGTTATGTGGCATGTAGCATATCATTTACAACGTCATGTAGCATATGATCAATAATGTCATGTAGCACTTCTTAAAGAAGGCAATATTTGTCCTTGCCATTTTGGGGGGCTTAATTTTCTCTTGATTCATCGAGCTTCCTGATGATTTGGAATCAGTTCCTTCTTTTATATAAGTTTCAAATAAGGGATTGACTATGAATGAGTCTATCTATGTACACACATATTTACACACACACACACACACACACACACACGCGCGCGCGCACGCGCGCGTACGCGAGTCATCTGCTTAGATAAGCTGACAGGTTTATCTTGCGTGTTATCTAGAATCAAGATACGAAGAATCTATAGACACATTCTTAGACAACGGCATGTGTGATGAATGCATCTAGACACTTCTAATCGGAATGGAAACAGCTCGCTTACATCGATCTTTCTAGTTACCTTTATTGTCTGTTATTTCATGGATATTTAAAAGTGCCTGATTATTACCACATTATACCTTTCTCGTCATGAAGCATATGGTTTACAACTAGTAAATAATTTTGCATGGTGTTTGTTTCCAGAAAACTATATGTTTTGTGTCATACACTTTGGGTAAACTTTTATTGAAACTATCTTTTATAATCGAACAATGGGCGTGATAAAAGCAATTCTTATCAACCGGAAACGGTCTCTAACAAAATAACCATTACAATGCGGTTTCGTTTCTAACAAAGTTAAAACGCTTTTTTTTACCTTTCTGTAATATCATGCTTCCTCTACCTCAAAACCCCTACCCCCATCCCTTCCTGTGCATCCGATAACATTAACAAGATTTAGACCTAAAGATGGCCATTTACAAATGTACATTATGAGCAAGAGTTGTCCGTATTTTTATGTTACTACATCTGTATGAGAAAATAAGAACGTGTTTATTCTGAGTAATACTGTGCGACCTGGTAGTACAATATTAGTACGAGTTCATATTTTCTCATACAATAGCATTAACCTTTTCATTATATACTTAATTCGTTTTCCTACTTATGGCTAAAATAATAAAGAAACAAACTTCAAGAAACAAATTAATTAAATTTATGATGTATTCCAAAATTAATGCACAACCGTTGATTGATTATTAATATTATAACATTGACCAGCCACCTTTAAACTTAGTCAGTCGCTAGACATTAGTCTTTAAACAAAGTCTCGTTTTGGTCTACTTAAATTAAAGTGAATGCGCATTTAAAAAAATTTTCAATTGGCCTGGAATGTATTGATTTTGTTTTTATGTAGATTCAATTAAATTTTGCTTTTCAGCTTATATATCTATCTTTACGTTTTATTTGAATTTTTGTGCTTTTTCTTGGGAATATATAGTCATTTCTCTCTGATCACTTCATTAAAATACAAGTAGAGGAAACTAATGCGTCTTGTTTATTCAGTGTTTTCGTATTTGTGTGTTAGGAATCGTTAATTTAGCTATTCTTTATATGCCGCTGAACTCACTGTATCCGGTTGTTCTAATGCGATAACTTCAAACGTTTATTGGAATTGTCATCTGCCACGTAATCATGAAACAATATGTTTTTAGATTAATTCTAATCTTCATGAATGCTACACAAGGAAATTAAATGTTCACAAAACGCAATAAATAATAACAACAGAGAAGCAAATATAACTATTTATTATTTTGTCTTTTTTTATTTCTAAAAGCTGTACTAAATATTTTCCTAAAAATTCCTTTTCCACATAGCTATTTTATTTGTTTCTTATTCAGACGAATTCACCTGCTTACATAACTGTTTCGTTATATATATATATATATATATATATATATATATATATATATATATATATATATATATATATATATATATATATACAGCGCCGGATTAAGCACCGTGGAGGCCCATAGGCAGTCAAACTTTTGGGGCCTCAGACCCACGGTCACGGTCTCATGGGGGCCCCTGGGGGCCCCTAATGGGGCCCATAAAAGTCGCGGGGCCCATAGGCAGTTGCCTACTCTGCCTAATGGGTAATCCGGGACTATATATATATATATATATATATATATATATATATATATATATATATATATATATATATATATAGATAGATAGATAGATAGATAGATAGATAGATAGATAGATAGATAGATAGATAGATAGATAGATAGATACAAAAAAGTCACTGTTAGAATAAGCAGCGGCAACAACATGAACAAAATCATGATAAAATAAGATGAACCATCATATTTGGTCTTGACCATTTTCTTGCCTTGATTTATTCACTTTTGCATATATTTATCGAACCTTGGCCATTCCACCAAAGTCACCGAATGGAATGCGTGACCTTGAGATTCTAATTATTGAAGTCAGTGTATGGACATGCGCGACCTTGAGTTTCTTATCATTGAAGTCAGTGTATGGACATGCATATCGTTTAGCTAAATAAATATAAGTTAGTTTGTTGCTGTAAAATTTAGCCATTTGTCAGACCAATATTCTGTTTATTTTTTATTGGATATCTAACTGTAGTAACTATATAGAGAAAAAGAATATTTTGTAAACATGTTACCAGTGAAGCATCTTGAGGTTATCCGTGAGCTTTTTATTTCCTTCACAACAGAGATACTTGGCCAGCACTTTTTACTCTCATTGTTAGTTACAGACGCAACGTGACTATATTACTATTTAAGCAGCAATCGTTTATTGTGCTCAAAACCTTTATTTTATTTTTATATTTTAGTACAATTCATGCTCCTATCCTGCAGTAAGTATGTTCCATGCCTATACTTAACCTGTACAAATTAGTTACTCAAGAAAAACTTTGAGCACTTTGTAAAGTGGGGGTACGGATATATTCCTAAAAAGTAATATTATTGTTTTTACTTAAAGTTTGCGTGACTAAAAAAAAGAAGAAATAGACATTCGTTCTTCGGTTGTAAAGCTGCAATGAATATATTTCATATTATGGCGTTTAAGTAAAATAGAACCGGCACAAATATAAAGGTTTTTAAGTATAAACTTATAAATTCTCTTTTCAGATTTTGTGATATTTGAGTTCATGATGAGCATGGAATACGTACAGTGTAACACCAGCCATCAGAACATAATCAAAACACAGTCAACCCCATCCATCCGAACGTAATTAAAATACAGTGTAACCCCAGCCATCAGAGCAACCTCAGCCATCAGAACATAATTAAAATACAGTCAATCCCATTCATCAGAACGTAATTAAAATACAGTCAATCCCATTCATCAGAACGTAATTAAAATACAGTGAAACCCCAGCCACCAGAACGTAATTAAAATACAGTGTAACCACGGCCATCAGAACGTAATTAAAATACAGTGAAACCCCATCCATCAGAACGTAATTAAAATACAGTGTAACCCCATCCATCAGAACGTAATTAAAATACAGTGTAACACCATCCATCAGAACGTAATTAAAATACAGTGTAACCCCATCCATTAGAACGTAATTAAAATATAGTGTAACCCCGGCCATAATTACATAATTAAAATACAGTCAACCCCACTCATCAGAACGTAATTAAAATACTGTCAACCCCATTCATCAGAACGTAATTAAAATACAGTCAACCCCATTCATCAGAACGTAACTAATATACGTTGTATCCCAGCCATCAAAACATAATTAAAATACAGTGTGACCCCAGCGTTCAGAATAAAATTAAAGTACAGTGTAACCAACGTTTCCTCTAATATTTGTCCTGTTTGTGAGGAAGTTTGAAATGGGTGCGCGTCATATGTATTTGGTACCAAAACTTGTGCGCTGAATTTTGAAACTGCTGCAAGGCATGTTCTAAGGAGCTGCGCGGCCGCTCAGCTGCGCATATTAGAGGGAACATTGAGTGTAACCCCAGTCATCAGAACATAATTATATTAGACAGAGGGCATTGTTGTTGCATTAATTACATGCAAGGAATATCTAGACCAAGGGTAGGCAAAATACAGCCCGTGACCAGGTAATGCTATGAAAATCATTTGTCCATCAAGAGCATTGTTGTGATGTGTTTATAATTTTACCCATTGTTATTTTACATTGATATGAATAAATTCTTTTAATGCAACACCTTTGTTGGTTGTCCGTAGCATATTTGTTGCAAAATAAGTAATTTTACTCCACCTTTTAAACCATCAGCATCCAAGAGAAAAATTAAAACAAACTGGTTTTGTTCCCACCACTTAAAGACTAATTCGGAACGTTTATGGAATCATTCACACTCTAAGGTCTATTACAGGTCAAAAAACTGATTGATACTGTACTGGTATATAGGTAAATCCGTAATTCATAAAAAAAGATTTAAAATTCAGACTAATTTGAGGATGCATATGTTCGTCGACCTCGGTGACTATAGTTTGAATGCAGTTTAATTCTGTCTGCAAAATTGAAATTAGCTAGGATATTTCTAGGCCCTATCTAGTCATGTGGAGTTGTATTGGGAATACATCTTTTCATCTTTAGATGCAGATGTTTGAACTTGCTTTGAAGCTCTTTCCATTTCGGTTTTTGGTCGTTTCATAGTTACATGCAGTTTTCCTACACCAGGCCGGCTTTGTTTTTGTCATATCATTAATAACTCCAGTTCGCATATTCACTCATATTTAGGTCTGTCCGTTACAGTATGCTTGAAGGGATGAAACGAATGATGTACCAGGCCTTATAAGTAACAATCATATTATTATATTATTTATAATATTTTCTGTATATCGCAACTGTTGCTGTCATGTAGAAGACCATGCAGATGTCTATTCTGTTTTGATACTTCTTATATTTATTTGAATTTCGTGATCTGGGCGTATTTATGTCAGCCTTTATTCTTTCATCCTCTGGCTTTTTACGTCTTCAGATATAGAATAATGAAGCAACTGTTCATAATTACCGAATTATAATTTTCTCGCTTATTTTCATGCTCAACACGCATCGTACATTCAGCTTTGATAACATGTTCTTTATTAGAGTACTGCAAGGTTCTCTGTTCTTTATTTTTCACATTGATTCCTTAGAGTACTGCAAGGTTCTCAGTTCTTTATGTATCTGTATTATTGATTGAATTCTATCTAGCAAAGAAAACAACGATATCAATCAATCAATTCATACGCGTGCAAAGGGATAAAGGAGTAATAACTTATTTAGTATCCTTTCATATGCTATGCGTTTTGCCCTTTATGGTGTTAGTGCCCAATGTACAACTGTTACTCATCTCGTTCCTTGAAATGGAATTTTTAAAAGGACTCTCAAACTTAAATTTGAGTGCTCTCTCTCTCTCTCTCTCTCTCTCTCTCTCTCACACACACACACACACACACACACACACACAGAGCAATCCATTACTCTGGAAAATAGTATCTTATAATAAACATAAACTCGTATACGTATTTCCTTGAAGAAAGATATGAAACTTGTATTTACTATGTATGTGCTTAAATGCGTTATGCTAGTTCTGAAATTTGGATATAATTTGGACTAAGGACATTTGTTGCAAGCATTTGCAGTGTAGGTCATGTTACAAACGGATGCGTGCATTGTAATGTAGCGTTTGTGCAGTCGTGTGCAGATGTTAAAATGGACCAGAAGAAAATTGACACATTTTATATAGTCCTTTTAATGGAGAACTTTCACTTTTTTCAATGTTTTTGAAATTTCTCTAGCACTAACTCGCTTTTATAAAAACAATTGTTGCTTCTTTACCAACTATTCTCTTTCATTTAACAAAGGGCATAAAAAACTTGAGGTTTTGTCGTGAATGATTTCGGTTGAACATAACCAATATGTACATCCACGTACCAACATGTAATCCCCTATTGCTACTACTATTAGTACATTAGCATGTTGTTGATGATGTTGAAAATGTTGGTTTTGTCTTTCAACTTTACCAGTTTAGTTATTGTATAATTAAAAATTTAGCCGAGTAGCATATTACACAAATTACAACGTCGCTATACCAGTCAAATGTGTTACAATAAAAATGGAGTAAATTATGTTTTCGGTAATTTTGAGATACAATAAAAATAGCGTTATCATTGTCAAAATGAAATATATATTTTATTTCATTGCAAACTGGTATTTTGACAGTGTCGGCAATGGCGGAAAATCAAGCCTGTGCAAAATAGATGGAAAACGAACTTGGTAGACTACCATGATGAAGGAAACCATTAATGTTAATTGACGACATAAAATACATCCTGTATTAATCGTATACATCCTGTATTAATCGCATAATCATGTATTAATCGCATACATCCTGTATTAATCGCATACATACTGTATTAATCAATGATATGATAATATTATTTCGAGCATATTTTGTGTTTTACTGTCCAAAGATGAAACATAACTATTGTGTTATTGCGTTAAAACATGAAATGAGACGTCGTATTGTAACTATCAATAACTTTAACATATACAAACGATTACTGTGAGGTCTTAACACAGAGTGGTATCAAAGACACAGTCGCCTGTCGATAGTACCAGTGGAACTATATGACTCATGCACAGAGGGTTCGGATTGGTCAATTACACATGTATTATGTTAAAATACCAAAATAGTTTTGACCAAGATGAGAATTTTGCTGAATGAAAATAATCAGTGTGATCTTTGACTCTCTTAAGCACTATTCGGTCCATTTTCTTAATTTTAAGCCATGCCAGGCGACTGTTCAGGTAATTGAAATAACTTTTGACATGGTTTGTTGCTTGTTTTTATTTATTCTCCTTCTTTTTCTTTCTTTTTACGGCACAGGAACGTAGCTTCTGTCGTGTGTGTGTGTGTGGCATGTGTGTGTGCGTGTGTGTGTGTGTGTGTGTGTGTGTGTGAGAGAGAGAGAGAGAGAGAGAGAGAGAGAGAGAGAGAGAGAGAGAGAGAGAGAGAGATATTCTCTGTTAGTCGATTATTCTGCTGCCTGACCAACCAAAACGGTGAGATAGAAAGAAATTGGGATCGGGGCAACGGACTTCAGACACTTTATTACCACATAATCGGTGCACTTTGCCTATAGTGTGCAGTTTCATATTTTGTAAATTATAAAATGTTAATATATTCAAATAAGCTCATGCAATTATTGTGCAGTATTCACTTTACTGGTTGGTTGCGATCGTGGAAAAACTTTAACCCCGCCTTCTGGAATTTTTTGTTTTCATTAAATAATATTGGGCGCCATTTTTGGAAATGGCCACATCTGTTGCCAAATTACCCCCACAGGAGTTTGTTATGTCATGTATAACATCTCATAACATGAAAATTGACTAAATCACCAAGACAAGAAAAATATCAGCAAACCTACGGGCATTGCTCGGGAGATAGCGCGGATGGGGATGGAGGGGCTGTTTTCTTGGTATCCACCCTAAATACAAGCTTGGTTTAAATGTGAACTTACTGAAGTAAATAAACTCACCTTTGTTCACAGAAGAATGTTGACATAAACCGGTCTCTTCAAATAACAGAACTTTATCCAACTACAGCATATGTACGCAGTAAATACATGATGCAAGTCCGACTCAAAGAGAGATTTGTTTACGTCTCCTGTACAATTTAATGTTTCATATAAAATATTGTAAATATCCTGTCACAAATACATTACAATAAATATGTGTATTTCTGCATCAAGTAATCTTATTTCATAAAACTATCGCAACAAGGTAATGTTTAGTTGTGATGTGGAATTTAAGTTTACACTTATGGACGCTTATTCTTTTTCTTATAGTTAGCAGAAAAGTATAATGTACTTTTACTATTTCAACTTTGGGACTAATTTGTACGCACAACAAATGAAAGGTACAGCTTCTATCAGAATGAACGAAATTATTATTTCTTATTTCTATTTAAATAATTTCTACTGAAATGAAACTTTGTGATAAATATAACAAAATATAAAAATCCTTAACCTACAAGATTACTAAAACAGTGCTGGACATTATACAACTCTTTTCATAAATGCAATATTAAATCATTACCCATTTGAGATCCTCTTTATATTTAATAATAATTATAATCTGTTTTAGGACCTTATTTTAGGCTTTCACCACCACCACCCCAAAAAAAAAAAATAAAAAAAAAATTTAAAAAAATATTTCAAAAAAGAACAAAACACAACAAGGAACACCGCTTCAAGAAACAAACAGATATATTTTTTTATATAGAAAGCACACAAAAATGAAGCCTCTCCCCAAATAAAGCATTCAGCTAGATTTTAGCACATGTGTGCCTCCTATACAAGAAAGTTGCAACTTTGTATCATGAGAAAACTCTAGTTTGATTACATGGAAAGTGTACACATATATGTTCTTGTAGGTCACTGGGTACAAGTTCAGTTTCAAGGGTTTCACCAAGCTAGAAAACCTTATTCTTTTTTCACTCCGCATATTATCAGGCAGTGTGTCCGTTATGCAAGAGAGAGAGAGAGAGAGAGAGAGAGAGAGAGAGAGAGAGAGAGAGAGAGAGAGAGAAGTAGGTTTATAAATTAAACTAAGTAACATGTCTAATTCAAGTAGAAAGAAGGGACTATTCATATTTACTCGTTATTTTGTTTATGTCGTTAATGATTAATCACTGGACATTCATAAATGATCTGGAGAGCACAGAAGTGATAGCCTACTGTTAAAACCATGTTCATTTATGTGTATTAATATACCATGGGCGGGTCACAATTTGATATACTTACTGAAACTGGTATACCAATGTGCGTTAATTGCAACATTAAAAGCAATATGGACCCGACATTTCATACTACCATTCGTCTTATCCAGCAAAATAATGCTGCAAAAATGTTTTAAATATATTTACTCCATTTTTGGGGCTGGCATTACTGCGAAGATTCATTTCCTTGTAAATCAAATTTTAATATTTTCACGTGGTTCTTGGTCTTCTCTTGTTTTCATTCGCTGGCAGTCACTTTAAGTGAACTGTTTTGAATTTTATTATTCCTTTTCGAAAATTCGTAAGACACGAGATACAAATGATAAATGACAGTATCTACTTAAATAAAGCCTGGGTTACAAAGATGTTTTGTTAAGGACAAAAAGTGCGTAGACATTTATATTTACATTTTTAATTTACATGCTTAAGGCATGTATATGGAGGCTTTATTTTGAAATTGGATACAAATAATATTATTTCTAACTTAGAAATGATATACACGATTAAAATGTTGATATTATTTGATCATTTATTGTGATATTACTTGCCCCAGTCCATGAGGAGTCACTAAAAGAGGTGCATTGGAATCAAACTAAAACGAGTCATACGGTTGCATATTTGAATTATGCACTTCCTCATTTGAAACAAGCATATTTTGGCAATTTACTACATATATGACACAGGACCTACATTTGTATATTTGGCAAAAGCAAAACGTTAACAAAATGGGCAAGAATTAATTTATTGTGAACATTTATCTTTTGTATTTTGATTTATCTCAAGAACAGATGTTGATTTGTTTCATATTCTAGAAATGAAACTGCTTAAACTCGCAATATACATGGTGAATTGTAATATTTCATAAGAATATTTTATGTGGCAATTACATACTTTTCTAGAATAGGGAATTTTTCGGATACTTAGTATAAATAGATAAGGTGAAAACTTTCGGCCATGAATACGTTTTAATCGAGAGGATTAGTTGTAATTAAATAATTACCCAATGGATGGATGAATGAATGACATTGACCGAAATTAATCAGTCCCTGTGTTGTCCTTTATTCTAGTTACAGTCAACAAATAGGCAACACTCCTATCAGGTTTTGAAACAATGATGGATTAACAGGCATTTCGTTTAAATGGAATTCGGTTTAAACGATTTGCTAATTGCAAAACCTTATCTCATTTAGAAAATGAACAAACTAGCCCCCAGCTCCCGGGCAAAGAAAACAACATCATTTAAACTTGAGAGCAGATCCTCATGCGTCTGTGTTTAATATATCCCTCAATTATTGCCAGATATAAGCAATTGCTTATTTTATTTGTTCATGTTAATTATTCAAATTGTATTTTACCTCACCGACATCGTCTGTGCCTTTTGTGTTTTTGTTGTATTGACACTTTAAGGGTTTGTTTTTGGTCGAAATTTATTATTTGGTTTACTTGTTACTGATTAATTAATATGGAAACTGTAAAGTGTTGAGAAAAAAAAAACATGTTTAATAACTTTCTGTGGTACGTTATTGCATGCAACATAAGAATAAAATTTGAATGTACTTCCCAAAAAATCACTTATATTACAGGCTTCGACTTTTCAAAAGTCAATTCTTTCATATTGGTTTTAAGCTGATTGATTTAATGACAAGTGTCAAATTAAACAAGACTAGTGTTGGAGTAATATAATAAGCCTCATTCGACCACATCTATGTTCATTGAAATCCTTCACTGGATAACCTTTTGGAGAATACGCGAATAACAGATTTCAGAAACACAAGTGGCCATGTACAAGCGCGACGAAATATGTACTATTTTTATCGGTAGATTGGGTCAAAATACTAATTTTTGTGGTGCGTCGTGGCAAGATGTTATAAGCTTAAGCGATCTATTTTTACTGCTGGCTTGTTTTACTAACTTCCATATTTATAGCTAATGGTCTATTTAGAAGAAAGATATCATTTGACCGAGTTATTCGGACTTAAAATCGTACTTTACAAACCGGGACAGGATTGCATCAGACGTGTCACGTTCTTTTGCTTGTTTATACTTACTAACAACGTGGTTTTCACGCCTAAGAAATGAATGAGCAGTACCTGCTTTTGCACACCAACAATATTTGTTTCTTGTATATGTGAGTTTTTTTTTCTTCTTCTAAAGGTAGATTATCCGAATGTGTCTTATTATGTAACATTTCATATTTTGCACTAATTTATTTTGGTGTGAAGAACACATAAAGTGGAATAGTTCTATTCATTTGTACAGTAATGTTTTATATTTTATTTATGAGTATAAGCATGCTATCATCATCATCATCATCATCATCATCAGTCTTTGACCTAGTGTGGTCGTTGAGGCACTGTGCTGCTGAAAACCTCTGACCAGTTCCTTCCACTTGTCTCAATCATGCCGTATGTTTAGACAAATCGTTCACAGATGATTGTGCATTTTAAACGCTACTATTTTTTGTGTATAAATTAATACGCTTTAAGTCATAATTACCTTAAACTCTGGATAAATGTCACGTATTTTTAAGGGCCAGATGACTTTCGTACCATTACATGTAAGTGTAACATGCAGTCGGAAGAAGACAGACGCTTGTAACATTTTTTTCCCTTCATATTAGCATCAATATGTCTGTTAGTTTTGAACTGATAGTCGCCTTTATTATTGCTGGTAACATAACGACCGTTAGTACTAAATAGTATGTTGTTATGTCTTTTCCTTTGTATATTCTTCACGTCTGCATGTTTCATAGTTAAAAATACTTAGCTTTATTTATTGTGTGCATTAGAGACTCCTATAATGCTGCAAGAGTTTTCGTTCTGAATGATAACATTCCACTTTTGATTGTATATTAATCGTATGAAATAAAATATAATTTTGATTTATTCTAGAACGGAGTGTGAGCCATGTCAAAAATGAATAACACTAGACGAAACTCAGATAAAAGATGCAGATTGGAAGAAACCGGATATTTGCGTTCCGTTAGTGACAATGAACGTTTAGAAAGCTTCCGAGGATGGACAGGACAGGTTGACCCGAGATGGCTCGTTAATGTAGGATTCTCATACACAGGTACATCATAATTAATAATTTGATGCAAATTTATGATGATAAAAGGCGTGAATAAGACTTTTTAAGGCAGATACGTGCATAGATTTCACTCTGATGATTTAGATTTAACAAGGACAGCTTCTCTTGTGTGTTAATCTCAACTCTAGGTTACGATTATGCCCACTTCACACATACATTAGACATGGGAATATCATGTAGTACATGTTATAAATGGTATATATTCAGTATTAATTGTACGTTACATTTTGTTTATCCTGCTGAGACTTTTCTATGATCAAAGGTTTAGTATCAAACCACTCTCATTGGCACTTTAGATTTTACCTTTCAAGATAATTGCTTCTCCTACCACTTCCACTTTTATGTCTAAATTGCGAATGCGGCAGCGGTGTCTTGATTAAAGCCAATCGGCTAATGAGTACATTTGTCTGTCCGTCACAGCTAGTCCTTTACTTAAAAACACCCGATGTCCATGGGCAAATTAAATTTGTTAGGGATGATTTTATTTTTTTATGTTACTGATCTTATTGATTTTATTTCGTTATAATAAAAGATTTTTTGCACTTTTTGTATTTTTAAACCTCAATTCTACATAAATCGGAAGGAGAGAGAAATCTGCAGTATTTTCCTAGACAGTTTAACTGGGCATACAAACTAAACGAAGCAATATATCCGGGTTTAATTTGTTAAATATAATACATCAATTTCTTGATCTGTGAGGCAAAGCTTTTCAGGCTACCTGCAATATTGCTTCAAATTACAAATGGTTCGACAATGTGTCTCGAGATAAATTCATCAAGTGCCGATCTTTTACTTTCTAATCAGGAAAGGCAGATGCAGTAAGATGATTTTCTTGTAATGTGGTAATTCAGAATTGGACAAAGGACATGGATCCTCTTGTGACGCACGTAGAACGTGCACCCCACTGCAGACATCTCCTCCGTTTGATCTCAGCTGATGTTCTTGCTGAAATGAAGGTGAGAAATAAAAACAACTCAGTGTCCTAGTTTTGAAAGTTATCATATTTGTTTAGCTCAGGTATCCGTAAGATCAGGTCAGGTTATGATATGGTCCTGCATCCGTCATGATTCGTCCGTCTTTTGTGGTCTATCGTCAGTCAGTCAACGATTTAGTGTGATTACTCTGGATAGCATACTATTATATATACGATGTGTTTTTGCATATTATTGGATGTTCTTGTTACCAATGCTGGAAGCCATAGATGTTATCGGATTTTCATCAAACTTAGAATATGGGCTTATGTCTTCAAAATCGTTGATTATTTCGATAATAAGCAAGATAAATACATGCGAGTGAGGTGATCATGCGTCTGATAGACTGAGCATGTTACATTCTCGAAGTCATATTCTTAATATTAATTTGATCAAATGTCGAATATAGGTTTATACGAATAATGATGTAACATTGCGTGTGATTGGGTAAGCTTCTTACCGTTCTAAAGATATAATTTCTATTCTTTTTAACAAACTTTTTTAATTGGCTTAAATCATCAAAATCTCCAATGAGTACAGTTAAGTACAAGATCTATGCAAGTTAATAAGGCGTATTTGCATCTGTGTTTTCCAAACTTGGTCAACAGGCTAGACAAGATATACAATGTGTTTTATTCAGATTACGATCTACGTATATTAGTGAAGAGAGCATGATATTGATTGGATAAGCTCATTACCACTTGATAAATTTCAATTTTATTTGATTTTATTCAGACTTGATAAATAGGCTAATACCGTCAAAATGTTGGGTCATTTTCATTATGAGTGGGATCTATGCATATTTATGAGGCGT
The DNA here is from genome assembly GCA_029339505.1 of Unio delphinus. Lineage (NCBI taxonomy): Eukaryota > Metazoa > Mollusca > Bivalvia > Unionida > Unionidae > Unio > Unio delphinus. The sequence continues at coordinate 236,863 of JAQISU010001251.1, read as the reverse complement.
TCTTTTATGCTATCGACCTGTACGTTCTATTGAATTTTTTAAAATAGGATTTAAGCCTATGTCAGCACAAATTTGACTGAGTATGATAAAGAATGAAATTCATGTATATTAAATATACGACCTTGCATAGGTTTGCTGAGCGTGATAACACTCTAGCAACAGACTTTGATCAAGCTTGTTAATAAGTCTTATTCTGTCGACAAGATGGAGTCGTTTGATTACGAGTGAAACTGCGCATATTAATGAGGTAGTCTTCTTACCACCACCTTGTCGCCCGAATTTCAAGCGGATATTTTTCAATCGTGGTAGATAAGCTTATCCAATAATTGTTGTTGACAGGTTCTGTGATAAGTGACATTCGAACATTTTAACGAGATACCATGCATATTATTATATGATTTTGTTATGAGCTAGAGTCTACAGTTCACATCCTGTTTCTGTAAAATTTGATACAGGGGTTTATATAATCAAAATCGTGAATGACTTCAATTATGAAAAAGACAATGTTTATTAATCATGTCTTTATCTTTGGAAAGAATGCGTATCATGATACTATTAAATAAGTAAAATGGCTACAGTATAAATATGGAGAGAAATTTTACTTGGGTTTTTCTTGCAATACTAAATAAGTATGCTTAGTAAAATGGTACACTGTGAGGTTAAATGTCAGAAAGGCGAGCAATGTCAGGCCTACATGGACCTTTTGTTTTTGCATTACAAATGAATTGCATATCCGAAATTTCTTGATGCAAACGTAGTCATTAGTTATTGCAGAACTATTGACTACTTCCGTCAACTGATGAGAATAACAAGGGTATTTCATTTAAAAATACAAGAATGTTCTGTCCATTTAATTGTTTCAGAAAAATATTTAAGGGCCTAGTTTACTTGAAAATATGTATCTATTTTAAGCACGTGTCACGAAGATATTATCCTGTTTAAATCAACCATGTGGTATGCATGCACACCATCATGCATATTCTCAAGTTTATGTCTAATAATAAACAATGTATAATAATAAATAATGTCTAATAATAAACATGCCGATGAAAGTCAGCAAACAATGGATTATATTTGATAGACAACATATTTCACTTTTCACGATCGGTTTGATCCATGAGCGCAGTATTATTAGATCGTACTCATTCTGCTATAAACATTATCTTGAGAATTGTTTGCATTTTGTCCTTTTAGGATCAGCTTTTTGATCACAAGAAAATGAGAGTTCCATTTAATGGTGGCATCGTGTGGCCATGCAATCATTTCACAGGTAAAATGCAGCTTTAGATTTAACACTCAAACTCGACAAAAATTGTTTTCCTTACGTTTTAAGGAAACATGTTACAAAATCAACCAATAAAACACATGAAAACAACCAGGCGTATAAGCAGCCAATCAAATACTTGTTGAAAGTTATGTTCTCTTCTAGTCAGAGATATCTACAAACCTGAGTTGAATTTCTGTAAAAAAAAAACAACAATACCTTGTATTTATTTTTGGCATTACTGCTGTGTTTAATAGACAGATATTATATTTAACAAGCTGCGCGTGTATAAAAACAACACCTCCTGACATCAAAGATGACGACATACTGCTTGGTAAAGTGAAAGCTTAATGTCCGTGGCGTCCGAAATGTACCTAGAGGTTGTTCCGCTTGTAAATTCATCATGGATTTATTATTAGCTTAAATGGTATCTCTGCAAATGATATCGAAATGAAATTATAGGAGGTGCATACACAAACTTACTGCCAACATCATTTTTCTAGATGGTTTTATATTATTTTTAAAGTAATTTTGTAATGACGGACGACAACATGCAGTTCGAAAATGCCATAGATTACATGTTTGTTTTCTCCAGGTGAAAGAGTTGAAGAACAGATGTGTGATTCTGTTCATGTCCAACCTAATCACCCATCTGCAGGACGGAACAACCATCATCCTGACCATGGAGAGTTAAACAGAGAAGTGGTAAAATCAGTTCGCCTGTTCTCAGGTCTCAGGGTTATAGAAAAAAATTGGATATTCAAGAAGAAGGAATAGATGTAAATTAACACCATCGAAGAGTGTTTTTCCCTTGTTTGTTTAATAACTAAATGTAATTACGTTTCGCACATTATGAAAGAGGCATCACCTTTGTTATAATTGTGCTCCAACACAATTTGTAATGTCTCGTAGGTGCTATCTTGAATTAGATGTATAATTTCAGGATTCTCAAAACGGAATATGTTTGGTATTTCAGTACGACACATACTTAAAGTCATGCCATTATCTTTAAACAAAAAGTTTTACACACTGAAATCGTAAATTATGAGAAAAAGAAGCAGCGATGAATTTTATTTGTCTGTATCGTAAAATATAGATACAAATGAAGGCATAATTACAAATGAAGGCATACATATCTGTTTAGAATATCTGGATTGTTGAATTTTCAATTTTGTTTATTGATCTGAAATACCGCTCATGATAGAGTGTTTCCTAATGTTGACTGTAACACTATAAATGCATGTGGTTTTACAGGGAAATCTTGAAATCAGTTTTGAGTTTAAGGAAGGAGTAGAGTAGGAGTTTATATCAAATAGACCTAAAGAAATTGTATTTGTGTATAGGCAAATAATACGTTAAAATATACAAACTTATCATAATATTATTTGCTGACATATTACCCTTAATCACGTAACAAATATATACTCTCTAAATACGAAAATGTATATGGTTTGATAAAATCAGATTTGTAGTAAAATCGAATGGTCGTCGAAAATTACTTCCCATTATTTACTTTCTTAGACACAAAACGTTGCATGCAAATCACTTTGTATACAAAATGCAAGCTTGATGAGTTTGGTACGGCTTCTATCGATTAAAGGTGTTTCCTATGCTTCAGTATACATCATGTCTACAAAATGTAACTGTATGGTGGGAGTGGTAGATGAAAACATAATGGAAGCATTGTACCGTATCAGTAATTGCACATATGGAATATGCTTACTATACTACAAATAAAAAAGGTACATTTAGGATATTTTGCAGAATATTACATTAATACTTTAAAAGAAGTCGCATACACGTTTAGAATCCAAGGATATTTTTTTAAATAAAAATTCCACCTACCCCTCTTGTTTTAAAGTATACATCCAACAGACACAAGTGTAAAGTTTAGAACCGAACTTAAAACAAAATGTATTGAATCTAGTGGCGTCACTGGGGCTGGTGTCACCCAGTGCATTAACCCATGGTGTCACCCCCATCGACCTACTTCAGTAGCAGGCAAGCATACATAATCCTTACTAATGTAATTTTTGTGTCACCCCCTCTAATCATGTCACCCGGTGCAGTCCGCACCCCTGCACCGCCCACGCCCCCCCCCCCCCCCCCAGTGACGCCACTGCTGAATCACGTAGCTTTGACCGTCACTTGCTGATATTAGAAATCTTTCGCTCTACCCACAGGTACATCGCGACGTAGGACTACCTGTTGACAACACATCAGTCAAGGAAGAGTTGAATGCTGGAATGGATATAGGAAATGGAGGTAATGTTAACGTTTACGATTTTGCGAAGTACCAGTTCTGTAACATTCCTTATGTTTTATTGGTCAGAAAGTTTTGCCTCTCTCTCTCTCTCTCTCTCTCTCTCTCTCTCTCTCTCTCTCTCTCTCTCTGTTCCTTTTGTGTTATCAGTGAATTACAAAAAGGAAAATAATATGTAAGTTTGATAAATAGTTCTATGGATGTTTTTTTATGAATATAATTGTCTCTTCCTAGCTGTTGACATAGATGATGTGCTAAACAGTGTTGCTGCACAAAGTGTACTGCAGACAGGTTGTGGTACGGAAGATCAAGTAAAAAATGCAATCATCGATCTCCGCCGAAATGGTAAACACTATAATTTTCCACAAAGCAATCCACTTGGATTGTAAAAATAAATGTAAATTCCTTCGATTTACACACGAAAGAGTAACCTTGAAAACGTCTGGAAACTAAAACGTTGTATCTGATAAAAATGTGTTAATAAGAAAGGATTATATGTGAGTTTACATAACCTTTTTGAACAATATTGTACATTTTACATGATATTTCAATACAATGTTCGAATGTTTCTCCTTTCATCCAGTTTTCAGATTTAATAATATGCATCTACGGATGTGAAAACTCAAAGATTTAATCCTGAAAACAGTATTCAGTGAAAGAAAGTTTAAAAGTAGAACGACAACAGTGAATGAAGTGAGGAAGTACTTGCTTTTTTTTTTGCAGGAAAGCAAATCTTTAACGGCAGAGACATATTGGAAACGATTTTAGCAACAGAACGCCAAGTACGCCAGAATTAGGGACAGGTTATTTTACAGTTGGTAAGTTAAGTAAAATAAAGTATAAGATTGGAGATTTTTTTTTCATTTGATAAATAAAGAATCTTTAATTAGATGCTTAATTTGTAACAATTTGTGAATATTTATCACATATAGATGGTTGCTTTAACAATCTTGATATTTACATTTCACGATTTCACTCCTTCGAACATTAGCTATATTTATTATATACATCCGTGATTATCATAATACCGAGGACATATCAATGCATTTTCCTCAGCTTGGATTGCATTAATTATACTAATCCCAAATTGTCATTCAAGTGAAAGAAAATTAACCCGAGGTCATAACTAAAAAATGAATATTGTTATAATAACGGCATAATGATATTTACATTTACTTGTATTAGAAATGGTTAATAACTGCCTGATGGTTGGACTGAGTAAAAAATGAATGATGAGCTTTTGTTTGTTTTTGTTTTTATTGACATTTCGATAAAAATCTTTCTTTGTAAACTAGTAAAAATGAATTCATACATTAGGTCATTGACATTGATATCTGAAATTGATCTAAATATAGCTCTATGTATTTCTGTTTTCTTGCAGAGGAAGTGTCATGAAAACTTTGCGCTATATGGACTCATTGATATTTGGATGTGTGTTACATAACGAATGCGTCTGCTCTCTTATTTTCAAGTGTTTCATTGAATACTTATTGTAATAAATTTGGAGTAAGTATATTTGGTCTTCTGTGTCATGGAAATATTACTACCCCGAAATAGTTAGCCAATTAATAGGAGCAAACGCCACAGAGCCGAGATTTAGTGAATTTGAACCATGCTGGGGTCGTTAGTTGTGAATTTAAGTACAAGACGAATGACTGTCCCTGTGACATAGTCCATATTAAAATTCAGCGGTGTATAAAAGTGTTGTGGTTGAAATGGCAGTATTTATGGTTGGAAATCAGTAAATTATATAATGGAATCAATAGGTTGGAACTTGGTAGATACCGTTTATGTGTCCATAGTGGAAAATGGGTGTATTTATATGAGTGTGATACGCCGGAAATTCTGTTTATTGACTGGCCTAGGGTCGCGCAGTTAAATATTTCCCAGTTAGTTAGGGAATACTAGTGTAATTTCTATGGCATGACGGGCTGGCGGTACGGAAATCGGATGATAATGAAGAAAAACCATGAAAAGGTGCGGTTAATGGACTTTTGGGAAAGTTGTCTCATCTGGGTCGCCAATTGATTAGAGCAAAGGTTATTAAATATAGCAGACACGTCTGTCTTTCCATTTTACAACTCAAGTTGTATGGAAATTTGGGGAAAACATATGACTTCCAGCGTGACTCGCACCAGGCCAGGGTTTTGACACCGCTCGGTCAAGTGAATACCCTTGTGCGTGTAACATTATTATTGCACAGAGATTGTGTTTTGCTTTAAATTCAATGTGGCATTTTCTATATAAGAAAGACTGATATGCACAGCCTGAGTTGAACGTTTGTGAAAACTAGAATTTGGACGTAACGGAATGACAATTTATGTGATCTCGAGAGAAACTACTACGTGTTAGGTATATAAATGTGTGCCATTTCGTAGCATATATTTACACAAATGCAACCAGAATTCTCTTGAAACTACCGTCAGATTGATTAGGATATGTACGATATTCAAAGTGCCAAAGACGTTCCATAGTATCAATGAATTGCATTGTAAACAACGTACCTTCCTGTATAGGCCGTGTGACCGAGAGGTCAGCCTGGTTTTGATTGGTAATATACCACTGAGCTGGCCAATCAGGCAATCTACCTAAGGGCAGATGGGTCGTTGACGTTTAGGCAAGTGTTATAAAGGGATGATTAATATGATATGCCATGAGAAGTCAGCGACGAGCAAGCAAGCAAGCAAAATGTCCAAAACGTCAGCGGCGGATATCATCCCTGAACCAGCCCTTAGTGCCATAATGGGCCTAAAGCTGAAGGAGGCCAATAATTGGAGCCTACGTGCAGCGGGGAAACGTACAACCCTGTTGCTAATATGGGGAGAAGAAGAAAAAAATGACAAAGAAACAACAAGGGTGTGGAAGTATAGAGGACAAAATGGACGACGGCGAAGGCGGGAAACCGGACGACCACGCCGCCCACCCACCCCTATACCTGAAATTCCGAGACAATCCCTAACGGAAACATTCTCAGTTAGGGAGGCACCCTCAAAGGAATATCAGGCACTTCAAGAACAAATAGCGGTGCTAACTCAACACATACAGGTGCTATTCAAAGAAAAAGAGACGGAAAAAGAAAACGTGGCCACGTCACCAATCTATATACCAGTACCTGAACCACGGCCGCCATCACCGCCACCAGCCCCTACTAAAAAAAGTAAATGAAAGGGGACAAAGGGGGGGGGGAAGACTATGCCATTGTCCTCCACCCCCAAATCTAAATCACCAGGCCAGGCAGCAAGCCTGGTCGAAGACAAAATGGAACAAAGGGATACCACCACTCCCACCACAACCACTCCTGGAAACAAATGGGAAACACCAGCCAAAACCACTAGAATGCCTAAGAAGAGCAAAGAAGAGCTAATGGGGCAGCTGTGCCGTGAACTAGGCCTGAAAAACCTAGTCACCAACAAAAGGAAAGCGGCCGGGTATATCTCTGCAGTAAAATACATAGGATACAGAGCACTATACCAAGAACCCCCTCAGGTACGACAGTGGGAATTTGCATGTAAGATCTTACAAATATACTACATGCAAGCTTTCCAGGAGAGGCCCCTAGACCACCTACTAGACGCTGCGGATTACCTGGCCGAAGTTCATGACCTCGAGTTCCCCAAGTTCATGACCTCGAGTTCCCCAGCGTCCGAAAAGAGGAAACCAGGACAGCTCAAAAATTGGTGGAGATAGAGGACGAACGAGGAAGCTTCCCCTATGTCCAATATATGCCTTATTAAGGCTTATATAAATGCTGCAAAAAGGGAACTCAATTGGTTACGAGTGACCCTATTCGACTAACCATATGGCCCTGAAAATACTAATTTGACCTTTTGGCTTCGCCTTAAATAAATTTATGACCAAACTTCCCCTACCATTGACTACACTATTATGTGTCGCTTAGACACATTAGCTTAAAATACTAGGGACTTTAACATGTACGCTTAGGTACTAGTCCCTAATGATAGGAAAATTAATAGAAATATTTTACAACTTTGATATTCGGCAAATTGCATAGGTGGCTTACACATTATTGGTTGTTAGGATGTCCATTAATATAACTGGACTGAATTTGATCTATTAGCGTGCTTGGCCCTCGCACCCTTGCTGCCTGCTGCAGTAATAACTCGTGCTTGCACGACCACACTTAGCAGACACAGGCGATATGAGTTAAACTATTTTACTCTCGCTTCACTTCACTGCTATTGCAGACTGGTTAGGCAACTACAAATACTGATTGGTGGGTGTGTGTAGGTTCTATTCCTACCCATCAAACGGCCTTACAATCACACAGTGGCAGTAAAATTATTGCCCCGATGTGACGGCCAAACTAAATAGGGTTCTTTGAACTCATAAACGCCTGAGGGGTGCGCGGCACTATTCCCACCCCTCAGGATAAAATTAAATAACTCCCCTTTGGGAGATAAAACAGTGTCAAGAGCCTAACGGACGAGACACTTTAAGCAAATAATCATCATCATATGCCATGATTGAGTGCGGGGGGGGGGGGGGGGGGGGCCTCACCCAATCTAAGGGCAGATCGAAAGTTCTGATATGATCTGACACTGTAGAAAGTGTATGAAGTCAGCAATACCACTGCTATGTTAAAAGATTAATGACCTAAAAGTTGTTATATTTTCCCTTAATTTCTGAAAATTGCTTGAACACCTGAGGTAATGTAACAGATATTTCTGCAAGAACGTTGCAGAAATCAACTTCTGGTGGAAGTGGCATTTCAGGATATGTAGCAGCCCCAATTTAGAGCAATTTGGAAAAGTTAAAATGGCTTTGGACTCTCTTCATGTTCTAAAATAATATCTCGTTCGAACATTTAAAGTGTTATAATTTGTAACGGCAATGTCCGGGGAATTCCGATTCTAGAATACCATTTCTAAAAGATATTGTGAGGTCTCGTTAATGAGAAAGAGGACTATACATGACAGTCTATTTAATTTTGAAGGTAAGATTACCTCGATTGAGAATTAGAAAGTTTCAAAAAACATGTTTACTATTTCAGTTCATTACTGATTTCAAAAGAATTCGAACATTTAAATGCTTCCTTCATATCTTAAAATATCAATGACATGAAGAGAGTCCTGAAATCGCGTTTGTGTTTTATGCTAAAACCAAAGTTAAGAGACATAATTGAAAAAACAAATTCGTTTGGGATATTAGAGATATTATGTTTGAATAATTCATTACAATGTCAGACCTTTTTCATTAAATTAGCTGAATTAAAATACTGAACAGTCCTGTATTTATTTATAACTTATTTATAGAGGACCAATGAGAAGGTAGTATTTCATCCAGCACGTTATTCTTTCATATTAAGCGGGCGCGATCAGTGCCATGTCGAACAGTAGCGTGGACGAATGATTTGGCATTCCTTAAAGGTATGCCAGTTAGTCAAAGTTTTGATAGAGATACATCATCGATTGCCTGAGCTAAATATCGGTACCAAATTTATTATGCAACGAGAAACATAGCTTTAAATATCGGTGTTTATTATTGAATATGTCCCGCGAACAAGGAGACATGTGTCATCCCTTGTAATTATTTACATGTATAACAAGTCAATTGGAAGCAACGATACGAGCCCCTGTGAAACTAAGGGTATTGCGTATTTGATTAGAATCCACCGTATATACACAAGCGTGGTTTAAATGTTAACTAACAAAAGTAAATACATGCACCTCTGTTCGAAGAAGAATTAGGACATAAATGAGTCTACTGACAGAACTTTATCCAACCAGATCATCTTTACGCAGTATATATGGGATACAAGTACGACTCAAAACAAAATTTGTTTATGTCTTCTGTACAGTCTTTTGTTCCAGTCAAATAGTCAAAATATCTAGTCACAAATGCATTGCAGTAAATGTGGAAATGTCTGCATCCAGTAATCCTATTTCCCATACAAGTCGTACAAATGTAATGTTTAGTTCTGAAAGTGACATTTTAGTGTAAACATGTACTCTAGGCCTACTGTTTAACGTATCAAACAATGTGGCATCACATTGCATTGATCATTCTGTTTTGAAAGTAAGATTTTGTCGTTATCAAATGTTATACTTATTTGGATGGAAACTTTTCTTTGATTTATAGTTTGTGTAAAAAAATGTACATTCTTCTTTTACCAGTTCAACTTTGCTTATGACTATATTTTATGCACAACAAATGAAATGTGCACCGTCTTTGAGAATTAACGGAATTATTCATTCTTCTTTCTATCTAAATAATTTCCACTGAAAAAAACCAATGTGATAAAAAGAATCTCAAATTGGTAATGATTTAATATGTAAAATATGAAACTCGTTGAATAACGAGCTCTCAAAAGCTGGACATTATACAACTCGTTTCATAAATTCAATATTAAATCGTTTCCCATTTGAGATCCTCTATATATGTCATCATTAGGCAAGCTGAGTGTGAAAGTCATTTTATTTTCCTGTTCTGTCTTAAAGAAACAACGTTTAAGCTAATTTGTTCAATCGCATATGCCAAGGAAGAATATCTTTTTTCGCTCATAACCTTATCCCATCTTAGATTGTTAACCATGTAATTGTTGATGATCAACGATATACGCTTTAGATATTGGAACATATATACCACGCTTAAGTCGGCCTATTTTTATAAATAAGCAACCAATACATGTAATGATTATTGAACGCTGTATATGGAGACGATTTATATCTACCTATATATATCGAATGTTATAATTGTACCCTCAACCCTCAGTCTGAATTGCAATAGATTTTATATTTGTGGTGACATTGACAATATCATGCAGTTGTGTCGGGGTTGGACAGGGTATATGTTTTTGATGTTACAATATTTATAAACTATTCTGAAGACATATTAAGACATATTAAGACATATTAAGAGACTATGTTAATTTAAAAATCTCGACCATCGAATTATGAATGGTATAAGCAAGACTATAATTGTTTAAATTATAAATTACAATGCATCCATTTAGAGATTGTGATGCAGAAATAGGAATGAAGATTTAGGTCTTATCTAATTTATTAAATACAGATGTGTATATTTTATCAAAACATATGGTACATTCTAATGAACATAATTTAGATAATGATATTATGTGATTATTTTCGTTAAACTTAGAACCAGGACATCAGGATTGTCAAGTAAATTTAAATCTATTATTATAACACCTAAATGTTGGAGTCATCTTAATTGATCAGCGAAATGTTATTTTTGGAGTCTATAACGTCAACCACTTAGCTCTTCATGCAGTATAGGCAACACTCCCTGTGTCAGTTGTTTTCTTTGTTCTTAAGTATGCATTGTTATACCGCATTACGTATACTAAGAAATGAACCATCTAGCGAATACGGTATATCAAGACGTTTTGAGATATAGAAGTTCGTACATTTTTACCTGTTTTTTAAACAGCCATTGTCAGTTATTCCACATCTGCTCCTGCAGAAGGAAATATATATCCGTGTTTTTATCTTTAATTACGTAACCTCAGAAAAAAATACAAAATTTCACCTTCACTGTGATGGTATCTTTTTCTCTCCCAGAAAACCTATCACGCTTTTAGGATGTCTTTACAAAGCGGGCACTAATACATTCAGTTACAAACAGCATTGCACGCGCTATAATCTTTTAATCTAGTGCTTCGATTGCATGGATCAACTTTTATTCGTGAAATTAAAAAATATCTTTTCTCGACTTGAGTTGAGTTGCGACAGCGAGATCCATAGTTATTGAAATTTTAATCGAATTCAAAAGACGTAGGTTTTAATAATGTTATTACTGTGAGGAAGATAAAAATAAATGTGTGATAGGTGGTATTGATATGAGCTATGTTGTCAGTTAAATGATATAAACCAAATATTTAACGAAAGTCAGAAAGAATTTAATGTTAAATGATTTTTTTCACTTCGTTAGTCATTATTATTAAATCTTTTTTATTTATTTAATCCTATCCTATCCTATCCAGTTAAATTAACGTCGTATTCGCCCGTTTGGGCATGTACAACTGGTTAATGCCCCCTTTGGGGCTAGTTGATTTATTCGAGGGAGGTGGAATGGTGCCACACCTCCCTACGCATTAATTTTATTTATTTATTTAATAAAAACAGTTATAATATATGCACGCCGCTAGTGGGCACTGGCGATCAAGATTAACGTTTTCTCAAAATGTCAACCTCATTACACCTGGTACTTTCTCCGCTTTAATATGTAAAAAGCCGACATTATTACTTTTGAATAAAGTCGTGGTTGAAAGGTTAAATGTCTATATTTAGCGTATATGACATCGGGCCATTAATTTCTACAACTTCTTCAGCGGAAAAAAAACAAAAATCTAATTTTTCAAAACGCTGAAAAACTAAATAAACGAACATATACGCTCACCTACGCCTTCATTTTAAATACTTTGGAGTTCTTTTCACAAGAATAATGGTAAAATGTGTGCCAATATTAGCGGAAAACTCACAAATTACGTCTTTTTCAAAGGTCACCCATGCCAGCAAGAACGATAACTCTTTCCGGCACATGGGTACGTACACAATGTAAATACGATATAATTTGGGTTATAAAAAAAAAAACCCACACAAAAACTTGATCGTATGAAAAGGCTACGTTTATAGCAAGGAATCTGATTATAGAGACGTACTGTCTTTCATTATATCAAACGTATTACAAAATATTTGTACAATGTTTTTTGTGTAATATATTTTCGAGGTTAGAAACTGATTCAGTGATACTGTCGATAATATGTATGTGATTGTGATCACGGAGATATTATTATTGTCAGGTCATCTGTTCTATGTACTATTCTTATTTAGAGACACTGGTATTAACATTAAAATGTTCATGTTTTGAAGAGATGAAAAAGAGGTAATAAAAGAAAGTTAAATAATTTTTCAGAATTTTGAAGAATGAAAACAAATGCATTTAAAATTGTAATGCCATTTTTGTGAATATCAATATGAATGTTGCCATCATAAGCCAATGAATAGAGAATCGAACTGAGTATTTGTCCATTTAAACAAATAATCCTATGTATTTCTTGAGAACCAACTCGGTGTCAGTTTATTCTCTATCTCTGATACAACACTTATCTTTACTTACTATAGATATGAAAACTGACCAAATATATCTTATGATAACTAAATTCTAAAATAGCAATTGTTATGTACTAAATTATGATTTCAGATCAAATGTATTTATGTTAAAGAACATTGTAATGAATATGCACTATTGGTTGTAAGAGTAACATACAATTTCAATTTGGTATTTCTTATGATTATTTAATTTTATGCAAAAATGTTGGGGGGGGGGGGTGATAACAAGGCACAGAAAGTCTTCAGAAGTACCTAGAACTTAGAAAAAGTGAATTTATTCTTGAAGCTGAATGTTCACAACACATTTATATATAACCATATGTGAAAAATATGCAGCTTTCAGCAAGAAATAACATGAGGTCAAGAATTTTCAAAAAGTGACCAAAGACCAATATTAAAAATGGTAGACGGTACACGTGTTTGAATGATTCCAATGAATATATTTGAAAAGATAGCATACAAATGGGTTCATTTTTGAAATCTGCACACTCAAATTAAGCAGAAAACATTCCATTTTAAAAGCAAGATATAATTTCAACTTGTTTATAACTAAAAAAAAATATAGTATTTCATGCAAAATGTTGGGGGGAGGGTGATAAAAAGGCACGGGGAGGCTTCTGAATTACCTGGAATATAGAAAAAGTCAAATTATTCTTAAAGCTAAATGTTCACAAAACATTTCTATATAAAATATATGTAAAAAATATGCAAAATTCCAAAGACCAATATTAAAAGCTATTTATAACTCCAGTAATCCCGGCAGAATAGGATATATAGGCTCCAAGAGCAGCGCTGTAGTTTGCACACGGCATTACATTATTCAGCCAGATTTGCGCACAGACCAACTAAGGCTGAGTTGATCTGTGACTATACTTGCGAGGTAAGAAAACTTCTAACTCCACACTGCCATCCTCAAGTTGGATGCACTACGGACAGAACAAGGTATGTTCAGTAATATAGTTGACTCATCGGCCGCAATAACCATTTCATGCTTTAGATTAAATATAATTGATCAAGCAGTCACCTAAATATTTTTTTGCATTTGCGTTTAACAACCATCGTCCTTCTCCAAACACTCTTTGAACTTCTCGAATCACGCGGTCTAGAGCTGATCAGTAATCCCGGTGTATGTTATAAATATTATATTCTATTTATAGACGGGAAATTCCCTGGGGATTTGCAAATAAATGAATCGATCGATGGGTTGGGTCGGCATGACGTCACGAGCTTAGCGACCTACTTTCCGCCATATTGCCGAGGTGAAAACAATCGCTTAGTAACAGTGCAGTAGCGTTAGTTATGTTCGATATTACAAACCGTTTTTGTTTACCTATATTTTGTTTCTTATTTCTGTTTTCTGTTCAGAAATGTTACATGGTCTTCTGTACATGCAGGGTTTTAAACCATATATGTGTGTTTGTCGAATATTTTTTTAGACGTAATATATTTTAGGTTGATAAGGTAGGAAGGAAATCTAAGTTCTAACTCGGGAAATTATACCACCATATAGTGCAGACTACATTCATCATCTGTCCGCTTATCAATACTCTTCACCCCAACAAGTGCGACAAAACTACACAATCTGATTTATATTTTATATGGTAGAGTACAATACATGGTCAACATCGTTGACCAGATTCTATTACTGTGATAAGATGTTAACCGTCAAGGTCCTGATTATAAATTCGTAGAATACTACGAGTTAGCAGGTCATATCTTTAAAGAAAAACTGTCAGTTCTTTCGGTCGATGTTATATTACAAAGACTCTATACATAGTTACGAAAATGATATTTTACGTCGGCTTTGTCTTACCAAGAGAAAAACTGTGTTCTTTTGTGGGATTTGTTTTGGTATTTCTCCTTTTGCTTGTTTGAGAATTTTAATGACAATCGACTTAGAAGAAAAAAAAAAAGAGAAGCATATTATCCGTATCCAGATTTCACTAAAATTTACCATGAACCTCTCATTTTGCTAGGCCTACCCCTACTCCTCCACTAGAATAGGGGGTAAACTCACTCAAGTTCCCAAACGTTAACGCTTGCGTTCATGTTGAAATGCTTTACGAATGACCATGTAAATACTCCCATATTTCCTGTCTTTACACATAAAAAAAAATTACTTCTATATTTTTGTTACCTTTACATAAACATGTAAAACGTACATAGGAAAATGCAAAGACGGACGGCAATTTTTTTCTTCTCATTTCAATACAAAATGAATGTAGATTATTTTTTAAACTCGACTCCATCACCTTAGATTCTCAAAACTCTCAAGAATCTGCTTTTCGACCCTGACAAACTTGCCAAATCAATTCGTTTTTCTGCTTGCCAGAAGACTGGAATTTAACATCGCCAAAATATTTCTGTATAAAATTTTGAATTAGCATACTAGCATTATGTTGTTAAACGTTCATGCCGATAATTAGAGAATCCCCTTTTCTTGCTTCAGCGAAAATTACATGTCAAATGCTATCTTTTACAAAATGTCTTAGCACTAAAAAAATCTGTCAAGTTTTGCGTGCTGTTTATTTTTAAAGTAGTTGGTTTGTTGGTTCGTCGGATAGATCGATGGAAGGACGGACATACAGACAATCATAGATAGATAGATAGATAGATAGATAGATAGATAGATAGATAGATTAATTTTAATCATTAATAAATGCTGATACTATTATATCTTGCCAGTGTTTCGACCTTCAGTGAGAATAAATTAATGTAGATTATTTTTGAATATACAGTAGGTTTGTGAATTAATTTATCATTCCAATACCCCATCCAAGTCTAAAAGTAGTCAACATATGACTGTTTAAAAAAAGGACAGATTTCGGTTTTAAATTTCCGTTTTTATGTGTATGTGAATTTTAATTAAAACCTGCTAATTACTGCAGTATCCTGGTCGTTCTCATAATTAAAGAGATTAAAAGAAATGGCACACAATCAGAGTAGTCAATCATTTAAAAGAACAATTCAGGGTGGGCACATATAGTTGGCTCGTATGACATATATTTAGTTTGGAGTTTGCATTATAATGGCAAATATGAACGATGGAGTGTTAAGGAAATAAGCGTGGCTCGGTACGATTTATAATCTGCGGAATATATAAACGACGGAAAAGCTGAGCGGTTAAAGGTAGAATTTGTAGCTTATTTGTTTTTTTTAAACCTAAAATAGACACTTGTATATTTATGTAGTTATTGGCGAGAGAGAAAAGACATATTTGGTAATTTAGGAAGAGTTTTTAATTATTTAAATTTTTCTTTTACATATGATGGTTTGTGCAAACACCAACACTGCAAATCTTAGGCATATCTTAAAATGTGTAAATGTTCCCCACACGGCACACGTTACTCAAGTAACTAGAACAATGGCGGTTGTTTTCACCTCGGCGGTCGTAACCATGCACTGAAAATGCCCGGATGTGAGAAAGTGCCCGAATTCCCGACCCAACCCATAGATTGGTGCGTTTTGGCATCGATTAATTTATTTAGTGCGTGCGACAGTAATTATGTTTCTCCTTGTTTAAACACAATTCTAAATATGAACCAAATTCATCGTTATTACAGAGTCTGGTGCTTAACGGAAGTTTCCATACTAACACGACACCATATTACATACAATTTGGGCAAGTCTATTTTCCACAATTAGAGTGACGTCATTGCTCCTGTGTGATTACTCCCTGATACTTCCGTCAATTACGGTAAGGTTAAGAGTTATATCCCTTTGCCATCTGAAAAAATCTACCTTCTAGGTATCACGGTACCAATTGTTTTTTCCATAGACCTCAATGCTAATATTTGGAGAGATAAATATATTTTCTATCCGAATTTAGCGTGCATCTCACACACTGTTATAGAGAACAATGTTAGATTGTCAATTTGATGATGACAAAACCAGGTACTCCATTGCATTTAAGAGAGATAACTCTGCTGGAACTAGACTGGGGTATGAGTTATCTAGTTACAACATACCTATTTTCAGTCAAATGTATCACATTTTCAAAAAATCATAAAAAATACAAAATATGATCTATATAGGAATTAGCATAAATCCACATGTTGCCAAGAGGCTAAAAAAAAATTTAAGCCTAAGAGAAAGTACAACTCTTACATAATCCACCAATCAAAGCTTGTGTTATTGTTTATTTTTTAATACAATGGACCCTACACCTTAAGCTCCACCCACATGGACTTGCGCAATTGGTACCGTTATACCTATAGCAAACATTGATTTTTCCAATAATCTGTGAAATAGCTCGGGACTATATAAGTAACAAATGTACTTGGTCTCGCTTGTCAAAAACAATTTTATGAAGAACTAAGCTATGTTCTATATGATTGTGTATAGAAATGTTATTGAGCTGTTTGAACTCTTGTTTTCATACCTTTGCTTCACTATCAAACTCATCTTTTGAAATAAAATGAATTTTTTAACTATGAGTTGTGTTTTATTCATATTAGCACTTATCGAACTTCACTTTGGTGATATGGGATAAATCACATTATGTCATATTGTTTAATAGTAAGGTCAAAGGTCAATGCACTAGTTAGCATGTAGCAGTTCTACTGTTAAAGAGACATTTTGATCTTAAATAAAGGACTTATATTTGTTTCATGAACACAGAAAGTAACAACAGGGACAGGTAGACATGGCCCAAAGTATTAGCTTTGAACACTTTATACTGTCAGCATATGGAAGAGGTCACTAACCCCCAGTCCTCACACAAAGGTCAAGCTACCCAGCCTCTTTGTCAGACAAATAGAAAGCTTCCCTCCTTTGTGTAGTGAATACAATTGATGCAATAAGCCAATATGACACCAAATAAAGTAGATAACAGCTTTCTAAGTGGTTATGTTGGATTTGGGGGTGAAAATGGGGACTAAAATACAGAAAAAGGTTAAAGTTTAACAATGAGTATAGTGAGTCCAATGGATTTAAAAACAGGAGGAAAGTGTGTATCTAAATGGGAGATGTAGGTAATAATACTGGAATTAAAGGAGACACAAGCAGCAATGAGAAAAATGAGAAGTGAGAGCTTGATGATATTACCTTGGACAATATTTGGAGACAGTGGACCATACGTGCAGGGACAATAAAAAAGGCACCTGTGCTATAGCATCCCTTACAGGCACCAAATATCAGGTGACATGGTGTTCATTCCCAGCTGATATAAAAGGGTGAATAATGTAGATAATATATATGCATATAATTCATATTTCTTCTAAATAACAAATTAATAATAATGGGCTTTAGTTAGGCAGTAAAATACCTAAACCAAACAAAGCATGTTGGATCAGTTTTCAAACTTGTAAACTTTACTGGGAGAAATTATTAAAGTACTTCTAGTTAAATTTGCATCAAGACCGAGGGCTAATATGATATTTCACAAATCTTCTCTTATTTTTATACGCCATCACTAACATTGTGGGTTTCTATTTATTGAAATGTTATGTCAGGTGTAAGGGAGATAACTGAATGATATACATAAGGTGTGTACTTTTTATTACCTCCAATATATTATCCATGTAATACAGATGAGTTCAAGAACACATGTATTAACTTCAATGCAATTAAATTATCCAAAAAATGTATTACTGATAAAGTGAGAACTTAAAATCCAGGATTATATATATATAGTGGAGACCTCAAGAATGATTATGTAACTAACTAGAGAATCGCATTTTTAATTTCAAGACACAAAAGTTTACCAAAAAAAGACAATTAGAGCAGGACAATTAAAATCAAAATAGGAAGGAATAGCATATCTTTAGCAAACTACCTAAAATACATATACCAGAATATTCTTTATGATACAAGTGAACTGTCTACACATGGACCATTAGTGTCCTCTATCCTGGTCTATAACATGCTTTACACGAACATAAAAGTTGTTTTTTATCCATGATTTTTCATCTTTTGTGCATAGTCAATATGTGGCTAACATTAACTATATTAACTTTACATAACTTATTTTTTGGCCTGTATGCTAATATTGGAGCTGATTACACAGTCACAAAGCCATCAGTCTATATATGTCATAGATATAGTTACAAAAGCCCCATTCCAAAGCTAATGTGTGTTATTTTCTACATTTTCTATGTAAAAGTCAGTCAATATTAGACCAAAACATCTCAATATCCATTGTTTAACCAAATGACACTATGACAGTATATAAATGGTGGCTATGTATACTAGTTACTATGGATACACTGTGAAGCTGGTATTATCCTTTAGGTATCACGGTACCAATTGTTTTTCCATAGACCTCAATGCTAATATTTGGAGAGATAAATATATTTTCTATCCGAATTTAGCGTGCATCTCACACACTGTTATAGAGAACAATGTTAGATTGTCAAATTGATGATGAAAAAACCAGGTACACCATTGCATTTGAGATAACTCTGCTGGAACTAGACAGGGGTATGAGTTATCTAGTCACAACATACCTATTTTCAGTCATATGTATCACATTTTCAAAAATCATAAAAAATACAAAATATGATCTATATAGGAATTAGCATAAATCCACATGTTGCCAAGAGGCTAAACTTTTTTTATGCCTAAGAGAAAGTACAACTCTTACATAATCCACCAATCAAAGCTTGTGTTGTTGTTTATTTCTGAATACAATGGGCTAAGCTAACAAACCGCGATGACCTACTAAAATATGGAAAGAAGGAAAAGGCCGATAAGATACCATTTATCCTGACCTACCATCCAGACAACCCCAAAATAAGTAAAATCATCGGGAAACACTGGCCCAACGTAGAATCATCGGATGCACTAAAGTTAATCCTCCCGAACAAAACCTGTAGTTG
Organism: Unio delphinus; assembly: GCA_029339505.1. Lineage (NCBI taxonomy): Eukaryota > Metazoa > Mollusca > Bivalvia > Unionida > Unionidae > Unio > Unio delphinus. The sequence goes on along the minus strand of JAQISU010001251.1, from coordinate 217,426 downwards.
CCTACCGGAGACCAAAAAACCTCAAGGATATCCTAGTCAGGGCGAAGCTAGCGCCAATCACTAATCAAGACCACCCGAGTCAATCTGGCCCCTGTCGCGATAAAAGGTGCAAAACCTGTCAACACATGATAGAAACCAGGACTTTTTCTAGCATAGTGACGAGAGAAAAACTAAACATACATGGTCCAAACAAAACGTGCAAAACAGAGAATGTAATTATCTCATCACATGTAAGATCTGTAGTCTGCAGTATGTCTGAGAAACTGAGAGGCTACACGAAAGGATCAACCTTCATAGATCTGATTGGATAACAAAGAAGCTATACAGAAGTCCGGTCGCAGAACACTTCTCCTCCCCTAGCCACACCTTCAGTGATGTAACACTTATTGCAATTGCTCACAACCACAACTGGAGCTCCGAAACCAGGAAAGAAAAGGAATCTTATTGAATACGACGCCTTCGAACATTGAAACCGAGCGGTTTAAACCAAGAAGACTAGAAAAAGACAGCCGTGTACAAATGTAATTATCTTTTCCAGCTGACACATTTTCTATTAAATAATTCTCTAAATTTGCTTAATAGCCTCTTACTACTAATGTAAAATATCCGGGATATAATTTACGCGTACATAAATTTACATACAATAACAGCTGTGTCGCTTTGGCTCATCGATTTTGACATTTTACAGCATTCGCAACAAGTTGAAGAAACTTGTTGTAACATAATAAATTTAAAGTTTGAATTCCTGTAGAAACAGGCATGTAAAGTTTCGTAAACACGATTTTTGTATTTTACTTGTCTGTCTTGTCTATGTTCTGTATTTGCCTTTGACAAAGACTCATTAAGAGTCGAAGCGCTCAGGCTAGAGTGATACTAGTTCTGCACTGTTGTTTGTCAGTTTTTTGCATTTATCTTTATCAATCCCTGACACACGTGATCCTTTGCTGGATCCAGTGCATTTGAAAGGACTGTTATATGCCATATGATGTGTATTCTTTATATATATATATATATATATATATATATATATATATATATATATATATATATATATATATATATATATATATATATATATATATATATATATGTATATATATATACAGTGGGACAACGATTTAACACGCCCCGTTATTACACGATTTCGGATATAACACGGTCGTGGCATGGCTCCCGAAATCAGGTAATTTATTACAGGTATTCTTTTCAAAGACCCCAAAAAAAATCTATTAAGTATGAAAAATAAAATACGTCAAGAGTTTAATTTATCATTCTCATACTCGTCTAAAAAGTGCGAAAAAAACCGTGTAGAAAATGTATTATCATTTTGGGGAGGAGATCACACACAAAATCGAATACTAAATAATCGTTGTATGGCACCTACAATTTCAAAAATTAACAAATTTTTTCTAATTTTGTGCCAGAATAAACTTCGAAAAGACGAACCAATTGCTGGGCCTATTGAGAACTTTGATTTTTGTTTATTGTTGAAAAATGACAGCTCATAAGTGTCAATATTATTATTACTGATCCCTGAGCAATGAAGCCATCGTGTCTAGTTTGTGTTTGTCTTAAATGCATTCCAAATACAATCGTTGCTCTAATAATCTCCGATATATGTTCTCTTAATTTCATACACAACTAATCAACAGCCAATGCGGGGGTTAATAAAAGATTCTCACCAGAATGTATAAATCAATTAATTTAAGTACATTGTTTATCATCAAAGTGAAATGCCGAGCTAAGCTTGTTCAAATCAGGGGAAACGATTTATACAGCATCAAAGAAACAAAAGCCGCCAACATGTGTGCGTGGCTTGGCTGTGTTATTTTATGCAATCTGTTGACAGGTAAATTCGAATTCTGCAACTGAGAACTATAATTGACTTTGCCAAGAGCAAACGTGACATTAGCAGAAAGCAGCAAATAATCAGAGTTTTCAAACAATAATAACTATTGACAGATGAGAAATGTAATGGTATAAAATGTATACGACACAGAGGTCTCGGAAACGCTTAATTACGCGTATTTTAGTGCAAATATTTGATCTGGGACACATAAATCACTCAATGCAGGAGTCCTCCGTACGCAAATAGCTAGGAGGCAAAGTTAGTGTTGATTACTTTATCATAAATGAAAAAATAAAAAAACAACATAACAACACATCGGGAGCATACACACACATAAAAACTTAATTATTTTGATGGGGGGGGGGGCATCTGTCTGGTGCCCCCAAAAAGAAAGGAAAAAAAGCAAATAGCTGGGAAACAAAGTTAGTGTTGATTACTTTATCGTTTTAGCTGTGCTGATATTTACAGTGACATAATTCAGTGGTTAAAATACAGCCAGTTCTGCCTGCTGTATTTATTAGAGTACATCAAAAGAACATGACGCAATTGCTGGGAGGCAAGTTCAAAGGACTTTGACTAGCAGCTTGGGTGGGAAAATGTGCTGAAATTTACAATGACTAAATTCAGAGACAGAAAGATCCTGAGATGTACATGTAGTTATTATAAGAATACACATTAGCTTCCTTTACTTAATCTACGGACATGTACTATTTCATCATTCATTACGTACACCCGTTACGTAATTTTTGTTATTTTCTTTTGATTGAATTCATTCATATAATGATCTGTGACAAGATTATTGAATATTTTACATCCGTGTGTGGATATTTTTGATGGAAATATTTGTATTATGGATTCAATGCATGTTACAAGATTCGCTGGTGAGTACACAGTGCTGATACTCTCTTCATGCAAAAGATTATACATGTATATATAAATTAGACACGTGTATGTGCCAATGCATGGTTCTCTGAATAAAGTAATAGATTATATCTGCAATTTCTGTTACCACAGCAAATGTTTTTCTCATTTAATATATATTGATCAAAAATGGTAATTGTGCCATGCATTTTCGCACCCGTCTTTATGTACCCACCCCACCCCCAATTAAATCCAAAAGTGTCTTGGTATTGTACATGGTTGCTTATAACACGGTTCGGTTCATAACACGGTCGTATTCTATGGCTCCCAACTACCGTTATATAGCGGGGTCCCACTATGCATATATGAATTTGGGACTGGGATGCCTAAACTTAATTTGCTATGAGCCTCCGTGAACCTGTCAGGGGATCAAACAATATTCTTATGTTTTGATTAATTATTGCTATCGATAAAATATAGACCAGTTTGTCCTTAATGGTGTGATCTGTATGTAATGAATTTTTATATTATTCAGGTGGATGCAGCATCAAATTTATTCATAAAAATTATCCTTTGTATCCAAGGCCAAATAATTCGATCAGGAGCATACATATCTTCGAGCAAAATTATTTCAATAGACGTCAACATTTCAGTACTTTAGCATTACACGATGCTACTGCTAGATGTATACTCTATCTGTATAAATGTAACAGCATACATATTTTATATGTGCGTATATTCAAAATTGTAATTATCTATCCCTACTAATCGACAAACATAGGTACTTGAATTTTTTATCTATCTATTCTTCTGACTATATATACACATTAATACAAATTTAAACAATCGATTATAATCTATTGCCAAAGTCAACAGTTATATTGTTTTCCAATTTTAGGTTGGATCTCAACCAAATAAACGTCTTGTAATTAAACCAATCGAAAGAACAACATGGCTACAGTCGTTCAAGTTGAAGAAGCAAATGTTGAAAATATTGACCTCATAATGCTTAAGAAGACATACAATACAAATTTTCTGCTTTTGAAATGGAAGAATGAAACTAAGGTTTGTGTGATATTAAATTTATTAGAAGTTTCAGCATCTTCTATAAAAGGAATGTTTTATGAAGTTTCTAGTGACTATTTTGTTAAACATCAAACACAGTTTAATGTTTTCTTAAGTTTGGACATACATACTTTTGTTTGTCATCAAGATAAATTGTACAAGATGGTAAAATTTCTGCATAAAAGGTTAAGTGAAAATCTGTACGTAACTGCGTTTATGCGTTTCAATAGGGACAGTTTATCGTTCAAACTGAGAAGAGAAACAAAAAACGATGATGCAAAATGTCAGCTCTTCGCTGCAAAACTTTTTAATGAAATGGGAAATATATACGTCCCCAGACTTTGAATTGTTTTACATTCTTTGTCGTATTACCTTCCAGACTTCTAGTGTACCAGTGTGGATCGAAATTTTAATACAGTTGTTGACATCTACAAACCACCATCACTATAATGTCATGGTACCTGATCACACCTTTGGTTAAATATGCAAACACCCCCATACGAAATGGATACTGTTATCTACACTGGTGTTTGTTAAAGTGGATCCAAATTTGGGTTACTAAAATAGAATACATTTGTACGGTACAAAAATTTATGGTTTTTTGTCAACAAGTGTTAAGAAATTCATTTGCATATTTCGTTTGGATCAGTGTAAAAAATGTTTTAAAAATATGAAGCTTCATTACTAGTACTATTATTACAGCTGGTACTATCTATTGTGAATGCTAATGCTAAGTCTACTAGTGACTCCGTACAGTTTCTATGATCATTTGTTTTGTGCCGCATACATAAGCAAAAGTCAGTTTCTCATAGGTACCTTCTCGTTATTACTTCTAATAAAATATATTTTCATTCTTTATTTCAGCCTCACCGAACCGAGCGTCCTTGAAAGCAAAGATGCGCAGTTTGTTATCGAAATGGGATTTTCAAAGAAAGATGTCGCACTGGCAATAAATGACAATTTCAAGAAAGGTAAAACAACTTACAGATTCGAATGATATCATTTTCTTTGCATATATTAAAGCACGAATTAATGAACGAACTGAACATGGTGTACAATATGTGGAGCGTATTTTATTTTCAAGTCAGTCGTTTTGCTTTTCTGCAGCCCCAGGTTCAATCATAAGGGCTCGTGTGTACACAAGATTCATATTGTTCAGCCAAGTTTTATGGTTTCTTTCATCTAGTTTGGTGACCCCAGCACATAAAACCATCTTGAACCATGACCTGATTCGTTGAAAGTGCTTGATTTTTTTCGTTACTGGAAATAGGATTGCTCGATGTACAATGAAACCTTTCTGTACCGGACAAATAAACGATGAAATAATTTGGTCATGTTTTGGTCATTTGCTGTTCAAAAGGTAAAATACAAGTCGAAATAACAATTGGTAAAGTCTGGATTTGAGAGGTGATTGATTAAGTTATATAGCCTCTCTCAGCGGCTGAACAGGATGAAATTGAATTGAACAAAAGGAAAGAAACAGCTTAATTAAAAATTTATGGTAGTTATCTATGATGGAATCAAACTAAAAAAAATTTATGGAACATATTTTATTTTTTAATGATTTTATTTTGATTGTTTTATTTTGTATTGGGTAATATTATAGTTACCATTGTACACTGTACATATAATAAAGGTTGTAAAATGTAGTCTGATGAAAGACCGAATTAAACCCGTACAGTGCAACACTCAGGAACTATATAGTCAAGTCAGGGACAGAATTATTAATAAATGGCAACAACAATGGGAAAACTTCACAAATGGTAGACATCTATACCAACAACAAGAAGAGGTCACTAGAACTCAATGTTTACCAAAAAATTCCTGGCAGCCATTGATATTAAAATCATCAACAGAATCAGAACAGGTAAAACACTACTAAATGGCAGTTTTATGAAACATATAAGTACAGGACCCACGCCGGATAAATGTCCACACTGTCCAGAAACTGAAACATTGGAACTTGTATTCAACATATGTCACAAATACCATCGACAACGTACCATCCTCCAACTACAACAAAGAAAACTTGACTCAGTTACATCATTTCCCCAAATTCTAGATAAAAGGTATAAGAAAAACGTAAATACTACCTATATAAATATACGTAATTACCTAAATTCTATAGACATAAAACACAAAATATAAATATCAAAACCATCAAATAAATAAATAAACATAAACACAGCCATAGAGTTAATATTTATCAGTCAAGGGGCCTGAGCAGATAATAACACCGCTAGCTCAAAAGCAGACCCACGTAACTATGCCTTAAATAAACAGACATAAAATAAATATTATAACTACCAAATAAATAAATAATTAACGAGACAATATCGGTTAAAGGGGCGAGAGCGGATAGCAATACTCCTAGGTTAAAAAAGCAGAACCACTTAAATAAATATATAAAATAAAAGAGAAATGGGGAAAGGAAGGGAAAGGGGGAGGATAATATAAACATCGTAATGCAAGGAAAAAGGGAAGAAGGAGAGGGGGGGGGGAAGAGAACATTACACTAAGTAGTGGCACAATGTAGGAACAGAAAAACCAGTTAACCGACAAGTGGCAAGATAAATACAAGTGTGATGAGAACACCGGGATCAAATAGTGATAGCTCAAGGAAACATAACACCAACAATCCGACAAGAAAAAGTAAAAAGAAAGGGAAAAGAAGTAGGGAGGAAGGAAAAGAAAGAAAGAGGAAAGAAGGGAGTAGGAAGAAAGTGGGAAAGAGAAAAGGGAAAAGAAGAGAAAAAGAAGTAAGAAATGATACAACACCAAACACACCCCTACAATTTTTTTTTTTTATACACAGAGTTCTCATTTGGTACGAGAACCTTTTTCGAACAATCTTTTTTTTCGAAATCCGATGATCAATTTTGACCACCACTCAAAATTAACAAGCTAAACTACCTAACAGTGACTACACTCATTTATGTCGCAAAGACATTTTAGCAATTAAATTTGCTAAGGACCTACAACATGTGCACTATGTACTAGAAATATTTATTGATAGGAAAGATGAAAAATTATATGACAACATGGATTTGATATAATTGCACAGGTGGCTTACACATTATTGGTATTTTTTCTGTCCATAGTAAAACTGGACTAGATTAGAAATAAGTGCGACCCGGGCGTTTCAAGCGTAAACAATGGCAACATCCAGGAGCGTGGAGAAACAGAAATAGGCTAACCTTATTGTCGACGAAAACATGGCTGATCCATTGAACTTTATCTACTTTTACGTAACACCGGTTCTGATTAGATGTTGGAAATCTTGATTTCAAGCTCGGCCTATTCTCACACTGATGTAAAGTACAACTAAACTATTTGGCAATTCACTAATTACATAGATACTTAATACTTCATTTTAGAAGTAATAAGATATCAAACCAATTGGATTCTTTCTTTAACTCGAGTGAAACAATTTGACAAACTAGCTTTCCTAAACCGGGTGCCTTCCTGCTTTGCCGTGACCCGACATGTTACTCTAAGGCGAGACTGCCATTTAACGCGGGTGCCGGGGAGACTGCGACAACACAGCCTAGTATAGTCAAAGTTACTTTTGGTCCCGACCAATTAAATAGCCCAACCCTCGGGCATTAACTGGTCGCGAAAGCACATAGTTGCACTTGCGACCTTAATAAATTTAAAATTAATTAAAATTATTAGAACCATTCCACGGAATAACTATAGAAGATGGCGTGACAGCATCAAAGTTATTCAACAATTTAAGACAGAGCTATTTCTGGATATTAGACAGGAATATGTAGTGGAAATACTACATAATGAATGGAAGTTTACGAACAGCCAGGACATTGCAAAAAGACTGAAAATAGCCAGGGAGCTCTTAGAAGGAATGCTAGAAGAAGAAGCCGAAAAGTTGCGAGGCTGTATTAACCAACCCTATGTCAGAGTGGGGACATTGAAGGAAGTGATAGATATTGTCGAAAACGTAAAGTGCTTTTTGGATAATATCTTGACAGAGTAGCCCCATGTCCAAATTGGTTTGGACCAGCTCAAGAAAGCTGAAGAACTGATGAGAAAGAAGCTGTTAGAAGAAGTGAAGAAGATAAAAGATAACTGGAGTAAGGAGAGAAAGGACAATGAAAACAAAATAAAGAAAGAGGAATTTGAAAGATTAAATAACAATTGGATAAAGATACAAGAGAAGTTTAGAGCTATGGGACATCCTGACTGGATTCCCGAGGACGAAAAGAAGAACAAAAAGGGAATCATTACTAAAATCAAAAGGTGTTGGAACAACGGAAGAAAATAAAAGAAGTACCCAAAGGCCCTTTTCAGGGCCACTCATGTGCCTCGAAAAGATATTAGCTTTCTTTGCCTCTATTTCTCTTGTCGCTAAACAGTCCCAAATACAAATAATATTTCCCATGTTCAATTTCCCTTGTCGATATATAGACCCACTATGTTCAATTTCCCTTGTCGCTAGATAGATCCAAATAGTTCCCATGTTAAATTCCCCTTGTCGCTAGATAGGCCCACCATGTTAAATTCCCCTTGTCGCTAAATAGGCTCACCATGTTAAATTCCCCTTGTCGCTAGATGTGCCCATCATGCCTTGTCGCCAGACATACCCAAGCCCTTTTTGACTGGACTTCCCATTGTCGCTAGAAATCTTGTCGCCAGACGTGCCCAAGCCCCTTTTTCTGGATTTCCCATTGTTGCTATGGTGCCCCATATTACTACTTATATATATATATATATATATATATATATATATATATATATATATATATATATATATATATATATATATATATAAGTTCTTCAATCACACATACACTCTTCATCAAAGCAAGATGGCTACATACTTATTTAAAGGAAGTCACAAATAAAATTGCCTAAGGTCGTTAGCTTCAGATGTAGCTGGTTTTCCTGGCTTCTTTCTTTTGATGAATTGTTCAATTTGATTGGACGAGTCCATCAGCTTTGGCCAATCAAAATGTTCATTACACTAATTCACTCTACGTAGAAATAACACGCTCGAGGATTCAAAATTTGTGTAGTCGATTTACATCTTCAGTGTTTAAAAATGCCAGGTCTTTGCTCTTTCAACTCTATCTGGCTTGAACAAGAGAAATACAAGGAATGGCTGCAAAAGGATAAATTATGTAAACGAAAGGCGTTTTGTACATTGTGTAAAATTAAGACGATCAACTTGGCTTCAGTGGGAGAAGGAGCCTTTCCTTTACAAGTCATGCCAAAGATAAGTTGCAAATTATTAACTACATACTGTTCATTTAGTGCAACAAAGATGCAGAAGTATAAGCTATTGGTAGTTTGGGGCAAAATACTCTTCGGGTATAAAATAAGATATTGTTTAGTTTGATGATTTGGGAGATACAGCAGAAGATGGCCTGTTTAAATTTACTTATACCGTCGGTCACAGGCATTTGATTCTTGAGTAAATTCATGTATACACTCACCATATAACCATATAAGAGTGTTATATGGTGAGTGTATACATGAATTTACTCAGAATCAAGTGCCTGTGCCGTCGGTTTATTTAAAATGTTTGAGGGACAAAAATCATTTTCGAAAATTTTGTTCTACATAATAATGTTCCTTGGTTTAATATAGAAACATCCTTTGTAATAAAATTCAATTCACGGATAAACAGTTTTAAAGTGCGCATGCATACACTATAGTTAAGCAAGAGTTGTTGTTCTTAAATTGCGAGTAAAAAAAAAAAAATTAAATGGCGTTAACGTGTGCTGTGAAGCTTTAACTGTAGAAAGTCAAGTCATTTGATTAGGCAAATAAAAAAAAGAATTAAAAAATGGGTTTCCAGTTGATGTCATGTCCCCATTTCTCATTGCTGACCCTCGACTTTTTCCCCAATGCTATAAAAAAAAATTATTTAAAAAAATTACATTGCCGAAATTGATTTGTGTCTCTAGTCTGACTATACATCCCCATTTGTTTTTACCCCTAAGTTATCCAATCGGACAATCAACAAACAGGCATCTGTTGAAAACCTCAGCAGAGAAAGCTTCAGAGCTCAAAGGCTAATCATTGACACAATGAGAAAAGCAGGTGGACCTTTGGAAATCATCATTAGCAATGAAATGATGACATGCCTCCTCTGCAAGACATAATTACCATGCCTATCTGGATTAGAAGAAAGCAGAGGAGAAGGATGAGAAGAAAAACCAAAAGGGAAAGAAACGGGAGTTAGCCTTTGATGAAGTGGAAGAACTTTAACCCAAAAAGCTGCGTCTTGAAGCTGACATTGCCAGTCTACATGCTTCCTCTGTACATAAAGCAGAAGAGTTAAAAGGACTCATTGTGCTTGTCACAGAGTCAAATACTCTTAGGAGAAAAGCAGAGGAAAAGATGACAGTGGTGGCTCTCTTTCCAAAGTGATTGAAGAGGAAAAAAATCAAAACTAGTAATGCATTTAAAGCAATGCTGATATCTGTTAAGAGAACAATTTATTTTGTATTAAATCTGACACATATGTTACATATTTCTGAAAAAAAACAACGAATGTTAACCTATCTTCCAGATCATTATAATGCAATTTTAGGAATTTAATCATAGCTTGACTTTAATCGGTAAACAATATTGTAGTATTTCATTTTGGCATTAGTTGTTTTCTCATATAACCTGTATACACAATGTTAGCAAAAATAGGTCTTGGAAATCTCTGTTTGTGGTCTTTGAAAGTTTGGGAAAAGTCTTTGAATTTATCATTCATTGTTCAGTATGAACCCTGATATCCTATTTTATATATATATATATATATATATATATATATATATATATATATATATATATATCCTATTCCGCCGAGATTACTGGGAGTTATAAAAAAATTAAAAAAGAGGGCACTGTACACATTAGTTTGCACACAGCATTACATTATTCAGCCAGATTTGTGCAGAGGCAGAGTTGATTTAAACAAGTCATGTAAATTTCTCAGTCCACACTGCCATCCTCAAGTTGGATGCACTACGGTAAGCACACTTCTTCATTAATACAGTTGACTCATCGGCCGCATTAACCATTTCATGCTTTTAGATTAAATATAATTGATCAAGCAGTGACCTAAATATTTTTGCATTTTCTCTAACTGGCCCATCCTACGTTTTTCCACCTGAGTGGCTTCAAGGATGGTATTTTGTAATCTGTTTATATACCCACATTCGTTTCTCCGGCTTAATTCAATATCCAAATAACTGATTGTAAATGCGCTTTTTAAATCGAAAGCATGCCAATTCATACTCAATATTTAACGTCAACCTTCGCCAAACACTTTTCAAACTTCTCGAATCACGAGGTCTAGAGCTGATCAGTAATTCCGGTGTTTGTTATAAATATTCTATTTATAGACGGGAAATTCCCTGGGAATTTGCAAATAAATGAATCGATCGATTGGGAATAAAGACTCAGACTATAATCACAACAACTTGTGCACAGTAATTTCGATCGAGCCTTATTTCTTGTAAGGTGGCAAGGAATGGTTTCGTTGCGTAGCACTGGTTGTTGTTGTTTTGGGGTTTAACGCCAATTCTCACCTCGGTATAGCTTATAAATGGCGGCCAGTAAAACTGATGGAGGAAGAACACAGGAAAACCCCCGGTAAGAAGCACCGACCCATGGGAAGTTATGACATCTTTCTCACATAACCTCATTAGTCGAGCTCGAGACTCGAACCCACGCAGGGATGAGATGGCAGGGATCGGTAAAGTCCACGCTTTTGAGAATCCTGTATTAATACACTAATGACTGTCAGTCTGTTTTGCCTATATACGGCCGCACATGGCACATGTTTAATGCATTATTGTGATATATATATATATATATATATATATATTGTTGTTATTGTAGGGTTTAATGCCATTTCGATGTTCAAGATACGCTCTACATGGCGGTCAGTATTAATGGTGGAGGACAAACCCGGAAACACCCCCAAAGAACCACCGACAAAGACAACTGGCAAGCTTTCTTACATACCCACATTGGCCGAATTCGAGACTCAAACCCACGCAGACAGAAGTGCGATGGCAGTAATGCATAACAGAGCGCGAGTTTTAGACCACTCAGCAACTCTGGGCCCACAAATATGCATATATGAATTTGGGACTGGGATGCCTAAACTTAATTTGCTATGAGCCTCCGTGAACCTGTCAGGGGATCAAACAATATTCTTATGTTTTGATTAATTATTGCTATCGATAAAATATAGACCAGTTTGTCATTACTGGTGTGATCTGTATGTAATGAATTTTTATATTATTCAGGTGGATGCAGCATCAAATTTGTTCCATCAAAATTATCCTTTGTATCCAAGGCCAAATAATTCGATCAGGAGCTTACATATCTTCGAGCAAAATTATTTCAATAGACGTCAACATTTCAGTACTTTAGAATTACACGATGTCACTGCTAGATATATACTCTATCTGTATAAATGTAACAGCGTACATATTTTATATTTGTGCGTATATTCAAAATTGTAATTATCTATCCCTACTAATCGACAAACATAGGTACTTGAGGTTTTTATCTATCTATTCATCTGACTATATATACAAATTAATAAAAGTTTAAACAATCAATTATAATCTATTGCCAAAGTCAACAGTTATATTGTTTTCCAATTTTAGGTTCGATCTCAACCAAAGAAACGTCTTGTAATTAAACCAATCGAAAGAACAACATGGCTACAGTCGTTCAAGTTGTAGATGCAAACATTGAAAATATTGACTTCATAATGCTTAAGAAGACATTCAATGCAAATTTTCTGCTTTTAAAATGGAAGAATGAAACTAAGGTTTGTGTGATATTAAATTTATTAGAAGTTTCAGCATCTTCTATAAAAGGAATGTTTTATGAAGTTTCTAGTGACTATTTTGTTAAACATCAAACACAGTTTAATGTTTTCTTAAGTTTGGACACACATACTTTTGTTTGCCATCAAGATAAATTGTACAAGATGGTAAAATTGCTGCATAAAAGGATAAGTGAAAATCTGTACGTAACTGCGTTTATGCATTTCAATAGGGACAGTTTATCGTTCAAAACTGAGAAGAGAAACAAAAACGATGATGCAAAATGTCAGCTCTTCGCTGCAAAACTTTTTAATGAAATGCAACGCTGTAAACATATGTGTGGGACTGAAAAATTTATTAGCCATAAATCGGTGTGCAGCGTGGACTCAACCAACGGAAAGAACAAGACATGCTCATTATACCAACTAGATGACAGTCTTTATAGCAGGAAAAAGGAAACACACCCACCTCGCAAATTTGAAGACCGTCAGAAGTTTTTAAAACCTAGATGCAGTGTGGTAGACATAACTCGTAAGTCTGAAGTCAATCAGAATGTTTTAAAACCTAGATGCAATGTGGTGGACGTAACTCATAAATCTGAAGACATCAAATCCTACGACTTAGTTGCTATTCCTGGTGGCCGTCACACACCGGATGACAATCAGACTTGTTCGCTTCCTCTCAACAATATGGCCCCCGACTTGCCTTCTGTTCCATCTCCAAGGTCTGCAAGTAATACACAATCTCGTTCTCATGTGGAGGAACGGCATTCAAATGATTCTACGAATTCTCATTCTGGGAACAACCATGTCCCAATGGACCTTGAAGAATATGAACATTCGTCGAACTTAGGCCAAGCTATTAGCCACGATGGGACATCTAGAAATATATTAGCTTTCGATGTGTCACATAACGATTCCAGGAGTGAAATTTGTATTGACGGAAGTAGTAGTTACAATCATTCTGAACAGCTTCATTTTGGTGGATTAAATTTCGACACTGACTTCAGATTGCCCCCACCAGCTGTAGTACAGCAAAATAGAACATTCACAAGGGGACATATAGGGGGCAGCACCTCCGGCCAGCAACAGCAGTACCAGCAACAAAATAGAGAGACGACTTTTTCTGGCAAGTATTATGGCTGAAAATAACTTTTTATATGAAACAACGGTTTAAATGTAACTGCTAACTTCATTATCAATGTATATAATCTACATTGTTTGCAGATCTAGCGTGTATGATACATTTACAACATACCGTAACAACACATTTCGAACCAAACGAGCAACCATACTGCTTATTGTCTTTTCCTGGTTTCAAGAACTGTCCATTTCAATGAAGACTGTTATCTATGGCCAATATTTGCAAGTCTAGTTTTAATATTTCTAAAGAAAATTGAACAAATAAAACAGCAACTCTTGTGTACATGTGTTGAAGAGATGTAGCAACAACATTTTTGGTATTATTGACAGTGACAGTGAACAATATTACATATGTTACTTGATAGCAGACACTGATTTATGGTGGTCATGTTACTAAATAAACTCCCGTTTGATTCAAATCGCGAACAAGATGAATGTTTGCACTCCCCTCAGCGACAATCGGGTTACAATTATCAATTGATGATTTTTTTACAAAAATATCTCTAGTGTCTTTTGTTTGTCAAATCTGTTGGGGGTTCATACAAATGGGTGAGAGTGCGAATACTATAGCATCACTTTTCAAGGCATATACCTTATTCTTTGATTATATATATATATATATATATATATATATATATATATATATATATATATATATATATATATATATATATATATATATATATATATATATATATATATATATATATATATAATTTTACTAGTAGTTTTAAAATGAACACAGGAACTCATTTTCTGTTATTGTCATTCAGAACATGCCAGACACCAGGCTATTCCTCAGCAACGATACGGAAATGACTTAGTTCGCGATCTCGGACGAGTCCGATCTCCAGAGTATGCTGATCTCACCGTCCGCCTGGGCACATTTACATTATGGCCCTCAGACATTGCACAAACTTCAGCCAAAGTAGCAGAGGCGGGGTTCTATTACACAGGTGTGTATGAAATAGAATTGGTTTGCTCTTCAAATCATTCAACAATCTTCTAGCAACTGAATCTAAACACTAGTCAAACAGGTAGTGAAAGCGAAAACATTTCACAGGGCAGTTCAGAATATTTAGAAGTCAAATGTGCCGAAATACAAACATTAGAATTTAAAAGCATCACTTTTACTGTTAAAATATAATTTACACTTGTGTCCGACGCTGAGTAAGTGCGTTCCTTTTTGACATCAATAAAGTTTAGCTGACAAAGTTGTTTAACTTCCATTTTATTTAAAAAATCTTTGGTATCATGTCCATGTAGTACGAATAAGTTTAAAAATGTCCTCAATTCATACAAGGCGATGATAATAATTATAGGTCGAGGGCTTAATTTTGGTACAACAGTATAGTTTCTCTTCAAAGTGTACCATATTTGTATGTAGACTAGCACCTTGTGAGACTTTTTTCGTTCACAAAGCATTATGGGGAAAGTAAATGTGTAAGTACGCATCTTTATTACAAAGGGACATACATAGTGTAGGAATGTGATCTTATTGCTTATCTTGATTAACAGCCATCTATGAACTATAGTGTAAATGTTTACGAAGCATATTTGCTTGCCTAATTTGAAGGGAAGGACCACTTTAACATTTACAACATTTAATAGGCATTTAATACATGTATATGGTATTTCCCAAAATAGAGCCATTGTTCGTTGACCGTTTGTTTTAATGTTGATAATCTAGTTTCAAAGATGACTGTCCCAAATAGACGGCTGGTCTTCCAGGTATTACAGAGTCCGCTTTAATTATGTCTTATTTTGGACATCCTTACTGCATCTGTCTAGGGTATGAAGCATTAGTCATACGAAGTTACAGGATATGATATTTATATAGTCAATGTGAGATTTCCAAGATATGTAATGGGCTCTTATATCCTTTTGACTTGCATTTATATACATAGTTGACTCATTAATAAAAATGTCAACCATTGTTTTGGTACATTGATACCCGCCCGTTGATAAAAACCCGGGTAATACAATAAGCCGTAGGGTACCCGTTTACAGTATACAAGTTTTCTGCCAGTGCTTGTACAGGCATCATGTTTGTTTACATATTGACAATCCTTTGATTGAGATACAAATACATGCATTTGTATCGTGCCAAGCAGAGGTCTGCCTCTTCCTGTAAATAATTGACCTTAATTCCAAAGCTTGTTTTCGAGCTGCGAATGTGGTAGAGTGGCAAGTAACAAGGTGGTTTTTTGATCTAATGCACAACTGCCATGTGATTAGTTGCAAACTTGAATACATTTCAATTGTTTTAAAAATCTTACAAAGCTCAAACTCTGTTTCCAATTTATCATGCGTGTATGACACTATAGCCATGGCAAGAGACTAAGACGATATTTACGATGACTAGATCACAATCATTTACTAGACAACAATGGAAGAGTTCAGAACTTTATCCGAAACAGAGGTTACTGTACCAGAATGATGTTTATTTTCTATGATTTTTCCACATTTTAAGGAGACAATGAAAAATTTATTTATTTATTTATGACAAATTTCAGGCATGAATTTTAAACTCTGAAGTAATATGATGATCGCTGCAACATCGTTCACTGCATAGATGTAGTAGGACAATAACTTTTTTCTGTATAAAAAAGTTTTAATTTAGTCTTTTAATACCAAATTCCAGGACAAGATATGGCAAAAGTAATTCTCAAGTAGGTTTCCACAGTATTTTTGTTGAACGTGTATTCCGGTTGGATTCCATAAACACCTTAAAAATCTGGAGTTTGCAGAAGCAGAAGCAGACACGAAGGATACATTCTTGAACTTGTACCAGATGCCATTAAGTGGTAAACTTTGTAGGATTCTGTGCATTTTGCTTAAAATATGGACTTCAAGTTTGTTCCCATTAATACAATTTCTCTTTCATCAGCCATCTTGAATATCTTGACATTGGGTTTTCACCGGAAATCCATTTTGAAAATCACATGAATTTGCCTGTTTCATAATCTGACTGAAGGTGACGTGCCCTTTAACGTAAACATGAATAAAAGTACATGTTAATAGACACTCAGGTTTACAATTAGATGATCAGTGTTTTCTTTCTCTTATTGTTGTTGTTAATTGTAATGTCTGCAGAATGTTCAGGCAGATGTCATTTGCCAACTTCTGATAGATGAAGTATATGAAAAGGATATTTGCATTAATGTTCAGTAATATGTTATATTCCACCAATACATTTTGCCATTTTCCAGACCATTGTGAAGCTACTGCAATACTTGCATTGTTTAATGGGACTGGATCCTTTAAAAACTGACACATTCTGATATTTTGTATGTTAGTCTATTATGTAGGAGCGAATTAAACATTGTCTTGAACCTTCAGTGGAGAAATATACACTGTCGTCTTTTCTCTTTGTCTTTTAGGAGTTTTCTTTATATTTTTTGTCGATGTAATTAGTCACCATGGAATATGACTAATGGAAAATTTGCATCCTCGCAAATCTCAGGACCAGTATCAAAGTCTGCTGCTCTTGTAATGTTTTTTGACTTTCGCGCAATGTTTCTTCTTGTCTTTATATATTTTTTTATCGTGTTTAAACATTTCGAAAGTTGTTGTTTCGAAAGTCCTTTATGTCTACTGGTAATATACTAGAAGTGGTTAATTGATGCCCTTTCATTCATTGTCCTGTATCACAAAGTTATTGTCACTTCTCTTTCTATACAACTGGGAGGATTTCCACCGAATTTTACAGACATTGAAATGACAATTGTTTCACTCATCGGACATCCCATATGGTCGCTACTGCAACCATGGTAAAAATATTGTTGTCGCCACTACAATTACACAGATGGTTATATTGGTATGGTATTATCACTACAATATTTTATGTGATGCCTAGATGCTCACAAATGATCATGGTGCTGATTCGACATCCAACGGTGTTGCTGAGAAAGCCATCTTGAAAATATCATTATTGTTACTTCTCCAGATCAGCCGGTCATGTTTGGATCAAGCTTTTGGTTTGTTCTTTATAGAAAAAGCTAATCATTTATCAAATATCACCATCACAGCCGATATCTTCAGCATCTTGTTTTCTCTACATCTATTGAATGCATGGTTACATAGATATTGGATTTTCACCAAAGACTTTATGTTTTGTTGTTCCTTTAAGATAATGGTGCCGATGTACCATCCCGTATAGCTGCCATATGGTGTCCACGAAAACAAGTTACAAGAAGAAATGGTTCTTCTCTTGGATTGATACAAATTGGTTTTGGCCTGTAGTGTGCAAGTCCACTGTGTGATTCGTTTTTGGGTCTAAATGACGGATTGAACTTGAGATAATATGAGGTGTAGATCATGATACCAGTAGCTGGAAATACCGTTTTAATCAGCTAATACACTCCGTGCATATTTATGTTGCCATTTGCCTTGTCTTCACGGTAATTGTGGCAGCAAAGTGCTCGCTTAAGCCAAGTATGAATTTGGTATTGTATGTAAAACTCGTTTGCATTGCCGTAGTTTTCATTTAAGCACCGATATTTTATGGCTGTTTTTCTGTTTGTTCCTGTTTTTGTTTTTTTAGATAACATGTATACAACCTGAATAGAGTTGAAGACTAAAGGCTTAGTACGTGTTTTGTGTCCATAGTTTGATATATATCAGGCTTTCGCCTGTGACAATGCGCTTCCTTTATCAGGTGTATTTTTCATCTCAAAAAAGGTATTAACATGTATTCTATTTTCTCCTGTGGGCAGGATTCCAGGACACTGTTCGGTGCTTTGTTTGTGATGGCGGTTTGAAAAACTGGGATCCTGATGATGAACCTTGGATAGAGCACGCTCGATGGTTTCCACAATGTGCCTATGTTCGCCATATGAAGGGTGAAGAATTTATCAACCTTGTGCGGATGTCGACAGAAGAATCTGACGAGGAGGTAAGTTATCACGTTCCCATTTAATGAGTATTTACTCTTGTATGGAAATCACCTCCACAGATACGTTTTATGTGTCTGCTTTAGCCATTGTCCAGTTTCTTAGGTTTTTCTAGTTAATTACTTTGATTTTGTCTATTCACTGCATTTATAGTGAATGAATAAATGTTAAATTAAAGTGAACCGGCCACAAAGGGTCATTATTCACTGTTATCTTTCAAAAGAAAGTTATTTAGTTTTTCCCATGGGGTAAGGAATGGTGCCACATCCCAAAGGGCGTTTATGCACACATAGTGTGCTATCTAATTTGGTCGTCATGTCGCGTCCCTATTGAGGGACTATTGACATGAATGTAGGACCTGGGTGAGGGGGAATGGATCAAACACGCACTCAACCCTATCAACCAATCGGAAATAATGACAGGTGAAAATTGTTTTCACGTCTTGTCATTTTGAGGGTTTCTGGTCGTGAGAAAGGAGGAAAAGATCCGATAAGCCAGCCCATGTATGTCAACAGCCTTGAAACGTCCTAGCCATACTTATTTCAAATCAGGTCCAGTTTCACTAATGGACGGAAAATATACCAATAATGTGTTAGCCACCTGAGTAATTAAATCAAATTTTGTGTAGTTGAAGATTTTTTCTAATTCCTAACATACAATGTTTCTAGTACCCAGCGTACGTTTTGTAAGTCCCTAACAATTTTAATTCTAGAATGTCTGTGTGACATATGTAGGTTGGTGACTGTTAGGTTATATAGATTGTGAATTTTGATTGGCGGTGTTCGAAATTGATCAAGTTAGGTTTCTCAAATGAGCTTGTCAAATAGAGCTTTCATACCAAATGAGAGCTATGTATTGGCTAAATGGCAGTAGCCCTTAGAAGGGCTTTTTGATGGAGAGTTACGTAATGGTAACCAGTCTTCCCCATCTGGTTTGTTTACACCGGTGTCCTCCTGTTTTCTCTTGTTCCTTGGGCCTTCCTTCATCTTGATTGTCAGCACCATCCTCCTCCTCTCTTCTGGGTATCTATGTCCCTATCAATTTGGAAATGCTCTGTGCTGTTGTTACAAAAGTGTAGACAGTCCCATGTGACAGCCTATTAATGAGGATGTACTAGTCCCGCATTCCTGATGGTTCGAGGTTCGAAACCACCTTGTATTTCTGATTTAGTTTTTAGGAGAATACTGACTGATTGGTATTTGGATGCAGCATTGTGCCGCTAGGTCTGATGGTCTTGGTGTTTTATGTATATGGAAAAAGTTAGAAATAGATAGAGAGGAGTGTTAATTCCTTGATGATAGTATCCATAGTCCACCCTTTGTTTTTGTACCTGATGTTATTTTCTTAAATACTTCAATGTTTTTTTCTATATCTTTTGTTATTCCTGATGCTTCATCTAATTCTATTTGGTTGTTTTAAGTGTGTAGCCCGTCGAATGATTGGTCAATGAACCCATGATGACCTCCTTGTGGGACTACAATTTACTTCTTAAGGTTGTTATAAATTTCAGAATTAGTATGTTATTTGTGTGTTTTGGTAGCCCATCAAATGAATGGTCAATGAACCCATGTGACCTGATTGAGGGGCTACCATTTACTTCTTAAGGTTGTAATAAATTTCAGAATTAGTTTGTTATTTAGGTGTTTTAGTAACCCGTCAAATGATTGGTTAATGAACCCATGTGACCTCATTGTGGGGCTACCATTTACTTTTTAAAGTTGTTATAAATTTCAGAATGAGTTTGTTATTTAGGTGTTTTAGTAGCCTGTCGAATGATTGGTCAATGAACCCATGTGACCTCACTGTGGGGCTACATATTGCTCCTCAAAGTTGTTATACATGTTAGAATTTTCGATTTATTTAGGTGAATAGGCAATGTTTCTATATTTTTTCAATTAGCCCAGTTGTTTTAAGCAATTCAGTTATATTTTTGAATGTTCCTTGAGGGTTGGTGTTAGTTAGTTATATTTTTGAATGTTCCTTGAGGGTTGGTGTTAGTTAATTGGATTACTTCTGGGTATGTACTTGGTGCAGCTATGTTTAGTTGTTTGGATCTAAATTTGTCCCTTTCCTTTTTGGTTTTTGTACAATTGTTGAAGATATGGTGTAAATCTTCTGGGGTGTTACAATTGTGGCAATTAATGTTATGTGGGAAGGGTCCTATGTATTTTCCAAAGCTGTTTGCCAGTTTGGTTTTAACTATTATTATTCTATTTATTTTACATTCTTCATAACATGTGCACCTGGGTGGTTTTATTACTCTACTAACCTCCTTAATGATGTGTAATATTCTCCCTTGTTTATTTATGTCCTTATCATCGGTTTGCCATTTTTGATTAATCATTGTGTTAATTAAACTATATAGTTCAATTTGGCTATATTTAAGTGGCAAGTAATTAGGTTCGTCGAGTTTGTTTTTAGCAAGTTGGTCTGCTAACTCATTACCTTTGATGTCAATGTGGGATGGAATCAGTTGCAACAGGTCGCAGGTTCAAACCCCGGCCAAGTCATACAAAGACCAATGAAAGGTTTCTATCAGCTGCCTTTCTTGGTGCTCAGCATGAAGACGTCAGTGTTAGGACTGGTCAGAATGGCATCAGGATAATGTGACTGGGTGGGACACCGTGCTACACATCTGCCGCATGTTGCCTCAGTGCTCGACATCACTATAAAATGACATACTGCAGACATCATAGCAGTATGACTGAACAATTAATAAATATATGTTAAAATTCCAAATCCCTCATCTCTTATCATTTACTGGAGTCCGGTGGATATGAGCTAGACCTGGCAGATACATGTACCTCTTTATTTTGAGTTGTACTACATACTCGATGCAATTATACGATGGAGCCATGGGTCTTTATATTTCAGCGGTTTTGGTGACTCTGATGGCTAGATTCCAGTCTGCAACTCGTAATTTAAATATTTTGTATGCTTCAGTAGTTAAACAGACTAGGAAAACAGAACAAAAAGCCAAACCCAAAAATCAAATAGAAAAGCAAACCTGACAATGAAATGGCAACCATTAACCATTACACATGATAAGAACCTAGTGAGGATTCAAATCTTAAAATTACAACACAGATTTTATGATTCAATGTTTTGAAGAATTGACGTTTTAGATATGGTTGATGATTTTTTTTTTTTACCTGATCATTTTTTTGTAGGATGACAACACTGTGCATACAGGTGCAAGTTGGGGAGGAGCTAACAACAGTAATACCTGTGCCGATTCAGGTAAGAGGGAGACTGAGTGAGAGAAAATATAGGATACACTATACCTACCTAATTACTGTGTACTTACCCGTCTTCTTGCTCAACTGTTTTCCTACTTACATACCGAGACAGTCGACAGGCGGCGCACACTGACTGGCATGGTTGAAGACGTACATGTAATTGATGAATTGTATGTGTATTCGTTTAATTTGTACAGACATAATGTGTATATAATGACTGGGAAAGATATACATCCCCAGACTTTTCATTGTTTTACATTCTTAGTCGTATCACCTTCTAGACCTCTAGTGTACAAGTGTGGATCAAAATTTTAATACCGTTGTTGACATCTACAAACCACCATCACTATAATGTCAAGGTACCTGATCACAACTTTACGAAATGGATACTTTTATCTACACTGGTGTTTGTTAAAGTGGATCAAAATTTGGATTACTAAAATAGAATACATTTGTACGGTACAAAAATTTAAGGTTTTTTTGTCAACAAGTGTCAAGAAATTCATTTGCATATTTCGTTTGGATCAGTGTAAAATTTCTTTTAGAAAAATATGAAGCTTCATTACTAGTACTATTAGTACCGCTGGTACTATCTATTGTGGATGCTAATGCTAACTAAGTGTACTAGTGGCTCTGTACAGTTTCTATGATCATTTGTTTTGTACAGCGTACATAAGCAATAGTCAGTTTCTCATAGGTACCTTCTCGTCATTACATCTAATAAAATATATTTTCATTCTTTGTTTCAGCCTCACCTGAAATTACAGAACCAAGTGTCCTTGAAAGCAAAGATGCGCAGTTTGTCATCGAAATGGGATTTTCCAAAAAAGATGTTGCAATGGCAATAAATGACATTTTCAAGAAAGGTAAAACAACTTACAGATTCGAATGATATCATTTTCTTTACATATATTAAAGCACGAATTAATGAACGAACTGAACATGGTGTACAAGATGTGGAGCGTATTTTATTTTCAAGTCACTCGTTTTGCTTTTCTGCAGCCGCAGGTTCAATCATAAGGGCTCGTGTGTGCATGAGATTTGTATTGTTCAGCCAAAACCATCTTGAACCACTGCCTCATTTGCTGAAAGTGCTTGATTTTTTTCATTCCTGGAAATAGGTTTGCTCAATGTACAATACAACCTTTCTCTACCGGACAAATAAACGATGAAATAATTTGGTCATGTTTAGGTGATTTGCTGTTCAAAGGTAAAATACAAGTCGAAATGACAATTGGTAAAGTCTGGATTTGAGAGGTGATTGATTAAGTTATGTAGCCTCTCTCTGTGGCTGAACAGAATGAAATTGAATAGAACAAAAGGAGAGTAACAGCATAATTATAAATTTATGTTAGTTATCTATGATGGAATCAAACTAAAAAAATTTTATGGAACATATTTTATTTTGTAATGATTGTATTTTGATTGTTTTATTTTGTATGGGGCAATATTACAGTTACCATTGTACACTGTACACATAAAGGTTGTAAAATGTAGTTGGGAGTTTTAAAGTTCTAACATTCACACATACACTGACACAGACACAAAAATACTAAAACGTAAAATTTAGTTAAAGAGATGTTTCATAAAGACTCTCCAATCTACAAAGATTTCGCGTTACTGTCTTGCAGGCAAAGAAGATTTTACGAGTCAGGAAATTGCAGATATCATCCTGGAAAAGGAGATGCATGGAGAACCGAGTAATTCCATGCTGGCTGTTGACTGTCCACCTACTATTGAAAACGTGTCTAGTAAGTACACTAGCTGCACCAATTGTGGCACTGCAGACGAAAGTCTCAGAAGCTGCACACTTTTATATCTGAAATACTCAACATTAATTATCCATGGTTTTCATAGATGATGTTTCTGCAAGGGCAAATCCATTCGATTAGTGGACGAACAATTATAAAATAAACAGACTTTATGCAGTACCCGCAACCACGTGAACAACATATGTTATTCAACAATTATGGTGAGGAATAAGGGTAGTAGAGTGGGTTAGGAGTCAGTCTAGCATGAACATAACTGAATACAGTGGTCGGGGGATATTGTCACACGATGTAAATCTGATTTTGCCTTATTGAAATATGTTTGTTTCAAGATCTTCAAGAAGTTCAGCGTTACATTGTCATACAAATTTGTGGTCGTAGGTAATACAGTCAAAATAGGTTTTCATACAAAAATCATGCACTTTTGTCAAAATGTGTTATATTGTTCAACTCTCATCAAGGGGTAATAAACAGAATGAGTGCACTGTGTCTTAACTGAGTTTAAAAGGTATGTTATGTTTCAAAAATAAAATTTGGACCTACATAATTCTTTTGAATTGTTTGGTAGGCTACGCACTGCGATATTGTATGAAAAGCATAACCTGTGAACTATGTTTATTTGAATACGCCATGACAGCACATAAAAGTGACTACATGAAAAGTCAAAAAAATTGTCTAGTTAGCTAACATAATTATAAGGACTTGTTATGGCATATAAATGCGATGTTTAAGAATTTGTGAACGCATCTATTGTTTCTCATCTTTTAATTCAAGAACGTGCACTTTTTTCTTCGATTACGTTAACCAATCATAATAACTGAGATAACTGCTACCACCTTGCAAATACAGCCCTCCCAGATACTACTAGATGCCCTCAAGTCTTATATGTAAGGGAGATCACTCTATATGGCCACCAAAAAAAGGTCAGCAGAAAACCTGTATCAATCTTAGCTAAGAGTAGCATTAGGGAGGACTGGATCTGCGAGGATGTAGTAATTCTCCTACGGTATTATGATTGGCTAAGTAGTTGCAAAGAAACATATTTTGTATAGAAAAAAATTGGAAACGCATCTGTTTGTCATTTTTTTAAAAATCAAATAACATGCAAACTTACACTTTCTTTTTGGGATGCATGTGCATCAATTGTTTTTCTTTTTCTTTTTAGTAAAAGAACATGCTAACTTGATTGTTTTGGAAGATGTTAGTGCATCAGTTGTTTTTCGTTTGTTATATTTCATCAGAACATGCTAACATACACTTTCTTCTGCAAAATTTTACCTGTAAATGAGACTGATCACGCATAATTATATTGATTGGTATATTTATAAGCCTTAGTATTCTTAAAATAAGGACTGAAATGTATGACTAATTGTTCTTTTGTTAAAGCAAATTCTAGCGACGTAAGTTTTAGTTTAATGACTTGCACATCATGCACCAGCGCAAAATACAGTTCAAATGCAAAAGGCAAGATAGGATATTAATAATCATACTACTATATTTCTTTTTGCAGCTACAGAAAATGCAATGTTCGAGAACAAACGTTTGAAAGAATTGTTACAATGTACAGAGTGCAAATCCAAACAACGAAACATCTTATTCCTCCCGTGTACTCATCATGTAGTCTGCGAATTGTGCTCACATGACTTGCATATATGCACATACTGCTATAGAAAAATAAAGGATAAAGTTAGGACGTATATGTCATAAGATGAAATAGGTCGTGCTATTGTTATTCTTTCTGTTTTAATTTGAATGGACATTCTGGAAAATTGAAGGATTTTCAATGTTACGCTGAACATGGTGTTGTTCCACGAAAGGTACAGTCTACTTTCGAGCACAGATTGATGATGATGAGAAATATTTAAATAACGTTCAAGTGACATTCAGCAGAGACAAGAAATAAAAATTACTGACTCAACTACTGCAGTAAAGGAAAGACACCCGGTTATGGGCCTGACATTGTCTATTCACCGAAAATTAGCAGAGAATACCCTCATTCACTCGTGGATACTAAATATAGCAGCTTGAAAGACATGAAGTGGATATGTTTCTTTTAAAATGGCCATGCCTTTGACATAATCTTTATGTTTGTTATTTGCAAAGGCTTTTCACCCTGCTCATATAGTTAATTTCCATACATGATTGCTTGAAAGGTGTTTAACACAAATGTAAAACCATGATTGTATTTTCTCTCACTTATGTTTGATTCATGTTGTAAATCTTCCTCCTGATGAAATAAAGAAAAAAAAATGGATGAATAAGCCTGTAAACTTCCTCAATTTGAGATTATTTCGTCTCCACTAACGACAAATGTCAGTCACATGCTCGTGTTGGAAATGATGCCATTACGTCATTAGCTTTCATTCGGATGTCTCCCAGATTTACCAGTTGTTCTGCCAAAACAACACTACTAATTCATGCATTGAATTGATTTTATGCTGAAAAATATTCCACAAATTCTGAATTTTGTAAAGATAAAGTATTAGACCTTCAGAGAAGACTACAGCTTGTTTCGAGCATGTTCCAATTGCACACAATTGACCTTGTTTATTTTTATTTAAAGAACAAAAATAAAATGAACAAGACAATGAAATAAAGACTTTATTATTAACCCCACACAGATTGTCGTAGCATCCACATTGGTGAACCCAACCTGCTGTAAATCTGGCAAGGTCCATAGTAAACGTGTTACGCCATAGCCATCTGTTCCACATTTGGGTGTAATAAATCATTCCTTTCATTCGACCTACACCACTATATCCATTTTATCTCGCCTTCACACACATAACAAAGCAACTCGTAACATTTATCATACCATTTCGATCCAGTTTCCTCTAGGGGTGAGTATTGCCAGGAAAAAACGTATTGCAATATATTGCAATATGGCATGTCTGTATTGCGATACGTATCAATACGTATTGGTCATTATTAGCATATATGACTTGAATGTTGATTTTGCATATTTTGTACTGAAATAATGAGATATGTCCTTGCATATAATAAAATATGAAGAAGAAAATGAAACCATCTTGTTTTTAATTCCACCAAAACACCCAGTAACTCTAATAATAACATCAGTTGTTCAGAAAACAATATATATATCAACATGTGAAAACTTTTACAAGCAAGAAACAAAAATACTG
Source organism: Unio delphinus (assembly GCA_029339505.1). Classification (NCBI taxonomy): domain Eukaryota; kingdom Metazoa; phylum Mollusca; class Bivalvia; order Unionida; family Unionidae; genus Unio; species Unio delphinus. The sequence continues at coordinate 190,659 of JAQISU010001251.1, read as the reverse complement.
GAAAAGAGTTATATAGTTATTTTGCCTGATTAGAAAATCTTCAAATCAAATGATCTAAGATTCATTTCTTGCAGTACAATCATGACAAGGGACACATAATCACAAATTATCACATTGATAAATATCCTACTTTGATTTAAAAAATGAATGATATTATAAATTATAATAAATTAATAATATCAGCGATTCCAAACCTTCTTGGTTTGAACTTGAGAGACTAACTGCTTAACAGGCAGCAGAAATAAAATCACAGAAGAACCTAATTTGGCTGACTAGAAACATTATTTTTGTGACTATCAGAATTAAACTATTAATATAATTTGATCGCTGATGTAAACCCTTTGTTTTCATCTATAACTTGGCAACACTGTCAAAGTATACATTTCTCCAATAAAAGAAGGAACACAAAATATTTAATATGACTAGATAAAACAAAGTCTTTTACAACTGGACAAAACTGGAAGATGTCAGCTGATTTAGCTGTGTTTGAAACAAAGGATTAACAAATTAACATTTTCTAGAGAAACTTGTTTATGTGTCCTAGCCGTCTTAAGTGAATCCATCAAAGTCCAGAGTTGATTGTGTTTACAAAGGAGACATTAAGGTATAGTCATGTTCTTCTTCAGAAATAGTAGCATGTCAACATTCTCTGCACTGATTGCTGCCCTTTGGCTTGAAACAATATCTCCAGCAGTGCTGAAAACTCTTTCAGAAGGGACAGATGTTGCTGGTATGCAGAGCACCTCTCTTGCATAACTAGATAACACAGGAAACTGATGTTGATGATCTCGCCACTATTGTAATGGGTTCTGGGCAAGAGGAATGGACTCTTGATCCTTGTACCTCTCGATTTCTTCAGTTACTTTTTCAAGAACAGTCCTAGTATTTGTCTCCACTTTCACAACATATACATCTCCAAAAATGGAAGCAAGACCAGCGTTAGTTATCTTTGGAGAAAAAGAACCTGCATCTGTTACAGCAATGCAAGCGTCAGCAGATGTAGATAAGACAGAAACAGAGTCAACTTTAGCTAATGTGGATGAGTCAGAAGCGACTTCATCTGTCTTTATTCTTTTCATTTGGTGAGATGTAGTGCCGATATCCTCAGCTAACAAGGCTGGTAATGCAGGAAGAGGTGGAACATCAGTAGCTGAATCCTGTTGGCATACCTGTTTAACTTTCTTTGGCTGATTCTGTTCGTAAGAAGTGGATGCAGCCAGAACCAAGTGGTTGAAGACTTCAAATCGACTGTTGTTAGTCAGAAAAGGGAGGTTTTTGAACCTGGGGAAAAGGGAGGTTTTTGAACCTGGGGTCTAGAGCAGTTGCTATCTGGAGGAAATCCTTGTTTCCTTCATATCTGGTCGAAAGATCATTCACAATAGTTGCTTTCATGTATTTCACCAATGTTGAATCATGATTTGAGGGTGCCATAAGTGTAGTCAACAGTTGATTTTGCAGTGGAAGAATAATGGATATGGTGGGTGATTCTTATGTGCACAACACTGTTGTGACTGTCCATAGTGGTTTCAAACATGCCAATACTTCTTCAGCATTGCTAATATCAGTTTCCGACAAGGTACTTACATCTTTGTTCACACTGCGCACCTCTTTGCTGGTTAGGGCAGCATATACAGCTGGTTGTAGTTCCAGAAACCTTTCAATCATGTCAGCTGCTGAGTTCCATCGGGTACAAACATCTTGAATTAGTTTGTGTTTTGGTAAATTTAGGAGCTCAATTTTGTCTCTGAGTATTTCTGCAGCAACTGCACTGCGGTGAAAAAAACTGACAATTCTTCTGATCCTGCCAAGAAGTCTGCTAACATCATTGATTTTCAGGCCTTTCTGGGCAGCTAAATTTAAAGTATGTGCATAGCAACCAATATGTGGGTTACATCCTGCTTCTGATGCTGCGACAACCATGTTTGAAGCATTGTCAGTTACCAGTGGAGGATTGGATGGAATTCCCCATTCATTAACAGCTGACAACAGAACTGCAGCAATATTTGCACCTGTGTAACTCACGTAGAGCCCGTGTTTGTAGCACATAACTCTGAAGTTTCCAATCAAGAGAAATAAAACAGGCAGTTACTGTAACATATGACTCCGTTGCTCTGGAAGTCCAACTGTCAGTTGTTAATGCAACTTTAGATGCTAAGCGCAAGCATGCTTTTACGTCTTCCTTGACTTGTAAATACATATCTGGGATAATTTTCTCAGAGAAGACCTGTCTAGATGGCACAACATATCGTGGATCAAGCACCGATGCCATGTTTAGAAATCCTTTGTTTGATACGACACTGTACGGCCGCAAATCGCGAATGATGAAACTAGCTTGGGGATGAAGATTTGTATTTATTCTGTGCACTTAGCATATCCGCAATCTTTGGTTGTCGATCTGAAACAATACGTACACTTTTAATGGAACCTTCGGCTGTTGCGTTAGAGGTTGTGTCACTCTGTTGCACAGTACTTATGGAAAGTACTGATGGATGGTGACGTCATAAATGAGTCGAGAGGTTTGTCGTACCGCCTGCGTGCTTGATTTCAGTTTTGCACATATTACACACAGCGACAGTTTTGTCAACTGTATTAGTGCTAAACTCCCTTTTTAGTGAAAAATTATTCCAAACAGAACTCGTTGCTCTTGTGTTTTTCACTAGCTCATACAAAGAAGCCGCCATTTTGGTAACTACGTTAAGCCTAATACAAGACATTGGTGTGCTCAAAGCTAGTTCCCGTCCTCCGGACGGGCTAATGTTTGTGAAGAAGAAAAAAAAAACCGGTATACCGGTATTACTATATTCGTATCGCGATACACCGTATCGGGCATTTTGTATCGCAATATACCGTAAATCGGTATATCGTTACACCCTTAGTTTCCTCTAACACAAACCAGTTTGAACATAGATATGGGCAGCCGTCGCCGCCAAAATTACATTAATCAAATGATCTGGTATGAAATCAAATGATTTAACCTAGCAAATGAAATGATCAATCCAGATTCCAAATGATGTTGTGTCACATGAAATGATTTAACGAACAAAACCGAATGATGCTTGTTAGTTTCAAATGATGTGGTATTAAATGAAATGATCAAGTGTGAAATAAAATGATTTAACCAAACAAACGGAATGATCAATTCAGATTCCAAATGATGTTGTGTGATATGAAATGATGTAGCATGAAATGAAATGATTGAACCCCAAAAATGAAATAATGAATTCAGATTTCAAATGATGTGGCGTTAAATGAAATGATCTGGTATTAAATAAAATGATTTAAAGAACAAAACGGAATGATGATATATGCTTCCAAATGACGTGCTATTAGATAAAATGATGTAGTCTAACATGAAATGATTTAACTCAACAAATGAAATCATGAATTTAAATTCCAAATCATCTGGTATTAAATAAAATGATTTAAAGAACAAAACGGATTAATGAAATCTGGTTCCAAACGATATATTATTAAATGAAAGTACGTAGTATGAAATAAAATGATTTAACTCAACAAATGAAATGATGAATTCTGCTTCCAAATAACGTAGTATTAAATGAAATTATGTAGTCTTGAATTAAATGATTTAACCCCAAAAATGAAATGATGTATTCAGATTCCAAATGATCTGGCATTAGTTGAAATGGTCTGAAGAGCAGAATGGAATGATCAGCTCATGTTCCAAATGATGTGGTATTAAATGAAACGTATTGAAAGCAAACCATCTGATCAAACTACGAATCAACTAGCGTAAATCCAAACAATCACAGGGGGGCGCTGTTATCTATGACGTATGATGTCAGCACCCCGAAACAGAATCGACGGTCGTATTTACAGCATTCAGCTGAGATTTTTGCATAGGGCAGTTGCAGAGCAAAGCAAAGGCAAGTATTTCTTTTCGTATTTTATAAACAAGAGCCACGTTTTCCAATCAGCATAAAGTGATTTTATCCACATTAATGAATGTGCGTGTATTTTTTTCTTTCTTCAAGTTCTGCGCGAGTTTCTTCTGCTTCAACAAAGCGAGATCTATCAACTAAAGAGATTAAATCTTGATTTTATTTGATCAACATGTCTCATGTTACCGGCCATACGTGCATAAGCATTATTCGTCCAAGTTCTATATGTAAGAAATCTTCTTTTTCCTACTGTTTTTTCTCTCTTTTTGTTTTCTTCTGGGATAATCGAAACTAATTTTATTAGAAATCATGATTCGCGACTCTTAGTGCATTTAAAACACCACACTTCTTTCCAAAAGTATTAAAATGGAAGGGGAGGGGGGCTTTGTCATACATTTTGAAAGACTAATACGTGACCAATAAACATTTGCCTTCTTGGAGTGTTTTATGGCGAAGAAGAAGCACATATCATGCTTGAATGAACCCAAAATTTAGCTAATGAGTACTGATGTATGAAAATAACAACGAAAGGCGATAGATACTGGATTATATCAAATTTTTAAAAAAAAATAAAACAGCATCACCGATTTGTGAGTGATACCCTTAGGGTAATACATCAACGTAAATAAATCGTCATATATGTGTTGTATTATATATCAAAAACTTTCGTTGCTTTCTCCCCGAAAAGGGATTGAAATTTTCCATCAAGCAGACGTGATGGAAAAAAGGTTTGTTAAAGTGGATATTGTCATCAATCTATCGTTAAGATATGTCATTTTTGTTTATTTATTGTCATTAGTTCTCAACTGGACGGTTGCAGAATTCTTTCATAAAATCTCATTGGCGTTCCATTTCTGATTAGCTTGTTCACTGTAGAGTCATGCTTCCGTTTACTATTATGTCACAAATTGTTTTATTTCTTTATTTATATATTTTCCCCTTTATTTTATTTTATTGTATTACAGTTTCACGACTCTCACTTTCGAGTCCTGCTCCTGAATTTTCATTTTTCAAATATTTTGTTTGGTATGTAGTTATGCATGAGCCAAAGTGACCATGATGCGGGTTCTATTTAGATAGCAAGCTACGGTTGCTTTTGCCCTGGGATGGGATTGAAATTTTTTTTCCAACATATGGACATGATGGAAAATATGCAGATCAAAAGAATCTCTGGTGTAATTTTACTAGCAACCTATGATGGCTTAACCTATGAATTAGCCCCTGTTTGTGTTTTATATCTGTACTTGGTCTCTTTATGTTTTACATGGGGTATTTTTTCAAAACTCTTTCACGTGCCTGCCCACTTCCCGTTGCGACATGTGATTTAGCCCCATGATGTCATAGTCTTTATTTTCCCCAGGTATATTTTGTCTATATAAAAGAAAGAAAAAAGAAGAAAGACAACAACAACAAAAAAATAGAAAAAAATTAATCACTCTTTTTTCCCCCTTATACTTCTGTTTACCTCTTTATCACAATTATTTGCCCACAGGACATCATGGTGTCTACTATGTACTCTGTAATTTTGTATCATTTTTTTTATTTATTGCAGTCTTTACATATTTGATTTTTAATATCTCCTCCCTTTGCTTATTTCTTATATCACTTTCAATTTACATGTTTTCCTGCTCTCGCACTGTATCATTGTGTGTAGTTTACTAAAAGTGGCTTATTTTACACAGATGACATTTTGTCGATACTCTGACCATGTCACGTCTCACTGCTACCTCTCCTATCAACCAGGCATTGTGCATGTATCACTGGTCAACAGTGAAATCATTACTGACTTGAAAAGGCCCTAATCTGTAGTATTTTGGTGTGCCGAACACGAATATAACCGTGAATTTTTTTTATTAGCTCTCGTTTTGAAGATATTCATTTACCTCATTTTCTATGTTTCACTGTGTAAATTTCTCCAGTAGGACTGCAGCAAAATCCGGAATAATGATGTAACATTGCATAATACCATCATGCTCACATCATCCACAGTTGATTGCATCATTTTCTGATGCAATGGAATACTAACGCCATGCGGCTGCTGAAGTAAGTTGACGTCAGCAGTGTACTATACATGTGTAGGCCTATTATACTAATGCCAGGCGGCTGCTGAAGCTGACGTAAGCAGTGTATTATATAAAGCCCAATCAGATAGGTTCAGCATTTAAAATATTTTAGACGTTGTGCGAGACAGTTCAAGCTACTGTTACATAAAACTTATTATTTTATCCATTTACGTACAATAAAGAACAGTAATGCCTCGAAAGTGTGTTAATACCGCGGACAATTTTTGCTATATTTGTGGGGAAGTGACATTTGCCAACCAGAAGAAAAGTATCAATTCTCAAGTGAAGAAGGCATATCATCTTTACTTCGGATGCAAGGTTGGTGACCAAGACAAGCCTTGGGCTCCGCATATATGCTGTACTACATGTACAACACAGCTTTCACAGTGATTGAATTGCAAAAGGTCATCAATGCCATTTGCAGTCCCAATGGTGTGGAGAGAGCCAAGCAACCACCTAAATGACTGTTACTTCTGCTTGGTTCCTCCTCTTTCCGGCGGAATAACGAAGCGAAAGAAGTCGAGAATAGTCTACCCAAACATTCCGTCTGCATTGAGACCAGTTCCACATGGTGAGGAACTTCCTATTCCAGAACCTCCAGCAGAATATTCTCTTGATTCATCTGACGAAGACAAAGGTGAGTCAACCTGTTCTTCTCCTGGTCCATCAGCATGCAGTGATCCAGATTTTCACTGTGGTGCATCATCAACCCCACACAGAATAACACAAGAAGAACTAAATGACCTGATTCGTGATTTGGACTTATCAAAGAACAAGGCAGAATTGCTAGGATCAAGACTCCAACAATGGAATCTTCTAGAAGAAGATGTCACAATTACTGCATATCGAAAGCGCCACCAGCAATTGGAGCCTTTCTTCAGAAAGGAAAGTAATCTGATATTCTGTTCCGATATTGAGGGCCTCATGAATGCTTTAAAAATCACTCATGACCCACAAGAATGGAGACTATTTGTGGACTCTTCGAAACTGAGTCTCAAGGCTGTGCTTTTGCACAATGGAAACATTCTTCCATCTATTCCAGTAGCGTATGCTGTCCACATGAAAGAGACATACGATAACTTAAGGCAGCTACTGAATTCCATTGAGTATAACAAGTACAGCTGGCACCTCTGTGGTGATTTGAAGGTAGTTGCCCTTTTAATGGAACTGCAGCAATGATATACAAAATACATGTGTTTCTTATGCGAGTGGGATAGCCGAGCAAGGGAAATGCACTACATGAGGAAGGAATGGACTCACAGGCAGAATGTAGCCATTGGAGAAAAGAATATCCAACAACCAGCTCTGGTTGAGGCTCAGAAAATCTTGCTACCACCCCTTCACATCAAACTAGGTTTGATGAAGAACTTCGTGAAAGCCATTGACCGGACTTTGCCAGCATTCCGATACCTGCATGAAAAATTCCCTCGACTCAGCGAAGCAAAGATTAAAGAGGGAGTTTTTGTGGGTCCTCAGATTCGAGAGCTTTTCAAAGATGACCGGTTCAACAACTTGCTGGAAGGTGACGCGAAACAAGCATGGAATGCTTTTCGCCTAGTTTCTACAAACTTCCTCGGAAATGTTAGGGCAGACAACTATAAGGAACTAGTAGAAGACATGTTGATGAAGTATAAGAAACTTGGCTGCAATATGTCTCTAAAGATTCACTTCCTTCATTCCCATTTGGATTTCTTTCCTAGCAACTGTGGTATTGTTAGTGATGAACACGGCGAACGTTTTCATCAAGATATCGCAACAATGGAACAAAGATACCAGGGAAAATGGTCCACTACAATGCTGGCTGACTACTGCTGGACACTCCTCAGAGATGCTCCCAAACAGCTGTACAAGAGACAGGCGAAGAAACCTAAGATGTAGTCAATGACTTGATTTTTTATAGGTAGGCTATTACAGTTGACCTTTTACTATTGGAATGCATTTCGTTATGTAAACATTAATTTCTTCCAGATTACAAAAAAACTAGAGCCAATTTTGCAATTTGACTGTCATATTCGTGTTCAGCACATAAAAATTTATAAGAATTGACTAATTTTATTTCAGTAACATGAACTTTGTAAAAATTTGTTGTCCAGTGTATTTCAAGCAGAGGCTTTGTATTTTTATGGAGCTTAATTTTGGTCCAGTGCCCCCATGCTCTTTTCCAGTTAATCTCTATGTTCTCCTGTTCTACTTTACATTTAGTGTTGTTTTTTTTTCTCCCTCTCTTAATGTATCTATATGTTCGTTTTTCCTCCTGGTCCCATAAACTTTTTATATCCCTATATTTGGTTAGTATTTCTTTGATTGTCTCAATTTTCTTGGTATTTCCCCCTCCCCCCAATCCGTTTCTCCTTGTGAACCCAAATCAGTAGATGTATATTCTCTCCCAAATTTGATGTTGGTATTGCTTTAATCTTTTTAAATCTATTTATAATATTTGCAGTCTTAATCAAAAATGGGGTTGGAGAGTGCTTGTCCTCCTCTCTTGTGCTCCATATAAAGTTTCCCTCTTGACGTAGCGTGTCTTATAATCACATATGTAATTAATAATCTCCTTATCTAGTTCTTTCTAAATTTTTATTTTCTATGTCAATAGACTTGGTACTAACATTTATATACGCGTACATGTACGTTTTGGACACTTGGGCCCGTTCCATTAGACATAATGGCGTAAGTGCCCAGGTGTTCACATTCGTTTATAATTTCTGTTTCATATTTTTATAGTTTTCTTGTTCTTCTCTTACCCAAAAATAAATGCACAATGCATTCACTCTTTCTTTTTTTTAAACTGTGGTGGTAATCCTGATTGATTTCCTCTCCAGCTCCCTATTTTCAGTATTAAAGTTTTTTCATGATTTATTTTTTACCCAGAGGTCTTCCCAAATTTGTCAAATTCCTTCACTAGATGTTTAAAGGAATTTTGGTCTTTAATAAAGTTCGTATAATCGTCGGCAGGATGTAGCATTTTTATTTCGTACTTATAATTTCAATTGCTGTCAGTCTAATAGTATAGATAGCATTCCACATAGTCTGGAGTTATGTTTTCAGCAATCTCGTGATTTTAAAGTGATATTTTAAAAATAACATACGAACGTCAGGGCCGGACCTAAGCTTTTCCGGGGGAGAGGGAGCAAACTTGTTATTGGGTTAAGCGAAGGCACGAAGCGCCAAGCCTTTTAGGGGGTTCCGGATGCATGCCCCCCCCCCCCCCCGAATTTTTTTTTTTCAAGGATGCAAAATGGTGCAATCTGGTGCTATCTGAACCTTGAAAAAGGGATCTAACAAAAGTGACTAAAAACTGCAATGTTTTAAAAACACTAAAAAAAATATTTAAAAAAAATTAAAAAATTCGGAACCCCCTTTGCATCTTTTATCAAAAGCAGAGTATTTTTTTTTAAAGAGGGGGGGGGGGGACGGCCCCCTGAGCCCCTATAGCAGGTCCGGCCCTGAACGTGATTCATGTTGAATTGGAATAACACTGTAATATTTAGCATTTCTCACAATTATTCACTCGTTGTTCCAGGAAAAACAATGTAACACATGTATTACACATGTAATAGCTTCATTACTTGCGATGAAAGTGTGATTTTATAACTATTTAAACATTGTATCACTTCCAGTTCATTGCCTCTTCAAATCAACACAATTTCATTGCCTGCAATGACAAATGAACGCAATCGACTCTAAAGACAGTTTTGCCATTCTTGATAATGGGGTACGTTTTGAATTCCATTTCACTCTGATGATATGTTACCACAAAAATGAATTCTGGCTCAACAGGATTGGCGTCGTTAGTAAACTTTATCATGGAAGAATTGAGAAAATGTAAAGAGCGTATGTCAAATAGGATGGAAGCAGCGAACATTATAAGGACTCAGGTACGTAGAATTGAGATTTTAATGGAGGACTCCCTGCAGGATGTATCAGTGCCTGTGAAAGTGATTGAGCTACTTGGACAAGCTCGTAGTATCCTTGACAAAACCGATATTAATTCTATGCCAGTCAGCGAAGACCACCAGTACAGAGCCTCGCAAGTCTATACTGGGCATAGGGGCAGACCTCTTTATGACATAGGAAAGGAACAACTACAATTTTTCATTGGTAATTTCTTTACTCAACTGACACACTAACATGCTGTATACAGTAAAACCTGTCTTGAAAGACCACTGCTATGTGAGACCACCTGTCTTGAGAGACCACAATCTCAGTGCACAAATTTATTGATTATATAACATCGTGACCTGTTATGAGAGACCACCTGTCTTGAGAGACCAAAACTTTGGGGTAAAAGAGTTGGTCTTTCAAGACATGTTCTACTGTATTATATGTACATGCTCCATTGTTATCCCCTAACACATATTCAGTGTGTACTGCTTCCAACTTCTTTATTTCTCTGATGTTCATGTTCAATATTTGATACTGCTTCCGTATGCAAGCAAATATCATTTTAAAGCGTTGATAGTTTTCAATATTGTAAGACATGACAATCTTTCTTTAGTATCATTAAAAATGTACAAGTTTAATATTTAGTGACCAAATTGAGCAAATAAAAAGGACAACTCTTGTATACACATGTAAGAGACATGTAACACCAAAAATTTCCGGAATTACTGAAATTATTAAAGACGGTGAACTACATTATCCCTGTTGCTTAAAAACAGACTTGCCTATGCTAATATGGCGACTATGTTACTTACAAAAGTCCCGTTTGATTCGAAACGCCAACAAAATGATAGTGCATGGCACTCTAAGGTGACAGTCAGGTTAGACAATATGAATAAAATGACTAAGTTTTGTTAATGTTTTGCTTTGCTTCATGTTGATGCCTTTTCGTTTTAACATCGGTGTGTGTGTGTGTGTGTGTGTGTGTGTGTGTGTGTGTGTTGGGAGGTTTGCAAGTAAATGGGAACATGTACCAATATTTTAGTCCTTCAAGAACCATGTATTGAAATTTAATATATAGTACTGTCAAAGATTTAAAATGATATTCTACAATCTATACTTTTACCGTACATTATAAGAAAAATTATGTTTTCTTTGGTTTGTTTGCATGATTCTTTCATGTAGTGCATTTTTTCAAAATTAATGGAATTATTTCATAACGCTAAACTTTTATCAAGTGGAAAAAAAATATAGGATATTATTAAAAACATATATCCTATGCGTCTGAAAATAACCATTGCTGTTATTTTCGTTTTAATTAAATAATATTTTTATTAGCAAATGCTGTAAAACATTATTTTAAAAAAATGTCTGACAGTTTATATTCATATGGTATTTGCATCACTTAATAAAACGTCACACGTGATTGGGCCATCTCATCGTGCTTCGACCTCATGCATTTTATTTACGTCAACTGCTTTCATGCATCAGAATTACACGCGCAGTTTGAAAATTATTATTTTATTTTCCTGTTTGAAACTTTATTCGTTGGATATTTGGAATACAAGTTAAATGGCTAAGTGTTCAACGTGTAATAATAACTATACTATATACCTTATGATGTGTACAAACGTTTGCCCACGAACTCAGATGATTTTGAACCGTCGTGATCGCACTTGGGCTCCAACGTTTTCCTGGTGCAAATTTTGTATTATCATACACATATAATTAAAATGTGTATATAGTGATTGTTAATGTTTTATATACGCTGAAATGTTGTGTTTTAGACCTTACTAACCGATTTATATTCTCTCTATTATATCCACATAACATAAACCTTTCAATGGAAAATCTTTCTCGTGCTTTGGACAATTATTTGCAATAACGTCTGTATTAATTTTTCTACAGAAAATTACTTTACAACAGGAGATGTGGCAAGTTTGCTTGGGGTAAGCAGGAGGACTGTAGAGCGGAGACTAGCAAACTTCCGTTTGACTCATGGGATACGATTCAGTGATATAAGTGAAAATGAGTTAATATCGATGGTGCATTCAATAATCAACAACTTTCCTCGTTCAGGTAAGAGTTCTTTTTCTTCAACTAAATGATTTCTCTGTGTACAGTAAAATAGTTGTAATATATGTTCATTGATTTGAATATTGATATGTAAGGTTTGACATTTTTATTGTGGATGGGGCTTTGTTTTTCCGCAACTGTTTCTAAAGATCAATTACCGACTCTAGCTTTGTAATGACTCCTGGTCATCTTTCCATACAGCGACTTTGCCCAACATAGCCCAATCGCCGACTAAAAGATAATTATACAATAACTGACGTGTGTTAAAAACTCGTTTTATTTGCAACAAGAATGGTATTTAAAGATATTAAAGGAGACCAGAAATAAAAAAATTTCCTTTTATGTATGTAATTCTTGACAAATTTTAATTAGACTGTACTGTTTATAAATTCAATATCATGGGCTGAAGATACCACGATTCCGTAAATTGCCGAGTTTTTCCGATATTTATGAGTCAATAGATCACGTGGTCCCGTTACGCAATACTAGACATTCCTCAAATGTAAATAAAAATGGCAAGCGAGACAAACATGAGGAAACCAGATTTGGTTTGCACTTTTAAAAGTTGAATCTTCTTCCGAGATATGCGAACTACATTACCCCTGTTGCTTTTAAACAGACTTGCCTACGCCAATATGGCGACTATGTTACTTAACAAAAGTCCCGTTTGATTCGAAACGCCAACAAAATGATAGTGCATGATCTTTATCTGACCTCTTTTCGTTTAATCACTGATATTTTAACTGCCAAAGGGATATTTGTTTATATCAATTCCAATCATTACAGATTACCTTTCATACATTATACGTGTAACAGGCATGGGCTGAAAGTTTTTGGTTTTAAATAATATTTTTAATTTTTTAAAGATTACTGAAAATTATGTTTTCTCGAAACAAGACCGTGTCAAGGGGTTAAGAATCTTATTTTTTAAAACAAAGTTTCCATTTGAATAAAGTCAGATCTCAATTTCACATTGGACAGTGTTGATATGATTTAGATTGTGATCTTGAAAATATATTTACTCATTTCATCATCATGATAGGTGACGGGCTGTTATATTTTTTTTATTAGCAATGATGGTGAAGATAAAATATCTGGAATTGAATGTTGCATTTTGTGGTCATTTACTCGGCCTGCTGTCTATTTTCGTAACATATACGTTCAACACTTTTCCCATGATTTAAAATATCCATTGGTATGTCTGGAACAGTTTTAACTTTTAGTATAGAGCTGCTATTTTTCCGGATCCCTCTAGTAACATTCCTTTGTGAAATGTAATGAGCACGGAGTGTTGTATTGTGTTGCATTGAAATAGACTCGCTTGTAATAATGTATCCCTACATTCTTTATGCCTTTATCGTTTCGAAAAGAGAAAAAAAGTGTTGTCCACAGCCTTTTTTTAATGTGCTATTTACACCCGTAAGCAATACAAAATCGCCAGTCGGGCTGCTAAGAGTCGCTATGACGTCACATCACGAGGTTAACCGAATAGGTGCGGAAATTTTGCACACAAGATCGCGGAAATTCAGCTCATAGAACATATGCCAATATTTAAATATTGGCACTGTGGTCACATATGATACTTCAGAATAAGGTTTCCTTCTATTGTGTTGTTTTTTTTTTTATTCTGTATTTCCATTGCTTTCTGGTCTCCTTTAAAACATGATCAGTGCTTTCTTAAACTGTGACGATATCGTTTAACTGCCGGTGATTGTCATAGACTACCAAGTGCAATTCGATTTGCATGTAAAGCTTTAAGGCATTTGACTGTCTTGAAAGTATTGGTCCGAAGTTAATCAGATTCAACAAACAGACGATCTTGCATACATTTATCCTATTAAATTTCAAATTCAGTCAAGTGGTCTGCTACCTCTGCAGCGATCTGGACACTACTAAGCTTGAAAAAATACAACAACAAACACATGCTTATAGGTGTGAGTATGATTATTTACACAAGCATTTATCATTAACTCTTAAGGCGAAAGTGTGCAACTTAGATCACGACTTTATAGAGACTTTCACATTCTGAATAATTGTACGCTTCCCAATGTTTGGATACATTTATAGGTTTTTAGAATAAAATAAATATATGTATATAAATACAATTTTAGATAGTAAATTATTTTAATTGCCCCCAAAATGAAAACCTCTTTGTATGGCAAACAAGTAGTTTAGGTTTGTAACTGTCATTCTGTGGAAAGAGACCAATACAATTTTAATTCATTTAGATCCTTAATTATATCCTGGAATGGTATAAAGACTGTAAATGTTATATCTGCAAATAAATAAACAAGTTCTTTTATGAATTCAATGCTTGTAGTCATGTTTTAAATACTTGTTTCTTTAGGTTTAAAGACAATCGAAGGTCATCTCATTTCACAAGATATCCATGTACAAAGAGATAGAATAAGGAGAGCAGTTAGAACTGTAGATCCGGTTGGACAACAATTGAGGCAGTTACGGTGTATAGAGCGAAGGGTTTATTCAGTTCCGTCCCCTCTTGCCTTGTGGCATATGGATGGCAATCACAAACTGATACGGTAATGTTCCACTCAGTTACATGACATGCGCAAACATTAAAGTTGTGTGTAATCTCTTATTGTCAGTACCCAAAGTTTTGTTAATGTAATTTACTAGGTCCCGAAATTCTAAAATTAAAAGACACATAATTGTGTTCCAAATTTTCTATATCTTGGCATCTCCAAGATAAAACCTTTTAATTCTGAACACATTTAAGGAAAAAAAGTTACAGCATAAAAAAATCAATCAGTTCTCTTAAATAGTTTCGGACGTATATCATGAAACTTCGGCAAGGACATCACAACATCAGATCCATCAATGGAAGTTAGTTACTTGTTAATGTAAGTATTAGCTTAATCCGATATTTAGGATTTTAACATGTTTGGGAGATAAAGATTAATAAGCTTGGAACAGAAACAGCTTCAAACCTTGGTACAGTTGAAACTCGCCTGTTATTCCAAGTAATGCAAGCTATTACTCCATTTGTGTAAACTAAGCACAGGCCGAAATACAATTTGCCTGCATTGGTTATAAATATAAAGACAAGAGAGAAATATTATTTCATATTTTTGAGGAAACTATGTTTGATGTTCATATGGACATCAATATGTTTTTTGGTCATTTAGTATTCATGTTTAATTAAGAAATTACACCAATAACTATGAATCTTACAAATATCTGATCAATACAATGTTTAATAAGAATGAATCAAGAATGTGTTGACATTCAGTTGCTTACCAAACTTAATAGGAACACTTGGAGATTTTCTTCAGTTATAATGCATTTCTTAGCTACTTTCAAATATCTAAATAACTGCAGTTTACATTTAACACTTATATATGTGGAGTGCAAGCTATGATGGACGACATTCGAGAGTGAGAGATCAAGCAATATGTCAGTGATCTACTTTATATTAGCTAACAATACGTGCGGTGTTATCATTGTTATAACCATCCCTTGCAGGAAAAACAATACATTTTCTTGTCTCATATAACGCGGAAAGCGATATACATATATTCTGCAGATGGCGTTTTGTAATACACGGATGCATCGATGGTTTCACAAGGCTTATTGTCTACCTAGCTTGCAACTGTGATAATAGAGCTTCAACCGTTTTAAACCATTTCACTGAAGCCGTTTCCAGATGGGGCCTTCCTTCCCGAGTAAGAGGGGACATGGGTGTGGAAAACCGTGAAGTTGCTCAGTACATGCTCTCACAACCTCGTCGGGGCCTTAATAGGGGAAGTTTTCCAACTGGAAAAAGTGTCCATAATTCGAGGATAGAGAGGCTATGGCGTGATGTGTATAATGCTGTGCTTTCTTTATTTTATGAGCTTTTTGTGTCATTGGAAGTCAATGGCTTTTTTGATCCAGATTCGGAGAAACATGTCTTCTGCTTACATTATGCGTACAAAAATGTGATAAATGACAGACTATTCAAGTTTTTGAATTCATGGAACAATCATAAATTGAGAACTGAGAACAACAAGACTCCCTGCCAGCTATTTATACTTGGACTGCAGCGTATATTTAACGAGAATCAAGTAATTGCTAACGAATACTTCGAAGAATTAGATCAGGTGAGAAGCTTGTCGCATATTAAGCAATGTGGCATATTGGTAAAGAAAGAAACCAGCATGACAAGCGATTTAAAACTGGATACTATACAATCTGCACGCTCCTTAAAATGCCTACCATTATTTTATCAATGTCTGTGTGTGTACTTCTAATTGGCAGTGTATGTGATTACCAGAGTCATAACAAATGACTACAACTTCACAATGTAGAAAGTACTTGTATTTTCAAAATATATTAAATCAAGATCATAAAAACATACTAAATTTACAATCGGCAAAACATTACAATAACAATATAAAGAAGCAAAATTCCATGCATGTAAATAAAAATAGCAATTAAAGGACACCTGATTGTAACATATCTGCTTTATATAAAATAACAGACAGTATTCGACAAATTTTATAGAGTTTCAGAAAACTGTTTGTCCAATATCGAGGAACAATTTCTTTTAGCACGGAAAACTTTCACGAGTTTACCATGCAGAGATCAAATTAAAAATTCGTTTTTGTCGGTTCTGCAAGACAGTATATGCTATTCTCTTAGCCTAACATTTGTTGGTGGTATTTGGAAGTTATAACTGAGCCACCGTAGCTCATTCTCTTAAACGAATTCATTTCTTAATAGCCAAACTTAATTGTGTCTTTGAATTATTTTTTTTATTACAAGAAAATGAATGAATACATTGCAGACAAAATAGTTTTTGTTTCTTCATTTAGGACGCTCTACCAGAGTATGGAATGGATCCAGATGCACCGTTACCTGAGCCAAGCGTTGAAGACAATATCGACGTGCCATCAATAGAGCTACTTAATGAAGAACAGTTGCATTCTTTCAATGCCAAAATGCGTGGAATTAACGTAGCTAACCTTTCTGACATTGAACCATATTTGCATGCTTTAGATTCTGTAGACGAGGTTTTGGAAGTTTGAAGTCGATAATTCATGTATTCTACCTACATTTCCAGTGATTATATGGGTTGATTTAACTATCTGCAATTGCTCAAAGCAGTATTTTAAACGTCTGTTACAACTTTCTTACAATCCTCTATTTTTAATTAAATTCATCTTAACTCCCTATTTGAAAGATTACAAATGTATTAATAACATAATTGTGTTCCTTATTCAATAGACTGTGATGTAATACAGCTCTATGTTTAAATTAATAAAGTAATAATTTGCGCAAGACTTCGTCAACTTATCAAATCTACTCTTACTAGGTATGTCCGACTATACCAAAATCTTATTTAATAGTGTTGATATTTGTTTAAATTATGACAATCCAATAAGCAGTAATAGAACATGCTTTAGATTTAATTCATCTGAAATCTCCGCAGAGTACTCATCTTACCTGTATGATATTATTTATTCGTATTTATACAGATTCTGTCAGCATTATCGAGCATTCTTCTGTGTAATTCAGGGATAGAACTTTCCGTTCTGTTTGGTGTATATTATTGTAATCCTCCATGATTGATTATATATGTATCCTCATTTTTGTCTAAGTTAATTTCAATCAATGGAAATGTCACTTACAATAGTGGAGGCAGAACTTTAATAAATAAATACAAAGTAAATAATTTATTTATCAACTGAAATTTGTGTTCTAGTTATATCTTTAAGTTTCTTTTCAGTGTAATCAGTATACATGTAATGTGTCCTCTTGTAATTAAACGTAAAATGCGTCAATCTTTCTTAACAGCTATGTCCGCGCGCGTTTCTCCGAGAACTTAATTAAGTGCCGACCGTGTTTTGATAACTTGACTTGTGGCAGTATTTGTTGTATTCAAATTTAGTGACCCCTGTCGTATGTCGTGTGAACTCGCTTCATTTGATCAATCGAACACTGTTATAAATGTTATTGTGTATGTAACATAAACTACCTTAAATGGGCATTAGACTCGTGAAGAAAATAAAAGCATTGACGGGTTACAGATTATTCGCGTACACATGTGATGGTTGTTGAAACCAGTTGGAACGATCTTTTACAAGTTGAACAGTATGAAAATAAATTGTATGTATAAAAAATAACGAACAACTTCATTAGAAAAAGCGCGTTATTAAAAATTATTATCGACGTGATTGTAAAATGTGGATTCAGTCAGAAATTGTTGTTTTTTTTCATTTCCTATCTCCAAGCAGATTTTGACTGAGGTGAAAAATGTCAGATTACATTTTTCCGAAGTATTCGTTCAAAAATGCATAGTCAAAAAAGGAAAATAATGCAGTATCATCAGGTAAATGTCCCAAAGGTAAATAAAGGACATTTATACAAGTTGAACTTCTAGGAAGCATACTTCCATCATCAAAAAATTCAATCTTGGGTGGCATGTAGTGTCCTAAAACTGGTATCTCTGCAGATGCCATCACAAACTGTAATATTTTCTCCAATGTAACTTTGGCTTTCTCCGTTCCTCTTCTACCACCTATAAAAAACAATACAATATATATATATATATATATATATATATATATATATATATATATATATATATATATATATATATATATATATATATATCGTTTAAGCAAACCTAGCTAGCTGCCACAAAGAAGGACTGAACATATTGTTTTACAATAAGTCGTAGAAATGTGAATGTAAAATAAGAAACTGTCCACCTCTATGTAGAGGCTATATAAACCTTTCGCATCCAACGTCTTTCAAAATGTGTATAAACTGGAGTCCTAGTAATCGTGATAATCTAACACAACATAGGTACAACGGACTGAACACAGATACAATTTAGATAGTATGGAGTAATTCAGGGTAAACATGCATGTAATATCATTATATTAATAATAATCTTTAAGAAACTACTTCAAATATAACCATGGCGCAAACGAAAAACATTTACCCCATATTGCATTTTGATAACTGTATATCTATAATCTATGAAATCAGAACTACCTCTTTCTTGTTATCTCAATAGATGTTATATATTTACCCGAAACTTATTTAAGGTATGCTATAAATTTCTGATATGTAGCATCCTCCTTTAGTCTTTTGTTAGATCCGATATCATACTGGTTATACCGATACTGGTTTTAGGACATGGATCAATTTTCGCTGCGTCAGAGTTGACCTTGCAGAAAGCCTGAATAGATATTTAACACACGGCTTTCGGCGCATTAACTGAAAAGTAACATTTCAATACATCAAATTGTAATTGACCCAAACTGTTTGATTGGCAAGGTTGCAATAACAAAAGCGACTTTGTACCATAACTTCTTTTTTGCATATAAGACTATATTATCAGTTTGATTCTTATCCAGTTATGCGCATCTTCAGTTTACCTATCAAGAATTGGAAAATATGAGGGGTACTAAATTTATAAAGCTTGATGAGATTAGCTGATATTCACATAATCTAATGCATGATAAACTTATGCTTTTAAAAAAACCTTCACAATGTTTACAATCATTATTTAATAAACAAACTATGTAGTATTTTGTTGTCCCAAAATCACTGCCAAGATTTTTAGTGTATAATGATAAGAGGTTACAAGAGTTGTATAGGTCAAGGTTACAGCTGCAGGTTTGGGAAAGTTTAGATACCCATATGTGCTTACATCAACAAAACCAAGCCGATTTAAGCCATCTCTAAATTGTTCATGGACTGGTGTTAAGTTGTGGGACAGGAGCGTTTCTAATTCTTCTTCTGTTAGGAAACATGGTAGAGGCCCGTTCTGCATCAATGACAAACCTAAAAATATTGTTAACAAGAATAGAAAAGTAACAAAGATGATGCGCGTGTGATATTAAATGAAATATATATTTAAACCAAATGAATCATTTTTTTCTGTTTCACGCTTATTAACTCCAAAAACGAGACAAAGCCTGTTAAGCAAGAAATATGGGTCATCACAATCACATCTTACTAGGTGTTGAAATACGCGTGACGCATGAATGCACGCTAAAAATAGCAATGTATTGAGCATGCATGCAACAATGTCTTGTAAACTGAAACTGAGGTAAAGGAGTTAAAGAATGTCAAAAACATTTTTGCTGAAACAGTTAGGATCGCTTTATATATATATATATATATATATATATATATATATATATATATATATATATATATATATATATATATATATATATATATATATATATACCACATACGTTAAAAATAATATGGCATTTAAAGTGTTGGTATAAAGCAAATCTATATACCAATACTATTGGTATATCAAATAGTGATCCGCCCATAGCGCAATAATACGAATATATAAACATTCTTTCTACCGTAGGCCTATAGCTCTATGACGAATTTCTACTCATTCATTAATCATAAATGACATGAAATTAACGACACAAATATTAATAGTCCGTTTTCTAAATATTAAAATGGTACACAATTTCATCGGAATCCTGTCTTTTTCCTCTCCCCCTCTCATGCAAAATAAGCACAAATCTGGAGTGAGAGAGAAATATATTGCGCTGGACGAAAATATTAAAGCTGAACTTGTACCAAGTAACCCACAGTACTCTGTTTCCTCGTAAACCTATGCTTACGCTTTCCTTGGGATTTATCTATAGTATTCATAATATCAATGATACATAGTTGCAATCGTCAGACGACACGCAAGGCCTACATGTTAAATTTGTCGGTTACGATGCGCACATACTGTAGGGTGTTGTAAGCCTTTGTTGTTGTTTCTGAAACCCGTTTTAATCGAGTATTAATAATTAAATATAAAACTGTCCAAATGGTCGCCAGCCTCCCCCCCCCCCCCCCCTCTGGAGCAAAAATACACGAAAATACAAGCGTTGTGGATTTTTGCTTGTGTCATACGACGATGTCTCTGGACCTATGAATGATGGCAATGTTAGTCAAGACGTACAGAGAGAGAGAGAGAGAGAGAGAGAGAGAGAGAGAGAGAGAGAGAGAGAGAGAGAGAGAGAGAGAGAGAGAGAGATGTTTAGTCTGTAGAATCGCTAATTAAATCAAAATGATGACTTAGTTGAACTGTCAATATATTAAAATATTTTAATTACCTCTTGTTGGTTCGTAATTCCAATTCGTTTATATTCCACGCGAATTTCCATACGACAGTAGGTCAATGACAGTAAATCATTACATGCATAGTCTATATATATAATAAGATCACCGTGTTTGCAGTGCACTACTTTCTTCATTAAAAAAACAACACAACAACATATTTTATGTTTAAATAATGTGTGTGTGTGTCTTATATTGATTTAATAAATGTGAATAAAAAACGAAAATGAAAAAGAAAACAATCAACTTATCAATTTGAATATGTGATTGTGAATAACAAGAAAAATCGTAGAACTAGATTTTGTAGCAGACAGCCACATGGTTGTGAGGAGGTCATTTACTCGGGCAATATATCAGGAGCACATCGTAACTCCAACTTGTAAATATTTGTATTTGTATGTGATATAAATAAATATATGTTTAGGTTGATCTTGATTATTAAGTCGGATATAAAGTCGAGTTATGAGACCGCAGTAATTATATCCTGGAAGATGTTTTTCTCCTGGATATTTAGCCCACGGAGCTCCATGGAGTTTTTTTTAACCTTGAGGCGATATCACCTCCCTTTTTTATACTAACAAATCTATAAAAAAAAAAATTATACCACAATGCTACCGGTAATAGCATCTGTTATTTTTCGTTATAACAGGTGTTAATGTATATGCTGGTGTACGCATCTTGCATTTTACACAATATAAAGCCATATTTATTTTTGTATATATCTAATGGAAATTACAGACTTTTCTGCGACAAACCGACGAGAACCTGTTAAACATCATGCAATGTTACCAAATTATATTCGGACGATTATAGTTGGACCATCAGAGAATGGTGAAACACAGTTGCTACTTAATCTGATAATGAAATGGAAGAAATTATATTTGGTTTCTCCAAATGTAGATGATCAACGGTGTTACGAGGTGTTACAAGATTTTAACGAAAGTATTGTATAAGCCCCACTTGTCAAAGGGTAAGTGTTAAATCTCACTTGGTCAAGGGGTATTGTACAATATATAATAATAATAACTATAACCAACTCCTTTTTGGTACTCGTTATCTAAGAGATGACCGCACTCGATATAATTGCCCGGTTCGAGTATGAGAATAGATAGAGTAAACCGAGCAGGTAAACTGAACAAATAACTACGATTCCCCGTAAAGATAAACAAACAATTTAATCAAGTACATACACAATATAGAAAACTTTCTTTCATTATGAATACACGTTGTTTAGAAATAAAACTTTCACCGAATTACAATAAATTTTGAAATAGATTTAAACAAATTAGCCGATTTATTACTGATAACTTTAAATCATCATAGGATCGAGTGGTATAATCGAAGTCAATGCCTTGTTCGAATTTCATAACCTGCTATTTCTCGGTCCCCGTTCACTGTTCAATTCAATGTTGGTTCTAGAAGACACTGTATCGTCCGTCTCTAGATAACCTTCACCCGTGGATGTTTCCGCTCGATTCCGGACTTGTGCACTGTATCATGCGCCCACTGCTATTCCCGTTTCCCAATTCCTTTTCTAAAGTGTACGTCGCAATTCACGTAACTTCTAGATGTTTCATAAAGCTATTTTCTCCCTTTGTGTTTTGTGGTCATTCAATCGTTGGTTG
This sequence comes from Unio delphinus, assembly GCA_029339505.1. Classification (NCBI taxonomy): domain Eukaryota; kingdom Metazoa; phylum Mollusca; class Bivalvia; order Unionida; family Unionidae; genus Unio; species Unio delphinus. Next base: position 168,018 of record JAQISU010001251.1, on the reverse strand, counting down.
GTTTGCCTGTTTTTCTGAACCATGATTCCTTAACGGACGTATTTCTCTCAAATAACATCCTGAGTCTTAATCAATGATTATGTCTCTTGTTTATCTCTTGCAGAGAAATTTTAGACTAACTATAGTTTTCAAAAAGGCGATATTAAGTCTTACGAAACTTCGTGTGAAAACACACCCTTATTTAACCGTGACCAATCAGAATGAAATGTATTTTTCCCCTCTAAGAGTCGCTTACGTCTGGTCAGCATGACATGCTTGTTATTAAGTAACAGAATCCAGCGTTTTCTCAAGTCTGAAACTTTTCGTGAAAAATGAAACTTTAAAATGTCGATAGCAGTCAGTCTGATTGCTGAATAAACAAGCTTTAATTACTACACTACTCTGTGTGTGTGTGTGCGTGTGTGTGCGTGTACACGATCTATTAGATGCATTGTATAAAATGTATTTTTCCATTCATAAGTGTTGTCGTGGGTGCTTAATATGGCAAAAAAAAAACCAGAAATAAAGCAACTATATAAAATAGTCATATATAGTGATAATGAATGATACCTTTTCTTCTCCCATCGATCCTGACCAAATTGTTATCAGTCCTACCAGTTCTTGACCTATATGGATTTAATCTCTGTGCAAAACAAAAAGAACATATGACAAGTCTAAATGTACCGAAAAAAAGATGATGTTGGGTTTTCTCATATAACAAAAGATGAAGCCTAGGACATTATATTTATGGGGAAATCAATAACATTTTATGGTGATAATCGTTTACTCTTCTATTGAGGAAGACCTATTTGATACACTAGGCTTTTATGAGTGTTATAGGGCTTATGTGTACGGAGACACACTTTATGAATCATAATGTTTAATTAAAGTTTAGCGGATATTATATTTGTACACATTAGCAATAAGACATTAGCTTGTTACGGAATGGGCAAAACTATAAATTAGTCGGTGTTAATACTGTAATTGTTTTTCGCATAGCATTTAATTCAGTTTAGTTGCTGTTGAATCTACAAAACTTAATTAAATTGATAAAATGGGACAGTTGCAAAAAATTAAGTTAAATTCAATTATAAAATCTTCGTGGCATCAACAGCTCAGGATGACAGAAAGAAAGACGAAACACCGTGATGACAATGATGTAGTTCATAGAATTAAAAAGTGAAAAAAGGAGAAGTTTGCTAACAAGTTTATACCATTGTTCTACTAAACAAGCGCCTGTGTTCCTCAGATACCGATGAAGATGATGTCCGACTCGCAGATGAACCAGATGCAGAGGATGTAAGTGATGATGAGGTGGAGGAAATCTGGTCTGCGACCCTCCTCAAGACAGATATGGCCTCATCAAGGTTTGTACTCATGTCTGAATTAAGAACAAAATTGGTAATAGTTATGGATCGCCATAAACAGTACTTGCGTGCAAGCTGCTTGTATGAATCGTTTTCTGTTCTGTAATATCAATGAATTGGTTGTCACAATGAGGAATACGCGCGCACATGCGTGCGTGCGTGTGTGTGTGTGAGTATGAATGTTTGTATGTTTAAATTTGCATTGTTTGCTTGTAGTTTTGTTTTAAAAACTGTATTACACTTTATACAATTGTAATGTAATATTGTATGTTGAACTCAACCCTGTACAAATTCAAGTTCATTTTATATTCGACTTTAATTACTGATTTTTTTTCTTCAAATCGGATAATAAATACGTAGAATAGGGTTGACAAAGTGTCAAAATTGGAGTGCTCATGGCTAGAAACGTGAGGTCTTGGAAGTGGTTAATCTGTAGGTAACTCTTGAGTTACTGTAGTGAACATAATGGCATTGACTTTCGACGATTGAGGAGACCAGTATATAAATGCTTTACATAGTGAACAAAGCTCCTGAAGACAGTTACACAAAGGAACATATGAACTATTTTGTGTAAATCCCGTCTAAATCTAAGGATTAATGTAAAGATGCGGATAAGTTGTAGTGTTGTCTGATACAATGAAGAGAGCAAAGGCCTCGGCGACTTTTGGTTTGTTTTACTAAGATTCTTCATATAAAACATGTTAGTGGGGTCTTGATGCTGAAATTTTGCACAATTCGACGTGGACACGAAGGATTTTAAACTGCATAAGAAAGATTGTTGATCAACTGCATACAGTAAATCGCATACATACGAAAGTCGTGAATATTATTCTTCACTTAGTAATGAATGTTTAATTCCTAGCCCTGTTAATTATGTTTTTCTTATTTATTAAATAATGGCAAATTTTTCCTTGTAAATGAATATGTATGTATGTATGTATGTATGTATGTATGTATGTATGTATGTATGTATGTATGTATGTATTCAACACATATACAAATAATTACAAGAATACTGAAAAAAGACAGACGATCCTTACAAAACTGGGAACATGCCGTTATAACAAGAAGACACAACGAAAGGTCATACTCAGTTCGCACCAAAGATGGTACCATTTATCGTCGAAATAAACGTCAGCTCATGAAAACTAACAAATCACACCCTCTGCATTGTAATATAAATGCGCCCTGCTCTCAGAATGAAAACAGACTGTATACAGCTGTAACATTTCCCGCGAATGCCAGTATGACAATTTCACAGTCAATGGAATCTCAATATTTCAGTTAAAGTACGCCTGAGCCTGATGCAACAATCCCACAAGATTGACAGAAACTCGGATATTACACACGTTCTGGAAGGCTAATAAAACCAACGATAATCGAGTCAGTGTAATATAAGTTCTTTAAACCAGTACATATCTCTGATAAGAAACAGTTGTGAAATCGGGGGGGGGGGGATGTTGATCCTCGGTACTCTCCCCAGCACATAGCTGGTTCGAGTTGATTGAGGAACACCGTCGGTTAGCCAATAGTGTCTATGATATTGTGTTTGTACTCCCTGTCCACCCATGAGTGTAGATATGGTGTATATGTCTATGTTATTTTTATTTATTTCAAATAAAAATTTTGATGACGGTTAATCTTTGTTTTGTTCGTCAAATGTATTAAGTTTTAATTTACCCACTAAGGATTTCAGACTGATAATACTCTCCATCTCAAGTAAGAGCTATCTTGTGACATATAATCTCCACTAGAGCTGAGGAGAATATTGATTTCTTAACAATCTGATTCCTGAACTTAGGATCGTACTCTTTTCCCATAGAACTATTAAGTTCCAGGGCCAATTTCCTCTCCTTTTTAGGATAGGATTTATTATTTATTACCCAGTTGACTTTGCCAGAGTCATTTGTCCATTGTTTGTGTATTTTGTATTTTTAAATTGTATGGTGTAAGATGTTTTTGTATGGACAGCACTATTTAAATCATATTATAAAGTTATCAACTATGTAAAATTTTATCGTGAAATTTTGAAAATTTAAGGATACAAGATTAAAGATCTAAAGGTGCATTTTATTTATATATTTTATTTGTAATTGTTTTCTAAGATTTCTCTTTATATGCTGTGGCATTTCCAAGATACTTATGTCTAGTATCGTTGTGTTTTAACGTTGTCCAATCGGTTATCCATGTCCATTGCAGTTGTTATCATGTTAACCAAATTAATGTAGATTAGACTGGTTTTTGAAATTCCGGAGAAGTTGTAAAATAACCACTCCAAAAATTCTTTATATATATTGCTGTAGTAGCATAAATCAAAGTAATGGAGAGAGTATAAATACACAATATATTTCAAGTCATAGATGTTAAGTTCTGTTCAGGCAAATTGATCAGTCCTACATCTTTCAGTTAGGTTACTTGAAATAAAGTTTTAGTTATAAAATGAAATTTGATAATAGTTTAAAGTAAACCATTCAAGTACATATGGGTTGTTAACTTTATAGGGCCTTAGCTCTACGTGTTTGATGGCCTCTATATGCCGTAGCATTAGAGGCAAGAGATAGACAGAAGAAGAAATATATGAAAAATTTTCCACTTGCTTGTTTGTAGACTGTAGGTGGCAGCAAGAGCACTATATATGTAAGTTTATTTATCATGTGAATATTAACTTTTATATCAATTTGTAGTAGTTCAGTCACGTGTTATTTATACTTCTCATAGCGTGTGAATGAAATTCCATCAGCTAGATTTCATCACGTTACATATGTTTTACTTTTGTCTTAAGAGACATTTTAGTTTAAAGTTTTGTAGTGATTATTTATTGTGGGTTTAATATTCGTTACAGTTCCTATTATTTTTGTAAACTGTATACCAACAGTTGGAATTCGGTCTACCTAGAGCGTGTTAGTGAGCCAGCTTCTAGGGGTCAAATGTGGTTTTGTTTCTAGCCAAAGTTATACATGTACATTGTGAAATCAGATACTCTCAGATAAAAAGACTGAGCCGAGAGAACGGTCATTAGTGTGTCACGGTGTATCGTTTTGTTGATAAACACAGACGGTGATTCAAGATAATGACCAGTTGTATACATTAAATATCGTTTTGTTGATAAACACAGACGGTGATTCAAGATAAGGACCAATTGTGTGCATTAAATAGCAATCAAGCAAGCAACAAGAATTTAAAAAAAATGTAAAATGCATTCTCAGTCTGTTGCAGAAATTTATTCGTTGATCATTGTAATATTTGCTGTCAAAGACGCTCTTGATTTTGATATGTTAGTTATAATGGCTCATGATTAATTTAGACAGTTTATTAAAGTGTATTAAAACCTTCTTCTTTGTAAGAAGAGAGATGTAACATTATACATGGTAGCTGACCAATCAAAACCCTCTGTGCATGAGTCATATTTCCACTGGTACCATCAAAACCATAATAGAGTATATACATATTAAAGGTCTGAATAGTGCTATGGTACTAATACACCAGGAAAAGTCTTTAACAGATTAGAACAAAACTATCTATACAAGACACTAGAGAAATTTGGTTTTGGAAACAATTTTCTAAATTGGACTAAAACCCTGTACAGAAATATCAACTCATGTGTACAGGTAAATGGAACAAGAACGGAAATATTTGAAATTAAAAGATCAGTGAGGCAGGGATGCCCACTATCTAAGCTATTATATGTAATATCAATAGAATTACTTAGTATCAAAATTAGGAAAAACCAAAGGATTAAAGGAATCAGGGTTCCAAATATTAAAGAGGAGGTAAAAATGCTACAACTTGCTGATGATTGCACTAACTTTGTACAAGAAAAAAATTCCTATGATGAATTGTTCAAGGAATTTAACCAATTTGGTAAGGTGTCGGGTTCTAAAATAAACCCCGGCAAAACAAATATTTTTTATTAGGTTACTGGAGAGGTAAGCGACATGGGCTTCCTCATCCCTTAATTAAAGACAGAGTTAAACATTAGGAGTAAATTTTGGGGAAAGTGAGAACGAACAAAATCTCAAAGAAATCAGGGAGAAAATACAAGATAATATAAAAATCTGGGCACTCACGCCACTATGCCTTTTGGAACGGGCACAAGTAGCAAAAAACTATATGTATGTGCACCTTAATTATAAATTAAAATCGTTAGACATATCAAACGCAACGCTTAAAAACATAGATAACGGAATTGTCAAATATTTATGGGCTTTTAAAATGCACTACATAAACAAAGAAATACTATACAGGGAAGAGAAGAGAGGAGGCCTAGGCCTCCCCCATTCAACCCTGATTAAATACACCAACATTTTAAACAGGTTTAAGGAACTTAAAGCAGAGCCAAAAAAATAGCTTGGCAAGGTCTCTATATATATTTCTACGGGTTCTCCATGAAGCAGAGAACAGACATATACAGAAACAATAAACTAAATAAGTTAATAGAGGTGCCAAGGAAATTAAGATCCATAAAATAATTGTTACTAAAATATAGGGACGCAAAAAATTATGGGAAATTGACACAAAATCAACATACAAATGGATAACATAGAACAGAAACACATTACCGTAGATTGGGATAGGACCTGGGGAAACTGGGTCAGACTTAAATCACTTAAAATGAAAAGTATCCTGTTCAAATACATGCATGATGCGTGGTTGACAGGAGACCTCGGAGTGCGACAGCATATGGTCAGAGTATCGCCAAAATGTCCATTGTGTAAAAATCTACCTTTTAAAAAAATTCATACTATCACTAATTGTGAAAAAAATAAAACAGAAATAATTGAAATCATTGGAAAAATTAAAAACACACAGCAATACAATAACAATCAAATTTTTTATTTTGATGGGATTTATAACACTAAACTACGGGATGAAATAGCAGAGTACATAGTTAGGAATATGAGAGCATGCGGACAGGTAATTGTTATAGAAAAAAAAAACGTTAGATAGAAGGGAAACAGGACCCTCAAGAGGATACTGGTGACCTACAAATAAAATAAAAAAATGTACAGATCTAGTTTCGATCAAAGTAGTCCCAATGGATAAATAAGGAAGATTACAAAACATGGAACATAATAGTACAACTCTAAAACAATAAGTTTGGTAGCAACCATTTAAAATGAAACTTAATTACACCATGTTTTGTACCAAATTCAAAAGGATGAAAATGTTCTAAATTTTAAATATATAAGAAACAAAGACCGTTTAGGAGTCTGTTTTTAAAAAAATAGAGAAAATTATACAACTAGGAAATTTGATCTAGGACGGCTATCCTAACAAGACACAATGTATATATTATATATATATATATATATGTGTGTGTGTGTGTGTGTGTGTGTGTGTGTGTGTATACATATAGCACATACAAATAACACAACACAAATAGCACACAAAGGATATAGGGAACCCCTAGCCAGGGTTAATTCTGAAATTTTAAAGGAGGCAGGAGACCCATGATGGGCCTCAAAGCCCGGGACACCCCTCCATAGAAACATTAGGGACTAAAATATCCCTCTATTAGTATATAATCCCGATGGGAAAAAATTAAGGTTAGGGTAAAGTTGAAAAAAAAGTCTAAAAAACACAAAACAACACATCAGGTGGAACACACACATACATAAACATAGTTTTTCTAGTTTTTTTAATAGGGGGCGGGGTGCCCCACCTCCCCCCAAGAAAAGAATATTAAAGTTATTGATAGTTAGAACACGACGTCTCATCTTATGTTTTAACACAATACCACAACACAGTGTTAGCCTAATTCTAATTAGCTTTAAATATCACTCAACTGTTCTTGACAAAGAAATTAATGAGACATGCTACACTGGTCTAGAACTGAATAACATCAACAGCTGGTTGATTTTATACCCTCACAGGGTTTAAGATCAATGAGAAAAATAGTTTGATGGCAATCATGTATCCGCAGCTTTACTGGTGTCTTGTAATTAATAAATAATTAGTATGCGTTTAATACAAATACGCCGTATAGATTAAACGTATTAGTTCATATTATCATAAGGAAGATAATATCCAGTAAGGCAATAATCTTCTTATTTTTCTTGTTTCACTCGCTTTCTTAGTGTTTCATTTTAGAAATTTTCTCTGATGTTACTTATTTAGTTATTTTTATATGTATGAACTTTGAAAAATGTCTCTCAAATCCACAATGGAAACTATATTAGAAAGATATTTTGTTATGGAAATAGAAGATAATTCAGATGGAAGGAAGATTACTGCTTTTCGGTCTGAATTTGCTCAAGGGATAGATTTATCCTTTGTACCAGCAAACATTCGGCCAAATACGGCCACCATTCTATCTTTGTTAGTTGTAAGAGGCATAGATGTTGATAGTGTTGATACTTTTTGCCACATAGGGAGAGGCATCTATGTTATCTATCCCAAAGAACAGGCCTTCTTGTTACCAATGGGTAACATTGAAATAGGAAATTTCAAGACTATTGTTACCAAAGCGCCACCGATGACAAAATTCATACAAAAAAAAAAAACAATTGAAGTCACGGTTTCGCAATTCCCGATTGAATTACCTTTGGATTTTTTCGTGGAAGGATTCGAACAAAGGCTGGGGATACAAGTGTTACAAGTTAGAAGAGAAACTTATAAAGCCCTGCCAGGAATTTGTACGGGCAAAATAAAGGTGAAAATTGACTCAAGAGAAGTGAAAAAAGTTCCAGCTTTCCTTAAAATATATGGCTTTAGGATCCAAACATGGTATTATGGTTGCGTCCAAGACAGACCATGTGATACATGTGGTAGAATTGGTCATGAAAAATGGAGATGCTCATAAAGAAATGCGGACACCTCCACTTATGGTGCCACTGGTACCTCTGATTCCACAAATTCAAAAACCACAGAACAACAGACTTTGCCATCTAAGACGAACAAACAACTAATCTCATATGCTAATGCTGTAAAAGGAGTACCTGGAGCATCAGCAGCAGAAGAGAAAACTAAAAGAGACGAAATAGAAGAAGAATTGAATTTGTCTGAAAGTGACTTAAGTGAAATAGATGAATATGACTCTGACACCCAATCAGTGTGGAGTCTAAAGGAAAGTAAAAACAAAAACAAAAAGAAACAAAATCAAAAAGTGTTTATGAACAAAAATCTGACAGCAAGACTCCTGGAGTTTCCACCAATTATAAACACAGAAGATGAAAGAAAGAAAGAAAAAGAGAAAGAAAAAGAGAAAGAAAAAGCAAGACTCCTAGAACTTCCATCAACTTCAAACAAAGAAGAGGAAAGAATGAAAGAAAAAGAGAAAGAAAAAGAAAAAGAAACAGAAAAGGAGAAAAAAACTGAAAGAGAAGACGAAAAGAGTGAAACAACCTTAATTCATAACGTAACATCAAAAAACAAAGGGAAAAATAACCCAAATCCAAATGTAAACAAAAAAGGGAAGAAAGGAAGAAAAGAATCAAAGAAAGAAAAAGAAAAAAGTGCTGAAAAAGAAAAAGGAAAAGAGAATGTAATAGAAACAGAAAATAACAAAGATGAAGAAGAAATGGAAATTCAGGAAGAAATTCGGAAAAATCTAAAAAGAAAGGTATCCTCAGTATCACTAGCTTTAACGAGGAAAAAAAACTCTCTCTACAGCAAAAAATTGCTGAAGAAGAAGAAGACTCAGTTTTAACTTTAACGCCAGACTCTCAAAACATTATTTACCCAACTCAACAATTGACCCCACTAACAGAGCTTTTGGGGAGGAGACTGTTTGATCAGTGTTTGAATCAAGAAATGAGTAAAGAACTTGATCTAGTCCCGTTGGATCTATCACCAGTCTCCAAATCATAAGCATAAGACATTCTTCTTAGTATTCTATCTTATAGATACTTGTTTTTTAGTTTTTCTATTCATTAGTTCAATATTCACATTAATATGATATATAATGGCTGAGATTCAAAATATAAAATTAGCCTCCATTAATGCTGGAGGCCTATCTTTAGAAAAAGCTCAAAAACTAATAGATAACATTACTGATTATGATATAGTAGCACTACAAGAGCTACACAATATTAAACAAAAAACAATAAACCTCATAGAGGACAAATTAGATGCTCTTTTCTTATATAAATTTAATCCTTCTATTAAATGCTCAGGAGTAGGCTATATTGTTATTAACAAATTATTTCAGAATCATTGGAAACTTTTTGATACTCCTGAAGGTCTATATGGCCGGCTAATTCATATACAAATTCATAAAACAAAATTAATCAACATCTATGCTCCTTCTCAGGACACTGATAAACTACAATTTTATGAAAAACTCAGCAATTATACTTCATCGTACAACCATGAAGATTTAGTTATTTGTGGCGATTTCAATGCTTGTAAAGAAGAAATCGATAGATACAATCGCAAAAAATACACTAGACAAATTAATTCCTTAAACTATTTAACAGAAAGTAATGATATAATTGATGCTTTTCGTTTTTTGCACCCAAATCTTGTTAAATTCACGTATCGTTTCCTTAACACTAATATACAATCCAGAATTGATCATGTTTATGTACTTCAGAAAAACAGGAGAAACATTATCAAATGTGAGATTTTAGACTTTCAAATTGCAGATCATAAAATGATAACACTAGAGTATAAATCTTTTGTATTTGTCAAATGGGGCAAAAGCTATTGGAAATTGAATAATAGCATATTAAACTTACCGGAACTCAACTCCGAAATTCTAAATGAAATTGAAGATTTTGAATTAGAAAACTTAAAAACTTGGGATAACTTTAAAATTAAAATTAAGGAAGTATGTCAAAAATACTCTAGAACCCAAAGTTTAAATAACAAAATCATAAAAGAAGAATGCACAAGGATAATGGAAGATGATAATACCTCAGAAATACAAAAAGAAAAAACTAAGAAAATTTTGGAGAATTTGGAAAAGTATAAAACTAATGGTGAAAAACAGAGATCCGGGTTTTATAATGATATATATAACATAGGTAAGAGAATATACAAAAAAGAGGAATGCAGAAAAGGTAGCGAGAAAACTTTAACCAAACTTGAAGAGAATAACACAATTATTGAAGGTAAAAACGATATTCTAAAATTTGTAAGGGATTTTTACAAGAATTTATACAAAAGTAAAAGAATACCGGAAAATGAAATTTCTGGTTTTCTCAATAAAATAACTCTTCCTCTTATATCTAATGAAAGTAAAGATTTATGTGACCAAAAGATAGAAATACATGAAATAGAAAAGGCCATAGATAAATTATCTAAAGAGAAGGCTCCTGGAATTGATGGCATTAGTGCTGAATTCTACAAAAAATTCAAAACACCTCTATTACCCATTTTGGAAAAATTATACAACAAAATATTCGAATCAGAAATAATGACAAACACAATGAGGACTGGAATTATTACTTTATTATATAAAAATAAAGGTGAAATCACAGATTTGAGAAACTGGAGACCAATATCACTACTAAATATAGACTACAAAATTCTAAGTACAATTCTAGCAAATAGACTATCAAACACATTAAATGAAATAATTATGGGAAACCAATCGTGTGGAGAAAAAGAAAGACAAATCTCAGATAACATTTTATCCATCAAAACAACTATCGAGTATATGTAAACAAATCAACAAAATGGTGCTTTGATATTATTTGATCAAGAAAAGGCTTTTGACAAAATAGAAATTAACTTCATAATTGAAACCTTAAAAAAGAATGGATTTGGCCCCAACTTTATTCAATGGATTAGGATCTTATACTACCAAATACAATCTAAAATCCAAAAAAATGGAGCACATACAGCTCCTTTCCCTGTCACAAGATCTGTAAGACAGTGATTCCCAATTTCGATGCTATTATACATCATTGGTATAGAAACTCTAAATAACACAATTCAAAATGATGATATGATTTCGGGTGTTAAGATACCCAACTCATCGAAAGAGATTAAAACCTTTCTACATGCAGATGATATGACAAATTTTATAACAACTGAAAATTCTTATAATAATCTGATTAGACAATATACAAATTTCAGCCAGGCTTCTGGCTCTGAACTTAATAAAGAAAAAACTGAGATACTATTGATTGGAAATTGGAAATATAGAAAATATCTTTCACTCCCTCATGAAAAAATAAAAACTAGTGTTAAAGTACTAGGTGTTTTCCTAGGAAAAAATAATAAGACTTTAAATATAAAACAAATGTTAAACAAAATTCAAAAGCATAAAAATATCTGGAATTCAAGAGAATTCCTTTTTATGGAAAAAAATACATATAGCAAAAGCATATTTATTCAACTCCATTTGGCATGAGTTTAATATAATTGATTTTGGTATCCTTCATTTTCAAAAAATAGAACAGTCAATATACAAATACTTTTGGAAAACTGTCCACAAATTGAAAAAAACCTCACTTCAACTTGATAAAATGAAAGGTGGACTAAATCTACCAAATCTCAGACTTAAACAAGAGTCTATTTACCTACACAGATTAAACTCTTTAGAATTTCCTATCAAACACCCATGGCAAGGAATTTATATTTATTGGTTTGGCTTTTCCTTGTCCCACAAAAAAGTTTTTATAATAATAATAAACTTATGAAAACTTTAAACCCTCCTAATATGATGAGCAGACAAATTAAAACCATTCGATATTATAAAATCAAAATATGGCATGGCAACTAAAAACACCTACGGAAATGTATAATGACATAAAAAATATAAAACCATCAAAACACAGAATTGAAGTATTAAATCCAGCACTTAACTGGGAAACTATATGGAAAAATTGGTCAAAAATTAGACAACCCCAAAAAGCTAATTTGATGTTTCAATATCTTCGTGATATCTGGTGGACTGGGGAAGTAGCTTATAAAAGGAAGATTATTAAAAAAAACTCCCAAAATGTCCTTTATGTAAAAGATATGTTGATAGTAAAAACCACTTAATTTTAAAATGCAGAACTTTTAACTTGAAAAGGGAAATACGTATAAATAAAATTAACAATCAAATGGATACTTTTAATAATAATATGCTATTGTATACTAACCAAATTGTAGATAAAGATCTATATAATGAGATTATAAAATACTTAATTGATATAATTTCAACGAGGAATAAACAAACTTGGGTACTAGGATAATGTAAAATCCTTTATTTGTTCTTCTATCACTCTACACACTTTAGAAACTTAGCTCCTCTCTCATAAAATGTACTAACTATCCATATCTGTTCTTCTCTCATTCCTAACATACTTTAGAAATCTAGCTCTCCCACGTAAAAGTGCACTCACCAGAAACTACACTACCTTTTATCATATTCAAATTGCTTTTCTAATCTACCAAGCTCAACTTTTACTATGTTTACAGTTTCCAATCCTGCTAACGGTAAAATTTACAGCGGGAATACAGGTCACTGATAGAACAATTTCCCACACCTGAGGCAACTACGTGATGTCTTCACACAGACTCTTATCTCCTAACTGACAACCAACTCACATCCTTCAGCACCTAGCAATTAAGCGACTTGAAACAATCATTTGACCAAATCAAAAACCAAAAACATCTGTCCCACGGTCCAACACTAGACCACGTGACCATTTAGGAATTCCATTCACCGATTAGTACAATCCACTACGGAATATAACATTATTATTATTATTATTATTATTATTATTATTAATGCATACTTCACTGATCGCGTAACTCATATCCACGCCTGAGTTTTACATATTAATTTCACGCATTTCTCTTTGTTTTCCACCTTTGGTTCAATGTTAATTTCTCTTTGCATTATGTAATAATAATAATAATAATAATAATAATAATAATAATAATAATAATAATAATTATAATAATATTGATAATAATAATAATAATAATAATAATAATAATAATAATAATAATAATAATCTTATGTGATGATGGTAACACAATTAGTACCGAAACTAACTTCATTTGTGGCACTTTATTATATACATATGTATGTAGAGGCAAATATATAAAATACAGTTGAGAAACAAACATCATACAGAAAAGGTATAAATGATTATATACACAGGAACAATTAAATGTTGATATAGCACAGAAAGCATTGTGTACACCACATGCATGATTTAAAGCTTTTCATTCAAAAGACACACACACACACACACACACACACACACACACATATGGGATAGCTGACCATAACCGGTTATATACATTATTTAGTTTCTAGCCATTGCAAATGCCTGTGATGAAAGGAATGCTCTGATGGTTCTTCTTTAACATCAATAGGTAGCCAGTTCCAAATGACTGGACCCAAACTATTTTTTTACAATTGCATTTCGGGCTTAGAAAGAAGAAAGTTATAATTTGGTATAGAACATATTACCGATGGACCAGAAACTGTATTGACATTATTTGTCCTTTTACTGAACATATTGTTTATATAGTTTGGCGTCGAATCATTAGAAACTAAGTCTGTATACTGTGTACACATTTCTTTCAGAAAAATTACCACGTATGATGTTGTCACTCATATTTATACGTAATATTAATTTCATGCCATACACTATCATTATTTTCATCGCGTTCTAACTCATACTTGCTGTACATACATATTGATTGGAATGCATTTATCGCTCTCTTTTTCATGATACATTTTCTCAGTGCGCGCCTGCGTATGTGATACTGCTGACATTTATATAAATTTTATTTAATAAAAGTTATGAGAAAAGTTATAGATCGCTACTGTAGTTATTCGTCAATAACAAAACATTACAATCACCATCACTGTTTAGCACCACTTAGACCAATAACTGGTGGCGCCTCATGTCATGTCAGAAAATGCGAAATTCTAAGTGCTTGTAGGTGTGTACAGCACCACAATAAAACAATATCAAGAGAATAAATTAAAGACACCAGGAGCACAAATATCATGTTCAACAACAACAACAGCAATAATAATAATAATAATAATAATAATAATAATAATAATAAGAAGAAGAAGAAGAAGAAGAAGAAGAAGAAGAAGAAGAAGAAGAAGAAGTTACTGGACATAATAAATCTGATAATGATGCAGAAAGTTCGATTTTCTTAAACTATACGGTTTCGCTTGTTTCTCTTACTTAGTTTAACACCATAAAGTTGTAACACTTCATATAGACCCTAACTTAAAGTATCAAGAGATGCTAATTGTTGATACACGTTCCATGTTGATTTGTTTGATCTATATGGAGATGTGGACCGTTTGTCTTTCTAAGGGCTCACCATATACAACTTTACAAATATGGAAGTCTTTGTAGTGTTGAAACATATATCGAAAGAAAGACAGCAGCAATGGAATCTATTTCTTTTCTTCTTTCTGAATTATCCCAGGATCATGTTTCTATGATTTTTGTAAAATATTTTCTGCTTTCACAATATTTCAAGGAACTTTACAGAACCATATATTATCATGAAGGTTCCATCTTCGTTTTTATTAAAAAGTAGACGCACCAGAAATAATGTGCAGATGGAAATTGAAATGGAATTATGAAACTAACTGACATTAATAATTTATTCAAACTAGATATTCTTATAAAATACAAAGTTATTATTTTGGTACTAGGTTTTATATATATTAGAAGATAAAAGACTAAAAGTTTGGCTTATGAAAAAAAGATGAAATGTGTACAGAAATAGAAACTAAAAAAGAATAACTTTTTAAATAGTATGCAAATTGATAAACATTGTTGCACGAATGTTGCATGCACAAGGTTCGTGTAAATTTTAATCATCAACTGTTATAAACTTCCATGTTCATATCATTTCAATAACTTTTCTTTTCATTTTTTATAATATTTAAAATTATTTATTTCAATTTAATATTTTAATATTTTAATGGTCATAGTTTCTTCAGTGTTACTTCTAATATACATATAGCCATATATTACCGTTTACTGGTACATGTAATACATTTAAATTATAGCCACACACAAAAAAACACAATGTCATTCCTAAAGTACATCCGCCTTTATAGTGACCAATATATAAGAAATAAAGCATCATGTACACAGAGTTTCTTGATATCTGGAAGCCTGTAAAACTTACAGGATTATAAAATTTTGGAGACAACGCTGTTATTAGTTTATCTTAAAATTATTCACTACTGAAAAGTTATAAAAAAAATAAATAAATAAATAAATAAACCTTGGACGAATAACGAGTATGCACGTAGGGACGGTAATGTAAAATATACCAAAAGTGACGGGAAACACATTTTTGGCTTAGTGTGTAAGGTCATTAAACATGTTAATTAATAATGATCAAATAAAATCAAGATTTAATCTCTTTAGTTGATAGATCTCGCTTTGTTGAAGCAGAAGAAACTCGCGCAGAACTTGAAGAAAGAAAAAAATACACGCACATTCATTAATGTGGATAAAATCACTTTATGCTGATTGGAAAACGTGGCTCTTGTTTATAAAATACGAAAAGAAATACTTGCCTTTGCTTTGCTCTGCAACTGTCCTATGCAAAAATCTCAGCTGAATGCTGTAAATACGACCGTCGATTCTGTTTCGGGGTGCTGACATCATACGTCATAGATAACAGCGCCCCCCTGTGATTGTTTGGATTTACGCTAGTTGATTCGTAGTTTGATCAGATGGTTTGCTTTCAATACGTTTCATTTAATACCACATCATTTGGAACATGAGCTGATCATTCCATTCTGCTCTTCAGACCATTTCAACTAATGCCAGATCATTTGGAATCTGAATACATCATTTCATTTTTGGGGTTAAATCATTTAATTCAAGACTACATAATTTCATTTAATACTACGTTATTTGGAAGCAGAATTCATCATTTCATTTGTTGAGTTAAATCATTTTATTTCATACTACGTACTTTCATTTAATAATATATCGTTTGGAACCAGATTTCATTAATCCGTTTTGTTCTTTAAATCATTTTTTTTAATACCAGATGATTTGGAATTTAAATTCATGATTTCATTTGTTGAGTTAAATCATTTCATGTTAGACTACATCATTTTATCTAATAGCACGTCATTTGGAAGCATATATCATCATTCCGTTTTGTTCTTTAAATCATTTTATTTAATACCAGATCATTTCATTTAACGCCACATCATTTGAAATCTGAATTCATTATTTCATTTTTGGGGTTCAATCATTTCATTTCATGCTACATCATTTCATATCACACAACATCATTTGGAATCTGAATTGATCATTCCGTTTGTTTGGTTAAATCATTTTATTTCACACTTGATCATTTCATTTAATACCACGTCATTTGAAACTTACAAGCATCATTCGGTTTTGTTCGTTAAATCGTTTCATGTGACACCACATCATTTGGAATCTGGATTGATCATTTCATTTGCTAGGTTAAATCATTTGATTTCATACCAGATCAATTGATTAATGTAATTTTGGCGGCGACGGCTGCCCATACATAGACTTTAGAAAGTAGTGATGGTATCATATTTCTTTACAGTTCTTGTGAGTTTAATGTTTTTCTGCATTTATCTATGTATAAGTTGTTAGTTGCCGTCTCAAGCAGCCAATGATCAATAATTCATACGTTATATACGTTATATTACCATATTTTGTACGAAGTTTAGAGTCTTATTTAGATTGTGAACACATGTTGAGCGCTTCAGGTAACATTCTTGACTGGTTGCTGATCTAAGGTTTTGAACACTCAACAGCATTATCTGTTATCTGAATGGGAGATGTCAAAGTAGAAGATCGATATTTGAAGCACATGATGCATTGTTGTGCTGGACATAAAAATAACGTTAGGATTGGATGCTTTTATTGGCGAGTTGAATGTGAGTTGGCGGATTCCATATTGTCCCGACTGGTCAGTAACAAAGTTTATTTTCTTTACATCCATTTGCGTTTATTAACAGGTTTAGGGTAACTATATGTACTCGTTACAAATTAAATTAAGACTATCGGTAAATAGCTGTAGGGATAGTAGTCCAATTGTCATACAAAATCAGGCATCGACCCTGACAGTTACGGTGGGGAGGAGAATTACGACAGGGATTGGGCGGTAATTATCTTCTCCCACCAGATTGTAACTATCAGGGTCAGGATCTTACATTGTAGGACTTGCGATCAAAGTGTTACATATATAATGTTAGGCGTTCTACCACCTTCAATACATGTATCCATTTAGCTTTAGTTGTATTTTCATTTGTAAGGAGCCCCAATGAACGTGTTGTAGGCTTTTGTAGCCCCAATATGTTCGGTGGCAGAGTTTGAAATTCCAGCTCTAAGTTGGTAGTCTATATATGAAATCTTAGATTTTTAGAAATTTAAATTGTTTTGGTGTCTCGTTATCCTGGTGTTCAACTGGCAAGTTACGAAAGTGTAGCCGATTCATTCGGAATGCTAGCTTGATATTCAGCATGTGAATAGTCCACTTTAGTAGTCATGTTCGATATTGATTGGTTGGTGTGTTCAGAATCTTTATGCATGCAATTTACCTGATCTGGCACAGTTAATGAAAAGTTTCCGAAATCTGCCCTTTGGACACAACATTTGTATGCAGAAATATCGGCAACACAACAGACCATAATCAAGTATACATGGAGCATTTTTATCCATATGTAAATAAAATGGTTACATTAAACAAACTATTAAATTTTGAGAAATTAAATAAAATTTTATTTCATTTGAAATTGAGCAGTCTGTATGTCTTTACTTTCAATCTTTACACATATTACTTTGCACGGGACTGTCTTAATAGAGACTGGTATAACGTATTTTCAAATCTCAGTAGATAGTTTTGTATTTTGACAAGACCCTAAATGGTAAGGTAAAGGACACAAGTCTGGTGTTCACAAACTGAATCAGAAACTAAATCTGCCATGTGGTTTGTATTTACATTGAGTCAAGCTTGAAAACTGGTTCACGGATTTATTCAATGTAAATACCTTAAGATCAAGGCGATTAAAGTAGATTAAAAGTTTGTTGTCACACCAGTGAATTTCAAGCATACATAATGCCCATATAATTATTTGAGTCCTTTTCTTACAGGAAATTAACTGAATACATAGCTCCTTACTGTCAAGAGGTGTCTGGGGCTGCTTTAGGTTGAGAGTAAAGTTATCAGTTGTACAAAGAATTAACTCTAATGCATTCATTAACATCTGACAACCATGCTTTACACAAAAGTCGCTGGTTAGGGTTTATTTGTATCTTTCATGTAGACAATATTCTAATGTTTCTGCACTCTTAGTCTTATGAAAATTGACCTCACAAACTGCCAAGTGAGACCTTAAGAAAGTGTGTTATACTTTCACTCTTCTCAGGTCACACTGACTGTGTCAAACGACAAGTGAGGTCGTAAGAAATTGTGTTATATTTTCACTCTTCTCAGATCACTGTGAATGTACCAAACGTCGAGTAAGACCTTAAGAAAGTGTGTTATACTTTCACTCTTCTCAGATCACACTGACACACTGACTGTGCCAAACGTCGAGTAAGACCTTAAGAAAGTGTGTTACATTTTCACTCGTCTCAGATCACAATGACCATGCCAAACGTTTCCTTCATTACCACAGTAGCACAAATCGGACATATTAGGACGTTCTAAACATGCTAGCTATAGATTGTATAGTAATAAAACATAGCAGAAGAAGGGAGATAACTCCAGCAATGTCAGAGCCTGTCGAGTTGTGTCACTCAACAAATTAACTACTAAGCCTTTAAAGTTTAATACACGGTGTTTTAATTTAATTATTTTACTTGGATATTCAATTTGTCAATATTTACATTACATTTGTATTAATTCACAATTTAATTATGATTAGTTTCATTTCATGACATTCGGGTCTCATCAGGCTGTAACATTTAAAACCT
Source organism: Unio delphinus (assembly GCA_029339505.1). Taxonomy (NCBI): domain Eukaryota; kingdom Metazoa; phylum Mollusca; class Bivalvia; order Unionida; family Unionidae; genus Unio; species Unio delphinus. The sequence continues at coordinate 148,817 of JAQISU010001251.1, read as the reverse complement.
TAGATTCCACCCTATGTACACATTTAATTTATAATGTCCTATATATATACTGCCAATTTCAAACTTGCCGAAAAGCAGCAATTTAAGTACGAAAATAGTCCAATTAGGTACTTGAACCATTTGGCTTGCATTCGACATTTCAGCAGAGTCTGGAATGATTAGTGCACCTTCCAGGGGAAAACGAATACAGCGTAATGCACATCATCTGTTGCGTTTCATCTGCAGTACGAATATATCCATCTCAAAATCAAACATGTTTTTCTTTTCTTCATATTCAAGTATGCGCAGGGGTAATCATATCTGAATAGCACTCTTTGATTTTGAAATGGTACACATGTAAAGTTGAAACCCAAAAACAAATTTGATTTTTTTTAATAAAAAAATTGCAGTATTCCAGTGTCAAGCTGTTTATATCTTGATGTTCTCTTTGTCTTTTTCTTGTAGGTCAAAACGTCATGGATGGCGAACATGCATAAGTAGTACTTCTAGCTGACATCACATATCTTCTTAGGAGTCAGTCACGCCAGTTGCTCGGGAGATTTTGCAAGCAAAGACGTTTACATATCGCCTTTATGTGAGTATGGGATAGTTCGGTACGATGAACGCGTGTTTTCAAGCTATGTTTATGACTCCAGTGAATGATTGCTGATCAGTGTATGTATGCTGTATTTCGTATGTATTGTTTACACACCTCAGCATGTAAATTTTGAAATAACTAAAATAGTTTTATTCACTACATTTTGAGATTGCCCAAATAATTCTGCTAATTGTCTTGCAATATGTAATTAATATCACCAGTCATTAGCATTGCAAGGTTCATAAAGTATGAAACTAACATGTAACAAATGTAATTTTATGTTTAAGTTGGAAAGATAAAAGATGAAGGCTGATTAAGTTTTGTAGCCATTATTCCATATGATAAAATATGGATTATTGGTGGATTGCAGTAAATTATTTGAAACAAACCATTTGGAATTCGTATCTGTTTAGGTCAAAATTTAAATCAAATTTGTCCAAAGTCACGGAACTGAGCCTTTCTTCATTTGTCAAATGTGTATGTAAATTCTTATGGTCTCACAAAATAGTTTCAAGATTTGATGAGCCTCGAATGTTTAATAAACAGGGCATGAGGTTAAAAAGCATCAGCTTTTTATTTATAAATTGACACAAAGTAAATCTGCAATTAGGTTTATATTTACTTCGAGTCAGGCTTGAAAATTGGTTGATTTTTCACAATTAGACTAACATTGAAATCAAACTTGGGCTGAAATATTCGTTGAAAATTACTGAGTGCTCATATTTAACGAAACGTATGGTCTTTCACAAAATTTCAGTGAAATTTCAAATTTAAAATAAAAATGAGGAGCAATGCTTCACTGATATAAGAAAACGTACCCTTATTTTATCTTAATATCATTTATTTCTTGTTTCTAGCACTAATGTCGACAATGCTTATATTTCCCGTTTCTGATGGCTCTAATTGTATTGTTGATTTTGGGAACAATAACTTCTTTCTACATTTTTATTATTATAATTTCTTTATTTTAACATGAATTTGATTTAATTACCCTCATGACAATATTTTTTCCCATTTTTTCAAGACCTGAATCCGATTTTCCTCGATATATATTAGTTTTTTATATAGTCTCCGATCCAGATTTCAAATAATTGTCTGTCTGTCCAGTCCCATTCCGTAATGATCCTCACAATAGTAACTGGTCAATTTGTAAGAAAACTGAAGGCCCTACCAACATTTTGCGATTTTTACTATTACCAACTCTAACATGTTATATGAGAAGGAATTGGACCAGGATCACTTGGAAGGTATATAATTCCAAACTGATTCCATTCCTACACTTAAGGAGGGACAACGTGTAGCTCACTGGTAGGGTAGACATGACACTGTAGCGAGATACCCATGTCTAACAGTGATGTTTATATCTTTGCTAGGTTATTTCATTTCCCACAAGTAGACTCGTCTTTCAATATCGTGAATTATATTATTGCTTATATTAGCAAAATGTTCTAGTTGTGTTAGAAATTTGGGTAGAATCGGTGTAACTATATCAAAATAAACGTTTATCATGGCTGTTCATTCAAGCGATGACAAATGCATCAGTTTGTATGTATAAGCGCCCAGTCCACAGAACAACTCCCATATCTTATGTATCTCATGTAACAGCTGTAGAATTGTGTTTCATGTATACAGAAATATTACAGTGTTTAATTACATGCTGTATAATTCTTATCCATTATTTTCTTTTAAACCTTTCGAAATGTCTGTGAAAATTTTGGAAATTGCAGTAAATAACTCTCTAATAACTGAAATTTACATATTTCAGTCAAATTACACTGGTAAATTCGATGAAATTTCATTGAGAGTTTTGGCCAAAATTTGGAAGAAATTGCACCAAAATTTAAAGGAAAGTTTTGTGAAATCTCGTCAAAACATTTCATGGTACTCTTATATTTTTATCAAAACTTTAGATAAAATTTCACTGAAACGTCACAAATGAACTAAAATATGGACTGAGGTTGTGTTGGTTCAATATAAAGTTATCAGTTGTAGATGGAGTTAATAATATGAATACCTTGATTCAAATCATTTCAATTTTTTTTTCTTCTGCCATATGTCATAGTCTGAAAAAACGTCACCCAGTCTAGTGAGACCTTATAATGAAATAAACGCAGCTCAGCATTCATCATCATCATCATCATCATGAGTCTCTTAACCTAGTGTGGTCGTCTTGGCACTATGCTGCTGAACATCTGACCAATTCCCACCACTTGTCTCCATCATGTGCTAATGCTTGTGTCTCTGGAAAACTTTGCCTGGTCCATTCTGTGATGTTGTCAATCCACCTTTATCTCTGTCTAGCTCTCCTTCTGTCACCCTGGACGCTGCCCTGCAGTACTGTTGTTGATAGACAGTTGCCTCCAGTGACAAGACCATACCATTTCAGCTTTCTCTTTCTGACAGTGGTGAGGAGGTCTTCATAGTGTCTTACTTTGTGCCTCACCATTATCACATGGTTATGTTCTGACCAATGGAAATCTTTGTTACAATTACTAAGGCAATTGCAAGTATTTAAAACGATCTAGCATTAACCCTAATTTCCTTTCTATACTTTAAATATGTTTTATCGGAGAAGTTTATTTGCATCATCAAATTAAACCGACAGATCTTAGATTTAACAAATCTCAATAACAAAACATTTGTCCTGCTCAAAATTCCTACTTCCACCTCCCCGTGGTGAGCAGGGGGCAACAGACTAAACGAATTTGTCTGGCAAACGGAAGAGGTAAATTTTAGCTAACATAAATTAGGTTTTACAACTGCACGAAAATACCCACTGTTATAAATACAACAAGGAGTTATGTTGTACATATGGTTTATCTGGACACATTTTACATTATATATATATATATATATATATATATATATATATATATATATATATATATATATATATACATACACATACTTATATTTTTATCTAAACTTTAGATGAAATTTAAATTTCACTGAAACGTCACAAATGAACTAAAATAGGGATTGATATATATGGCATTATACAGCTTATAATTCTAGGATAAACTGTTAGGTTGCAAAGTGTATGAATGAACGGTAATATATATGTATAGATACAATAAAGAATTTTCACGAGAATGTCCAAACAACGAAGACGATTAACTCAACACAACTTCTTGTAGGTAATCACTGTTTCTCACCCAAGCAACAGAGAAATCTAGCTGATTTGCTAACCTTACTTTTCTTATCTCAGTCTAGTCATCTCAGACCAGTCGTCTCAGTCATGGTGTCCACGCGCTGAGAAGTACTTTTAACCAAAATAAAGAAACCTTCTTGTCTTCTGCTGTGCCATAGTTGTTCTCAAATAAAACAACAACAACAACAACAACAACAAATAATATATAACCAAAACATAGTTACTTAAGGTCAATCTGTCTTAAAAACACACTAAAACAAAAACATTTTGATAGAGACAAATACACACACGCATACTATTTCGAGGTTTTGATATTATGTTAGTTCGTTCAAACTAGCATGGTCAACTTTATCCTATATGCAGGACTAGCTCAGTACATTTTCAGATCATTAAATATAGCTAAAGCAACTGAATTAGTTGTAAATATTGGGCTCCAACTTGGAATACATCATTTCTCGAGAAATTGCGCGACAACTTGGAATTTCTAATTGTTGCGCTATTTCTCGAGAAATTGCATGGCCGTTGGCTCCAACTTGGAATAGCAATTTCTCGAGATATTGCACGCAACAACTTGGAATTACACATAAATCGGCGTCCTTTTACTTTTGTAAATTCTAAGCATTATTTTATATTAGTTTTCAGATATATATATATATATATATATATATATATATATATATATATATATATATATATATATATATATATATATATATATATATATATATATATATATATTGTATTTTGTATACATGGTTTCTTCCTGTCTTCTGCCGTTTTTTAAAAATTAATAATTTTGAATAGTATTGTAAAGCTAGGAAAGGTCTTGGAACGTATTAAACATTTCAAGGGACTATTTATATTGTCCCACTGAACTTAATTGGGGTTATTCCAAGTTGTTGCATGATGCTTGCATGCAACATTTTGGAATTTAGTCCCAGAAAGATGGATTTAAAGGTAGGAAAGGTCTTGAGTGGAGATGTAGCACAAAATTAATATTTGGAACATATTAAACATCTCAAAGGACTATTATTGCTGCCCAATAGGGTAATATTTCACAGCCTAGGGTGTTTAATGTTACTTCAGTGAATGTTGTATGATGCATACATGCCATGTTTTAGAAATTAATCCTTTGAAATACTATTGTAAATCTAGGAAAGGTCTTCAAAGGAGTTGTTGCAGAAATAATAATAATAATAATAATAATAATAATAATAATAATAATAATAATAATAATGAGGACTTTGTATAGCGCCTAATAGACTATTTGGAACATATTGAAGGTCTAAGGATCTTGTTATTGTTGTCCCACTGAACTTAGTTGGGGTTATTCCAAGTTGTTGTATGATGCTTGCATGCAACATTTTGGAATTTTGTCCCAGAAAGATGGATTTAAAGGTAGGAAAGGTCTTGAGTGGAGATGTAGCACAAAATTAATATTTGGAACATATTAAACATCTCAAGGCACTATAACTGTTGCCCAATAGGGTAATATTTCACAGCCTAGGGTGTTTAATGTTACTTCAGTGAGTGTTGTCTGATGCATACATGCCATGTTTTAGAAATTAATCCTTTGAAATACTATTGTAAATGTAGGAAAGGTCTTCAAGGGAGTTGTTGCAGAAATAGACTATTTGGAACATAATGAAGGTATGAGGATCTTGTTATTGTTGTCCCACTGAACTTAATCGAGGTTATTCCAAGTTGTTGCATGATGCTTGCATGCAACATTTTGGAATTTTGTCCCAGAAAGATGGATTTAAAGGTAGGAAAGGTCTTGAGTGGAGATGTAGCACAAAATTAATATTTGGAACATATTAAACATCTCAAGGGACTATTACTGTTGCCCAATAGGGTAATATTTCACAGCATAGGGTGTTTAATCCATTTCACAGTTATGGGAGTTACTTCAGTGAATGTTGTATGATGCATACATGCCATGTTTTAGAAATTAATCCTTTGAAATACTATTGTAAATGTAGGAAAGGTCTTCAAAGGAGTTGTTGCAGAAATAGACTATTTGGAACATATTGAAGGTCTAAGGATCTTGTTATTGTTGTCGCACTGAACTTAGTTGGGGTTATTCCAAGTTGTTGCATGATGCTTGCATGCAACATTTTGGAATTTTGTCCCAGAAAGATGGATTTAAAGGTAGGAAAGGTCTTGAGTGGAGATGTAGCACAAAATTAATATTTGGAACATATTAAACATCTCAAGGGACTATTACTGTTGCCCAATAGGGTAATATTTCACAGCATAGGGTGTTTAATCCATTTCACAGTTATGGGAGTTACTTCAGTGAATGTTGTATGATGCATACATGCCATGTTTTAGAAATTAATCCTTTGAAATACTATTGTAAATGTAGGAAAGGTCTTCAAGGGAGTTGTTGCAGAAATAGACTATTTGGAACATAATGAAGGTATGAGGATCTTGTTATTGTTGTCCCACTGAACTTAATCGAGGTTATTCCAAGTTGTTGCATGATGCTTGCATGCAACATTTTGGAATTTTGTCCCAGAAAGATGGATTTAAAGGTAGGAAAGGTCTTGAGTGGAGATGTAGCACAAAATTAATATTTGGAACATATTAAACATCTCAAGGGACTATTACTGTTGCCCAATAGGGTAATATTTCACAGCCTAGGGTGTTTAATCCATTTCACAGTTATGGGAGTTACTTCAGTGAATGTTGTATGATGCATACATGCCATGTTTAAGAAATTAATCCTTTGAAATACTATTGTAAATCTAGGAAAGGTCTTCAAAGGAGTTGTTGCAGAAATAGACTATTTGGAACATATTGAAGGTCTAAGGATCTTGTTATTGTTGTCCCACTGAACTTAGTTGTGGTTATTCCAAGTTGTTGTATGATGCTTGCATGCAACATTTTGGAATTTTGTCCCAGAAAGATGGATTTAAAGGTAGGAAAGGTCTTGAGTGGAGATGTAGCACAAAATTAATATTTGGAACATATTAAACATCTCAAGGCACTATAACTGTTGCCCAATAGGGTAATATTTCACAGCCTAGGGTGTTTAATGTTACTTCAGTGAGTGTTGTCTGATGCATACATGCCATGTTTTAGAAATTAATCCTTTGAAATACTATTGTAAATGTAGGAAAGGTCTTCAAGGGAGTTGTTGCAGAAATAGACTATTTGGAACATAATGAAGGTATGAGGATCTTGTTATTGTTGTCCCACTGAACTTAATCGAGGTTATTCCAAGTTGTTGCATGATGCTTGCATGCAACATTTTGGAATTTTGTCCCAGAAAGATGGATTTAAAGGTAGGAAAGGTCTTGAGTGGAGATGTAGCACAAAATTAATATTTGGAACATATTAAACATCTCAAGGGACTATTACTGTTCCCCAATAGGGTAATATTTCACAGCCTAGGGTGTTTAATCCATTTCACAGGTATGGGAGTTACTTCAGTGAATGTTGTATGATGCATACATGCCATGTTTAAGAAATTAATCCTTTGAAATACTATTGTAAATCTAGGAAAGGTCTTCAAAGGAGTTGTTGCAGAAATAGACTATTTGGAACATATTGAAGGTCTAAGGATCTTGTTATTGTTGTCGCACTGAACTTAGTTGGGGTTATTCCAAGTTGTTGCATGATGCTTGCATGCAACATTTTGGAATTTTGTCCCAGAAAGATGGATTTAAAGGTAGGAAAGGTCTTGAGTGGAGATGTAGCACAAAATTAATATTTGGAACATATTAAACATCTCAAGGGACTATTACTGTTGCCCAATAGGGTAATATTTCACAGCCTAGGGTGTTTAATCCATTTCACAGTTATGGGAGTTACTTCAGTGAATGTTGTATGATGCATACATGCCATGTTTTAGAAATTAATCCTTTGAAATACTATTGTAAATGTAGGAAAGGTCTTCAAGGGAGTTGTTGCAGAAATAGACTATTTGGAACATAATGAAGGTATGAGGATCTTGTTATTGTTGTCCCACTGAACTTAATCGAGGTTATTCCAAGTTGTTGCATGATGCTTGCATGCAACATTTTGGAATTTTGTCCCAGAAAGATGGATTTAAAGGTAGGAAAGGTCTTGAGTGGAGATGTAGCACAAAATTAATATTTGGAACATATTAAACATCTCAAGGGACTATTACTGTTGCCCAATAGGGTAATATTTCACAGCCTAGGGTGTTTAATCCATTTCACAGTTATGGGAGTTACTTCAGTGAATGTTGTATGATGCATACATGCCATGTTTAAGAAATTAATCCTTTGAAATACTATTGTAAATCTAGGAAAGGTCTTCAAAGGAGTTGTTGCAGAAATAGACTATTTGGAACATATTGAAGGTCTAAGGATCTTGTTATTGTTGTCGCACTGAACTTAGTTGGGGTTATTCCAAGTTGTTGCATGATGCTTGCATGCAACATTTTGGAATTTTGTCCCAGAAAGATGGATTTAAAGGTAGGAAAGGTCTTGAGTGGAGATGTAGCACAAAATTAATATTTGGAACATATTAAACATCTCAAGGGACTATTACTGTTGCCCAATACGGTAATATTTCACAGCCTAGGGTGTTTAATGTTACTTCAGTGAATGTTGTATGATGCATACATGCCATGTTTTAGAAATTAATCCTTTGAAATACTATTGTAAATCTAGGAAAGGTCTTCAAGGGAGTTGTTGCGGAAAGAAAGAGAGGAGCAGGAACAACAGCAACAACAAAAAAACTGGAAGGAAAGAAAGAGGAGCTTATGTTTATTAGTTTATTAGTAATTATTGGGTTTCCAATTTTATATATAGTTGTTACATTTTATTGATTTAGTTGTATTATGTGCGAGGTACCAGAGGATCATTGTCTGCCAAATGCCTAAAATTAATTTTTTCTCAAAAAACAACTAGGTTATTATTTTAATTCTTTTATGTGTTTATTGTTTACAGCTGTATAAACTTTATTTAAAAAAAACAACATATATACACTTATCAATAGCAAAGTTTTTGATGACTGTCTTTTATGATAACTTCAGCCTCAAGGAAGGAGATTCCTTCAGCTGCTGCCATCAGGTGTATCAACACCTTGAAGTATATGAAGAAATATTAAACAAAAGTTGATTAAAATATTTTATCAAACTTAAGAATTTAATCCAAGGTATCCATGTACTTTATTTAAAATATATGAATATATTTTCCAAAAGGTACAGTGAGCTATTTCACACCCACCCCAAATACAATATGATGCAGAGCTGTGCACCCCCTTGTGATGCTTTACATTATTTTCAGGGATATTTTCAGTATTTCATGTCACCTTTCAGTATTTTTCACAACCAAAAAACATGCACAAACAAAGTGGTTCCACTGGTGGTGTTTCATTCGTCGTAGGTGTAGGAAAAATAGTAAATATAATTGCTTGCTTTTTGTCCTCTTTAAACATATTTTTTTTATTATTTGCGTACATCAAAATTAATTTGATAGAATTATAAATGTTGATTCCAAATATAAACAAAACAAGTTTCAAAGATTTAATCACTGCTCAGCAATTGCTGTTGAGTTTAGAAAATATAGAAACTTCATTTTAGATGTCATTAATACAGTTTATACTATATTTGTACTTTAATGACATTGTTCACAAGTGAATGTCACAACCTGTCTTAAATTCCACTTTAAACCGATGAAAGCGAGGCGAAAATATACTTACTTTATGTTTTAACTTCGCCAATTTCGCTGACGAATTGTTGGAGAAACCTACAACGTCTTGAACTTTCACATCCAGAAGATTGAATACATTATTGACAAACACCTTTGTCACAGATTTATTTGTGGTCTTGTTGCTTACGTATTTTTCCGTGCAAAACGATTCATAAATATCTATGTCAACATCCTCCATTCTTAACACTCTAATGAAACTCATGTTAAGCCAGCAGCTCGGTCTATTTATATCGGTTCGCATGGTCACGCAATTTCTCGAGAAAAAGCGCAACAACTCGGGATTCCGAATTGTTGCGTTATTCCAAGTTGGAACCCAACATAAACACTTCGCGTGAAACATTGTATATACATTTAGCTACATTTAATGATGCTGACCTGAAAATTTACTGTGCTACAGATAGGATAAAATTATCAATGGTGTTTGAAATGAACTATGTCAGAAAACACTGATCCATGCACATAAGACTATATACCTATACACTTCATAGCATCCCAATTCTCTAAACAACAACGGAAAACTTAGCAACAGCCAGAAATGTGTTATGTCAAACATGCTCTATTATAATTTTGTTAACCATCTCCGTTGTGCAACAGCTGAATAAACCTGCAATATTTATTAACAAATAATACACTTACCAGCCAGAAGGAATATTTTATCCCTCAACACACTAATCCATACACAAATTTCACTGTATCACTTGCCATATTTCCAAGACAGAATCATAAATTTTCAAAGAATCCGTGAACTTGAAAGTTTAGCCTCTAGGGTCCGCATATTTGGATTAAAATTTAAGTAAACCGGCCACGAAGGGTCATATTTGGAGTGTAACGAGGGTCTTTGATACAGGAGAGTGGGGTACTCAAAATTGGAAATGATGAAAAGAAAGAGTTTCTTTCTAATAAATTATCACTATTTATTGTTAATTTCATATAACATCCATATATTAAATGTGATAATACCTCAATACTATGCGACGTTTTATGTTGTTATTTTACTTTGCTCACGCGTATGAACTGTGTACTTCGGACTCAACGGTCACACCACAGGGGGCAGGGTCCAGTTATTATGTACAAATTCAATGTCGCATGCACCTGCCTAATATAAAAATTCATTAAAAATATAATACGCGAGTGAGGTCAAAAAGGTACATATTTCTGGATAGGTATTATGTAGCGCAACATAATCATATCACACACTTGACCTGACAAGTCTACTGAAGTTCTTAGAATAAAATGTTTATGTACCCCAACCCCAATTTTATACATGCATTTTTCACATCCGAAGGCCATTTTTGACAGCATGTGGTGCTCACATGCAAACGCAAGGCCTTTCCCTGGATGAAAATTTTGAAAAACATTGTCTACTAAATAGCTTGATGCAATTCATAATAGTTGTCATCCAAGCCGTTTTTGAGATATTCTACTTGCCTTGAACCCACGCGTATACTGCTATGGGAGGCTAGCTCTTCTTCCTAGCCGACTATTGGTATTTCACTATCAACATACTGCAGAGTAACTATGGAAAGTGTACATGTCTGACATCAATTTCAAGAACAACACAAGCCTGAAACACCTAGTTCACAAATTTATCCATATCTTTAATTATTACACAATAGTAGCTCAAAAACTCACACCATACCCTTAAGTTAAGAAATTTGCCAGCGGCCAATTTACGAAACTGGACCCTGCCACCTTAAGCATTTTGCAAAAAAATATTTCTGTCAAAAATTTTGTACATATCACTTACCTAGACATTATCTAACAAAAAGGTATCAAGGAAATTATTTTGTATGCTAAAGTAAAAATGTTATTACTCTTTTAGAAAAGTGACTACATTGCGGCAAAATGCATTGCATTGTATATACTTTGTGCTAGGGTTGCTGTCTTCAAAAGAATTAAACTTGTGTGCAATGGAATGTTTCCTGTCCTTTTTGCCATCGTATAGTCAGGAAGACACCAGAATTACATGATGATGTTGACTGAATGCTAAGAATGGATTTTATAGTTGCAAATAGTGACTGAATATGAGATACACTCTTTGTTATTAGCGATAGAACTTCTCTATTGTTCAAGCAATTATTTGTTGAAATTTTTCTTTTAAAAAGTGCCACTTAAGAAAAATGTTACCAGACATTTACATTTATAATGTACTTTAATAATAATTATAGCTTGAGACACACACATCAGCATTCCTGACCTGGAATTGTTCTAGTGATGCTAACATAAACAGCATTGGGTGGGGGTGGGGGGAATACACCAATGTCTAGCTAATTGGGACAAATATAAAAAAAAACAAAGATTATTCTATGTTGGGACATTGATGTGAGGAACCCTGCTGAACTTACATCAACATATCAAATAAATTCTGTGACAACAGGCCTTTGAAATGAACCATTCTCAAGCCCAAAATACAAAATAAATACAAAGTCCATACAGTTAACCCAAATATTCTCAGAATCCTATCCACTCACAGCTGACTTTAGCAATTGCAAGGATATAGAGAATGAGAGGAAATAGAAAAAAAAAGCTACAAGAAAAATATTAACAAGAAGAAAACTCAGTACAAAAAGGGACATGTTGTAACTTCTATTACTTTAAATAAGGACCTACCAGAAAATACAAGTCATGATGAAGCCAAGTCGGTCTTTCATAATCAATCTTTAGTGCGTTTGGATCATAATGAATACATGCTTCAAACTAGTGCTTCTACCAATATGACTGAGACAATAGATTCTAACATCATTCCATGCAAATTGAGACCTTCAAAAAGGAAAACAACTGACATTATTACTCATTCTGTACTCAGTAAAAAAGTGGCTACCAGTATGCCAGAAGAAAACTGTGTTGTCAACATCAATAAACTTTCAGAACTAATCAGGGTATTTCTGCCACATCAATGTAAGAATGCTTTTCCAGTTGTTACGGTACACAAAAGACAGGGTTTGTGCATTACTGTTTGTGTGCAATGCAATAACTGTAAGTTTAAATCCAATATAGTGGAACTGTTCACAAAAGTACTAAAACTATTCTTTATCCTCGAAACATTGTCCGCAATATGCCATATCCATCACTATTTGCAACACCGTTCCATTGATGACATTCATCATTTATAACAGTATGTCTACTTATGATTTCTTGAAAGTGCATTTGCTCCTGTGGAGTGAAATTACTTAGAAGAATGTGTGATGTCATGTCATGTAATGTTTTTGTGTGTCTGCAATGAAATATGAATAACTTTCATTAAAATAGGAGTACAGAGCTTGCTACCTACATGAAAATCAAGTAAACACATTTTAAACCCCCATTTTCTCTCAAAGCAACTTAGTTAAGCTCAAAATATGCTAACTTGTCCTGATACCAATAGGTATAATTTATAGGTGCAAAAAGAAATTACCTCCCTTGAATCTCCTATAGAGCTGAGAGATTCAAAATAAGGAGACAAATAGAGGTACTATGACAAGGCTAATGTATAAGAATTAATTGCATATGAATAAAGAACACGAGAATAAAACAAAATGTGGTTCATTGCACAATTTTTTTATAGCATTTTTCCCTTAAGGGGGCAGGGTCCAGTTATTATGTACAAATTTAATGTCGCATGAACCTGCCTAATATAAAAATTCATTAAAAATATAATACGCGAGTGAGGTCAAAAGGTACATATTTCTGGATAGGTATTATGTAGCGCAACATAATCATATCACACACTTGACCTGACAAGTCTACTGAAGTTCTTAGAATAAAATGTTTATGTACCCCAACCCCAATTTTATACATGCATTTTTCACATCCGAAGGCCATTTTTGACAGCATGTGGTGCTCACAGTGCAAACGCAAGGCCTTTCCCTGGATGAAAATTTTGAAAAACATTGTCTACTAAATAGCTTGATGCAATTCATAATAGTTGTCATCCAAGCCGTTTTTGAGATATTCTACTTGCCTTGAACCCACGTGTATACTGCTATGGGAGGCTAGCTCTTCATCCTAGCCGACTATTGGTATTTCACTATCAACATACTGCAGAGTAACTATGGAAAGTGTACATGTCTGACATCAATTTCAAGAACAACACAAGCCTGAAACACCTAGTTCACAAATTTATCCATATCTTTAATTATTACAGAATAGTAGCTCAAAAACTCACACTATACCCTTAAGTTAAGAAATTTGCCAGGGGCCAATTTACGAAACTGGACCCTGCCACCCTCAGCCCTCAATAGCATATTTGTATTCATGCGCCACATGTAAACATTGCAACGTGAACACTAGTAAAGAGGGTGGGGTTTTTTTTACTTTAAAGGATAATATTGGGTGAGAAAAATAATCTACGTTGAGGTTTGGACCGAGACAATGAAATCCCAGCTGTGTGGTTACATTATATGTCTCCCCACTCGGACAAGCCTCGTGGGGAGACAAATCATATAACCCCTAGGCTGGGATTTCATTGTCTCGGTCCAAACCCCAACATAGATTCTATATCTCTCATTCGGATGATACCCGTTAGCAACAGCTGATATTTTGTTGCCCAGTATTTCTTTGAACTAGTAGGCAGTCATATATTATATTCTGTTGTGTTATAATGGTTTTTGTTTCGAATTTTTCATTCTACTGGATTGTGCTTAAGAAAGGGCAAAAGAAAAAATAAAAGAAACAAATGAATAGACGCTAGTTATAGCTCTTGAAATGTATTGATTTTATCTAGGTTAGATAACACTAGAACATAATACAGTATGCACCAAACACATTAGTTCTATATGACAAACCAGGACCAATCTTTTCTGATGGCTTGGGGCAACGTATTTTAATTTGGGTGTCGAAAGGTAAATGATTGAATTTGTTTTCCGCACAATAACATTAGCTACTCATCATAGACCTGGACCACATTTTGAATATTGTATATAGGGTTTGAAAGAAACCTATCAAATGTTGCAAATGCGACTCATGGTAACTGCCAAAAAAATTGTTGTTGCATAATAATTTTAGTTCTGCACCACGTGTGTTGACTAAACTTTGAGAATCGCTTGCGTTTTGTAGTAAGGAAGAAGCTATTTATTTATGGATCAAAATACCAGATGTTAAGATCACTGTGGTGAAAGAATTAAAATTTGTTTCTGTTAAATATGTTCAGTTCTAGACCATGTACCGTAACGAAATTTGCAAGGCCAGCTTAAGTGCTCAGACATGGTTAACATTTTCTTCACACTGCTTCAGAATTGTTGTCAAGATACGCTGTCCTCTTCCATTGCTTCTTTGAAATGTGCCTGTACCTGATCTTTAAACTTGCTATTGATAGTACACACATATGAAGTCCTGGAAACTTTGTTTATGGAAGAATGGTAATGGTGGCTTTAAACACTCTTGGTTTTAAAGATCGCAAAACTAGTACACCAGCGTTCAAATATAAGAATGAAATAAACGAGGTATGGGTAAAAGGCCACAAGAGTTTTATGTATTGTTTGGTCAGTAACGTACAATGTTATATAATAAAAAATATGTGATTATCACCTTCAGTTTTTTTCTTATTTTTATGTTTAGTGTTGAAAGAACCCCTAGTATAGGGAAAACATTGAGGCGACTCGATATCGGTAAAAGCGGTTTAATTGTGAGAAATTCGGTTGTACGATTTTTCGAAAGTACTAAACATGTCTAAATCAAACAGAATATAGTCTATATGAAAGCATATTATGTGGCATAGGTCTGACTTTATAGACAACTTGGAACAAATTCCCAAACATTCAATATATGAAACAACTGCATGACATGAAATAGACCGTCTCAGCTGGAATGTCATAAAGGGACGTATCCCAGGCCAAAAACGTTTCCACCATTAGTCGTTGCCTCTTACGACATGCAGTGTGACATTCAGATTTATTGTACAGACCTGAGCCGTTGGGAGGTGGGTGAGGCATTAGGTTTATGTGTTTTAGTTGGGGTGTGGGTGTGTTCTCCCTAAAATGTTGCTGTTTGGAGCACACCGTTTGGAGCACACCGTTTGGAGCACACGGTTAGGAAACCAAGTTTTCGAATAAACGATACCAGCGATCTGTAGTCTAACACCTATTCTTTTAGAAACGTGGAACATAAATTGGGCCAGAGACCCGTTTCTTAGGTTGGTGAAAGTAAATTGTTTTCAAATGTAATAAATTCAAACTTTAAAATGTAATTTTATATATTAAGAAAACAAATAAATATATATCTGGGATGTAATCAAAATGGCGAAAATCGGAATAAGGCAATCCAAAAGCGTTGTGCTTTGGGCTGGGGTGCGGGAATCAAGTGGAAGTATTCATTGTTTTCAGCAACGTGATTAAAACTAAACAAGTTGGGAGGATGGCCAAACAAGATTCACGAGAATCCTCCCCGCTCCTCTTCGTCCTCAGTATTATTCTAAGTCTAAGTCAGACTTCGAGAAGGGGTACACGCGTGCAGGACTTTCCAAAAGTGTTTAGTCTGAAATTGTAAAAGCAGCTGTAGCTGTTTGAATACAAAAAGGCATATAAACATACCGAACTTTCTGATCTCAATCATTACAAATATCATTTAAACCAACTCGTCACAACTAATATTGTACAAAATTTATACTGCCATCTTTAAGTGGGACACATAAGAATACATGTCCATCTATAATCAATTAAGACGTTAACATGTGCAGTACATGTGTTATCTCTGGCTTTGTGGGGATTCTTAAATCCATAACATTCAATAAAGTGATCGCATTGTTTTCTGATTAAACATACCTCAGTAAAATCATCTCTATGTAAACAAACAGTTAAAGACAATCGAGAAAGAAAGAACGAAAAAAAAGGAGAGCAAGAATGAAAAAATAAAATAAAAATGTAAAACGTATGTACGTATTTATATTCTCGATGACCATTCATGAATAACTGGAGTTGCAATTGAATGTGTCGTCTGTTGTCAGTTTAAATGGTATACGAATGAGTCATCACATTTTCTACATAAATAGGTTATGATTTTATCACCAATGCAGGAAGCCCACTAAACAAACATGTGTTATGAAACCGCTACCCTAGCGGTAGTTACGTACTAAGTCTCCTTAAAAATGTTTCAAAGAACCCTATAACATTATATACGGTCAGGAAATCTAGTTTTCTCAATCTTTTTTTGTTATTTTCCCTTTGCTAAAGCTAATCCACCTGGAATCATTATCTACATATATTATACCCCGAGCAGTGGTGTTTCCTTAAATTGATCGTCAATTTCATAGGTTTTGAATCGTTACGAGAGAATGAATGTATGTGTGGATGTCTAAATTTACGACTCTGGCTTGATGACGTAAGGTACAGTGCCAGCTATACTGTCAATAATTTAAATTGTCAGTGGTCCAAGTGTTAGCAGCCAATCAGAGAGCGGCTGGGCGGGCTTTCATACTCTGATCGGTCCATTGTTTATTCCGGTACTTGTGATTCTTTTTTCTTTTGCTATCTGGCCGTGATTAAGGTAAGAGGTTCTCTTCAATGCTCTTTTTGTCATAATTTCTTTACATGATGTCTCTGAATATTACAAACCCCTCCCATTGAACTCGCTATTGCACAACCAACTGTAAATGGGAATATGGGTCGGTGTAATAAAAAATATTATATTTTGTACATGTAGCATAATGGAAAAAGTAGTTAAACTGCTTTGATTTGCATGCAAAACAAAATATAATCTTTTTCCGTCAGGAGTCGGAACAATGATTAACTTTAATGCATAATAATAATTAATCAGCGTAAAAAATAAAAAAGTAAAGCGATTCTTGGGTTCAAAAAAGATGCAATTGTTTTAGCGAGTTTGACTATTTTATACACTAAAAAAACGGATCTATATAATATTTTCCTCCAACAATAAAAATTTACTCAATAATAGAAAAGTATATATATAGTCCACTGCGTAGTTTAGGTGTGTGAATGTCTCATTAAAATCTACTGTGTTATGGGTGGTGGTGGTGGTGGTCTTGCTGACTTGTCCATTCTGGCTTACTTTAATGTAGAAAATACTCACATTTGCGGAGATGGAGGTTCTGGTTCATTTTAATATATCTATTAGTGATGTGCGTTTGTACTAGAATGTCCCGTCTGAATTATCCCTGGGGTATAGATCCATTGGGATTGAGTGAGTATAGCAAAGATCCAGGGTTTGAGTTATGTGAAGAGGAGTCTCAGTGGTTAAAGCGTGAGAACAAGTTGATAGCGTATGCGAATAAAGATATGAGGTATGTATCTAAGACGATTTATTGTAAAGAGAGCGAATAGGAGTGTGTAATGGAGAGTGGGTGAAGCGTTGACATTGTCATCAGCATCCAGTGCAGCGATACAAGCAGCAGTGTTGCATCAAAAATAAGTTAAGTATTTTCATTTGTCCGAGTCTCATCGAGATGAGTTTTATTACTGGTTGAATAAGTTGACTGGTGTTCAGTTGGCAGGTCGTGGAAAAATGTATAACATCTAAATATGTATTTTACCGTAGTTTTGAGAAATGCGGCGGAAACATAACACAGTGTCTGGGAATAGCTTGATGGAAGATCATGATAAGATTGTTTTAAGAGGCACTATCTTAGTCAAGGAAGCTGTGGGAATCCAAGAGTTGAATTGTTCCGGATAGCCAAACAACTTGACGAACGACGTGTTCCCTTTGTCAGAGATAACGCTTTCAATTCTGACAATATTTTGTAATTTCTTTGGCAATTCCTGCTCGTAAAAAGACCATATGATGGGTTCTCCTGAAGAATCTTTGAGTGTGGCGGTGATTGGAATGTTTTTTTGAATACCATCGACGACAAAAACTTCTTCAGTCAAGTTATGATTGTATCCTTTATCGAAGGTAGTTTTTTTGTTTACTGATTCTAACGTTATCCCCTGCTTTTGAATATAGATATCTAACAAAATAAGGCCTCTAAGATCTTTTTCTATATCGTGATAACCCAGTGGGGTTACTGACGAAGATTATGCTAGAGTCATTCGAATGCTTCGATGCCAAGTATGATGTATTAGTTGGCGATGTCTGGCAGACAATCTAAGTATCTGTTGGTATTATCGCTAGTAATTGTTTCCTCCACATGCGATTTTTGAGAGTTCTGTTGAGTATTCGACGACAGAAGCTTTGAGTGGATTATGGATGCTGTACAAGGTGATGTTAGTTTTTAAAGCCAGCCTGAGACGGTATTTTAAAAATATAAAATTCACTACCGTGATCTTCCCTGAATTTAAAGGGTTTTCGATCTCCTTCTATTGTATTCATCGCCTCCACGATAGACGTGCCCTTTTTCTTTTTGAGAGGAATGCCCCAGACGTATTTACTAAAGACATCAATGACTGTCATGAGATAATGCAAATGATCGCTGTAAAGTCGGGATATTTCCATGGCGATATCGGTAATGCTGTATCCACTTAGAGAAATCGGAGTCGTTTAATGCTGAAGCATGAATACATACGAACATCGATTGTTGTTCGCGGTGACGTTAAAGAAGCTGTTCAAGATTTCAGCGTAGATCAAGGCGATGTTGTACGAGGACTGCCAATCTAATTACAACGGCGGATTATACCTCACCATAGGGTATGACCGATCTTGTTCAAAAGTAGCGGATTCCACTTCCGTTTCATGCACGCTCGTTTTAGACATGAACGTAATCAAAAGGCTTAGTATGAAGAGCACAATAATTTTGACAGCACACTGAATTACAAAGTCATACAGTTTGTTTCAGAAGATTAAAGTATAAAGTTTGGAAAGAAAAGCTAACAACTGATCCCTAGAACTATTTTTTCTTTCCTTGAAAGTGTTATTTATAATATTTTAGGTCTCAAGCTAACTTTAACAATGCCCAACGCAAGTCTGTATCCTGTGCTGTTTTATTGTAACCAGGATTGTAATCATACAACAATAATGTACGTCCAAAAATAAATTCCCTTATAGGATTGTCAAAAGTACCTTTCCATTTATCTGTTTAGTGGCATATTCAGAAAAAAAAATTCAGTTTACTTGCAAAATATGTATTGCTGTGTTTATGGGAAAGCATGTAAGATAAACATGATAAAGTATGAAATATATAGTCATGCTTGATCAAAAAGATAGTAGAAATGATCCAATCATTGTATTTTTAATGCCTCATATATGCAAGTAAATTGTGACTAATTAATGAAACAAAATAGAACAATTGATGCGATACATAAATTGCTTAATGTTTTTTTCATATGATGTATTAAGTTTTGTTTTCATTTATGAGGATCCCTAGAAATCATCTCCGCAATTATATACTGTTTGTTTTGTTTTTATGGTTTAACGTCAATTTTCAGCACAAAATAGGCTATACATGGCGGCCAGTATTAATGATGGAGGAAGAACCCGGAAAACCCCGGAAAGAACCACCGACCCACGAGAAGCTACTGGCAAGCTTTCTCACATACCCACATTAGCCGAATCCGAGAGTCAAACCCACGTAGATAGATTTGAGATGGCAGTGATCCGTAACGGACAACGCTTTAGACCACTCGTCCATTCGGGGCCTTAAATAATTATATACTAATATGATATACTTTAATTTGTTGAGTTTTTATTCTTGGAGAGGGGATCGGGTATATACAATTTGCAAGAATACTTTTCACAAGGTCAAGAATGTTGAACAATTGACGCTAAACTGATCTAAGCATTCTTTCGCGTGTTTTAATAAATAATTTGCGAAAGATTGTTAAACTGAATTCACATAAATTATATTGAAAAATACTGTCGTCATACATTAAGTGTACGTGTGATACAATCTTACAATGTCAAAGTGACATTCAATACCTAATGGTTGAACTCGCTTCTAGACAACACATAGTAGACCGTAATTTTTTGTAATAAACGTTTATGCTGCAGGTTATTTTGTTTTCCATCTTCTCAGAATGGAACCATCGCTTCTCTCTAATGAACACTGAATATTCCATGGCACTTGTTACAAATAGTATCATTAGTACAGCACTATGGTATTTCTATGCCCTTATACAAATAGTATCATTAGTACAGCACTATGTACTTCTATGCCCCTTATATGTGTGCTAGTACTTCTCAACATATTATTGCAAGTTGATACAAATAGGTATATGGGTATGAACAATGGCGTACTTCTAACAAACAAGTCATACTTTGCTCAGACTTAAACAAACATTTTGGTTTATGTTTAAAGTGGTGAATTAGATCCTATGAAATATGGATACATTGACAAAAACGTCTCGTAGTTTCAAACTATTGATCGCATATTATTTACAGTAGAGTTGCACAACTGTGTTGTCTCACGTTAAGATTAATACCAGTGGCATATATTTAATCTACAATTATAAACTGAATGACACGTTGCTAGATCGTCTTGATATATCATTAGACAATTATATTTATGTACAACCAAAAACAACACTCAGTCTGGTTTAGATCTCATATAATAAAATGAAGCAGTGCTAAATACAATTAAAAACGATTTACTATTGGCAATAGCGACATTTGTCACATTATAGCATATCTCGAGATTATTAAGACAATATGATAATTAAATAATGAAATGTTCGTCATGCTCGAGACAACTTTTGTGTGAGAAGGTGACCTACTGTATTTTTAAATCGTGATACACAATCGGTGATCAGCAGATTTGAGGTTTTGTCTATTAAAGACCCCACAATATCCACGTTTTAAAAATAAAAATAAAACTGAAGTCTGACAGGCGCATGCATTTGACCCATGTTACACATGACAATCAATAGTTAACAAGAAAAATAGTTTCATTTCGTTATATCCAAAATCGTCTGACCCAGTCGCTATTTTCAGTTTGAACCTTTGGTACCAATATACTCTCAGGCTGGCGGCTTATTTTACGCTCGAACTGCTCCGGTGGCCTAGTGGTTAGCGCGTCCGCAGCGAAAGTGGGAGGTCGTGGGTTCGATTCCAGGCCGAATCATACCAAAGACTTTCAAATATGGAACTAACAGCTGCCTCGCTTGGCGCTCAGCATTAAGAGTGTTAGGACCGGTTGGCCTGGTGTCAGGATAATGTGACTGGGTGTGACATAATGCTACATGTCTGCGGCATGATGCCCCAGTGCTAAACATCACTATAAACTGACGCACTGGAGACATCGTAGCGATATGACTGAATTGTGTTTAAAGCTACGTTCAAACTCCTATAACAAACAAACACACATGTTACGCTCCTGCTGATGAGATAACCAAAGCTCTCTAACAATACTGTCTTGGAGATTTAGGTCTCACTGGACAGTTATTTTGGCGAATTTTTGTCCTACAATGACCTATTGCAGAAAAATGATAATACTATTACATTAAAGACATAAATAAAAATGAACTAATGATTTTTGTTGAAATGATGCCTGTAAGATTCTGACTGAGGAATTAAAGTTAATTCCTCGTGCAACTAGTGACGTTGATCCTGAATCAACACTGCCCCCAATCCCCTCTTTTTTAAATTCATTTTTTTTTACAGAAAAGGGGTATTTTGAATATTTTCCTGTGACAAGAGAGCTAAAAGAATCAGTATGTGCCTTATGCATGAATACAGTTCACTAGTACTGTAACAAATTAGCATACTTTTCATCACTCCTCAACCATCTAGATTTTTAGATATTTACTTCTGTAGCAGACACATGTAAATACCCAAGCCAAGTACGCGGCTCATTTGAAGCCCAAGTTACGCATTCGATCTCCTGCGCTAGTCTAACTGTGACTGGCATTCAACGCCTAACTCAAAGTAAATCTAACCACATTACATATTTAGCTTATGTGTGAACTGAGAAATGCTATAATGGTGATAATTAGGCCCATGCCGTCTACCTTAAATATTAGGGACGTGTCAAAATGCGAAACTATCCAGTGAGACCTTATATCAAGCCATACGATGTTGGTGTGTTTCTACGCATATTTATGTAATCGTATATTGACTGTTCAAGATCACATATTATCAACTGAAGTAGTGCTAAATACAATTTAAAACGATTTACCTTTGGCAATAGCGATATTTGTCACAGTGTAGCATATATCGAGGTTATTAAGACGATATGATAAGTCCATCATGAAATGTTCATCATGTCCG
Source organism: Unio delphinus (assembly GCA_029339505.1). Taxonomy (NCBI): domain Eukaryota; kingdom Metazoa; phylum Mollusca; class Bivalvia; order Unionida; family Unionidae; genus Unio; species Unio delphinus. The sequence continues at coordinate 126,334 of JAQISU010001251.1, read as the reverse complement.
AGACAACACCAGATTTTTTGTGCGCTTGCTCATTTCTACGTAGCGTAGTAACCTTATCAGCGGTTGTTTTTGCCGTTTGTCCTTCGAGTTCGATGATGACCATGACATTACAAACTGGACTTGTTTGCGTGAGAACGTGAATGGCTGATCAAACTCAATTTGTGTTCTGAACTGTCTGTGACAGACTTGACAGGAGATGCTGCTTGGGCTTGTTTGATTTTTAGAGGACGTGCTGCGTTTCTCAGATTGACGCGTCTCGCTTCTCCAATGCCTCAGCAATTATCTTCCATTCAAAATATGTAGCTTCACTATGTATCAATCATGTGTGCAATCTTACCAAACATCAGGACCAGTATTAAAGTATATCAGGGATAACTTGAGACAATCTTTGAAGCGTTTAACCTGACCATCATTAGACTGCTTTCCATCCTCCAATCGCATTAGAAGATCGTTTGTTCTGACATCCTCTAGATGTGGCCTTTCCATCTAAACTTTGATTTCATGAGCAAAATATGGTGTTTTGTAATGTCTGCCTGTGATAGAGCCTCCGTGTCTAAGGCCCTGTCCTGCCATGTCATCCTCATCAGTTGCCCAGGGCAGCCCATGTAAACATGATTCATTTTCTTCGAATGGAGTATGTACACTGTTCAGGTTTCGCAAGCATGCTGCAGGGTCAGCATCACACTGGCTTTATATACCTTAAATTTTGCTTTAGCAATTATGGCGCTGCTGATTTCATGATTGATTTGGATTCCAAGTGTCAGTGTGCTGCTGAAATAAGTGGACTTGTTCACTGCCACGAGGGTTTAGCCATTTACTGTGATGGATGGCTGTATGTATCACTTTCCTTGTGCCGTGTCGTGCATCACCTCTCTCTTCTTGATATTTATTGTGAAGCTGAGAAGAGAAATAGTCAAGACTGTGCATCAAGTCAGATACAGATGTCACTTTCTGTAACTGTATCTTTTCGTTATGTCTCCTCAAACGGAATGCTCTCCATTGAATGTGGTATATAAAATATTGATCCCAGTGTAATGATCACAAAGTAATACGTAATCATGCTAGATAACATCATACTGAAGATGGCTCGGACCAACACACAACCCTGTTTGAATCCATTGGATCATGGGAGTGGTTGAGATGACTCGCCGTAGTCTATAACACGAAAAGCATGCCCCGATGGAACTGCTAAATCATCATCATGAAAAATTTATCTGGGCAAGCAAATTTGGCCATCATCATCCTAAGGCCTACAAAGCTGACTGTCTAATGATTTTGTCAAGTCGATGAATCTCGTATACAGGTTCAAATTCTGTTCTTTACATTTCTCCTGCTGTTGACGAGTTGCAAACACCATGTATGTTGTTCCTTGTCCTTTCATGAACACATAATGACTCTCTGGCAGTATCCTTTGATCGACATGATGCACAAGACGATTCCGCTGATTTCAGGCAAGTATTTTGCCGGCTGTTGACAGCAAAGAGATTGTTGTCTGAAAATCGTCTGCTGCCCTTCCACTTATTTCTGGAGTATAGTTCCCTGAATCAACATTGACTAGAAAAGTTCAGAAAATGTCTGTGCCATAAAAGAGTCACCGGCTTTGTAAACGTTTGCTCGTATAGCATCTGCTCCATGTGATTTGCCAGTTGTCAGCATATTAGATGCTTTTACAGGTTCAATCATCAAATAATATGTTGATTCCTGCCACCCTCCCCCCCCCCCCCCCCGTGGCAGTCGATCAGTTGCCTCCTTGCCGATATATGACTGTTGATTAAGTATGTTGCTAAAGTGTTCTGTTCATGTTGAAGCGTCTTTTCATTGTCAGTGAGCAATGTGGCGCTGTCAGCACGCAGTATTGGAGATGTTCCGGATGGCCGTGGCCCATATATTATCATCAAAGCATCACATCAGCTCTTCATGCCATCCCTGTCTACTTAGAACTGAATCTTATCTGCCCTTTTGCAAAGCCATGAGTCTTGGAACTCTCCGAGTTTTCATTATATTCTCTTGATGTTGTTAAAGGCCTCAGTCTTAGATAACAATGTGCTGTCTTCTAAGCAGGCCTTCTGTAGCCGATGTTACTCATTCAAACGTCTCTGTAATACAGCGTTGTCCTCATCAGACCAATCTTGCGGTGTGCGTTTTGTGTGACCGACGGATTTTGGGTGCAGTTGAGTCTCTGACGGATGTTCAGATTTCATCGATATTCCCGGATTCTTGTTGGGTTGTATCTCGCTGGATGCACAGTTATTCGACCAATGCATGTTGCACATTCTTCTGTTTCGATTTTACAATATTATGCCTTTGAGGCATCTTTTTCTGTTGAGGGTGTCTGCTAGGCTGAATCCAGATCCAGAACCTGGAAATTATGAACCTGTTGTCAGTCAGTCATTCTGCATGTCTCATGGCCTTCGTAACGTGCACATCCTGCATATCTCGTCTTCAGACGATGACATAGTCAATAGGATACCAGTGCTTTTAGAATGGGTACATCCAATAATTATTGTTGCGGTTAGGCAGGTAGAAGACCATGTTCATGCTTAGGAGGTTTGTTTCGGCGTATTTCCTCAGTAGATATTTGCTAGTGACACCTGCCAATATATGTTTATATGTGACATCTCTAGCAATGAAGTAAAAAACAAATGATGAGCAGCTTGTCTGTCTTTGGTACTTCCGCTATAAAAGACTCCATATCTTCACCAGATTTGTCTTTGACTACATCTGGGTTGGTCATGGATGGTGCATAGATGCTGATGATGGTTAAATATATTTTTTCTCACAGTGTGAGTGTCGTCATTTGCATTAGTTTGTCATTAACGCACTTTGGGAGATTTATAAGCTTTATTAAAAACTGCGATTTGATGTCAAACCTAATACAAGATTCAGGCTGCTCTTGTTTACTTTGGCCTTTCCAGAAGTTAGGTGTAGCCGGCATCCTACTTCCGTGAGTTCTCCTTCCTCAGCTAGGCACGTTTCTCCCAGTTGTACTATTTGGATATTAAACCTGACCAGTTATCTATCAATTAGAGCTTTTTTTGTCTCGGGTTCCTCTACTGATGTACTGTTCATTATTTTGTGTAGATTCCAGGCACCGATGTCCTCCTGTATTCTTTCTGAACACTAAGGTGGGACACCCGACATGAGTAGTAGTTTAAAAATGGTTATTTTGAATAAGCAATCATTAATTACGTCATTTATAGCCTTATCGATATTATTAACGAGAGATTTCTTAATTAAATTTGTATGGGCCTAATTTGTAATTGCTTGACTTTGTTTTGATGTGATGAAACACCTGCTAATTTACCGATCGCCAATTATCGCAGTAGTGAAAGTGCATTAAGCAGAGTGACTCTCCCTCTTTCGTCCATGCCTGTCTCAATCTAGTAGTATGAGTGTCAAGACGTCCGAATTTCCTGGATGGCCATCAGTTCCTTATGCACCTGAGTTGATGCCCTGAGCTGTCCATCTAGCTCATGCTATCTTCCTTCACAACTTAGGGATGATGATATCTATTCGTCGGCCTGATCCACCAAAAAGACCTTACCAGAGAGATCCACATGTAGATATCAACTCTGTTGTCAACAGTCTCAGGTATTACCATGTATTGTTTATTGCGATGCCTGACCTGACGACACACTTTCCAGCTATATTGACGATAGTTTACATTGCCGGTTATACTGACGATAGTTTACATTGCCAGCGATACTGACGATAGTTTACATTGCCAGCTATACTGTCGATAATTTAAATTGTCAGCTATAGTGTCGATAGTGTACATTGCCAGCGATACTGACGATAGTTTACACTGCCAACTATACTGTCGATAGTTTACATTGCCAGCTATACTGTCGCCAGTTGCTAACAATTAGCAACCATATCAGACAAAATACTCAAGACGCATAGTCTATGAGATTGCTTATAAATGTTATACGAAATATAATCTTATTTGCTATGCACTTTGATGCTTATTTGCATATTTGCATGAAATTGAGTATAATAGGGGAAGAAAAGGACCTACACCAAGGGCAAATATAACGTTAAAGGGATTCTACAACCATCTTTGTCTTTTTTTTAAAACAATGTACATGTTTTCATTATGATGCTTGAGATGGTTAGTTTCATAATCATAGCTCATTATTATAATGTCTCAAGTGAATTTTAAATGACGTTGTCCTTCAAGATCAATATAAAAAAAAACTCTCTGACATTTTTTTCTTTCTTTTTCTCAGTCTGAAGTCCTCAAAATACTTCTGTTGGCACCAAAATGTCTGTCAACCACCAGGTCAGGCATGGTCTAATCCTCAGACCCCATTGTGGAAATGTCAAATTTCCTTTCTTTGCCGACGATAATATGAGATTGGATAGTTTCAGAACCTGGAGGGGGCGTCAAGACATAAATCTGAGAACTTTGGTTGAAAATGGATTTTTCTACACAAGTAAGCGTTACATTTGTTTAGTTCAATTTGAAAACCCTTTATGACCTTTGTACTGATTTCGCTAATTGTTTTCTTTGAATATGAGGTCTTTGGCAGTTTAATATTTTTTTCCATAAATAAATTTTTAGCTTATTTCTCTCCTACATAGTTTTCGCTGCTGCAGCTAATGCTGCCACGATAAATACACCAATGTCAATACAATGTTTAAAAAGCAACCACCATCACCTACTACTACTACTACTACTAATGCAAACAGAACCATTAGTATCATAGCTACTACTATGGTGGCTACCTTAAATAATAATACTACTGCTGCCTCTACTGCCATCTATTCACACAGTTCTTCTTCAGGTTATTGCCCTCAACTGCTATCTCTCTAAACACATCTATTACCATCACTCTCTACAGCTATTTCTCTAAGCACATATATTACCATCTCGATCTCTACTGCTATCTCTCTAAACACATCCATTACCATCGATTTCAACTGCTATCTCTCTAAACACATACATTACCATCGATTTTCTCTCTAACCACATATATTACCATCGATCTATACTGTTATCTCTCTAACCACATCTATTACCATCGATTTCTACTGCTATCTCTCTAAACACATCCATTACCATCGATCTCTACTGCTATCTCTCTAAACACATCCATTACCACCGTATCCCTACTTTAATCTCTTTAAACACTTCTACTATTGACTATTGATCATAATGTTATAAATGTATGCCTCGCATTCATAATTTTGCCTAATCAATTCATATTTAAGCAATTATTTCCGCAAGCATTCAATAGCGGTCCATGCATACATGCATGAAAAATGAAGCATATCGTGAATACACATTCAATTATGTTGCAGACATATTAGCCATATTAGTCAAATGTAATTTCGTATCCCTCCCTCCCCATTTTTTTACACCCATGTTGTCCACTATATATATATATATATATATATATATATATATATATATATATATATATATATATATATATATATTGACTTTATGCAAATAAATCACCACTTATGCATTTTTTGTTTTGGATAGACGTGGGGGACTCGGTGCAATGTTATGTCTGTAGTACTGTTATTGGAACCTGGTCGGTTGAAATGGACCCATTTCTGGAGCATGTGCGGAACGCCCCATATTGTAGACATCTTCCAGAACTTCAAACACTGGAAATTCTTGCCGAAATCAAGGTAAAAGCATAATGCTTTTTCCGCGATTGCAACGTGACAAAATGAAACGTTTTGAACCTTCAAATAACGTTACAGTTTTGGATTATTTTCTCATGTGTTCATAATTCTCTGTAAGTAGTACGACCTGGATGTTTCCTGACAGGCCATTGGAGTTATCCCAAATGTACTTACCTCCACCCACCGAGACAATTTCGCTCACACGTGTGGGTTATCTGTAATTCACTTTGAATTTGGATTGTGCGCACACGCAAGCATCCACGTGTCGCAACTAATTTAGTCTTGCCCGGATGAAACTGTCAGCCAAGTGGGCCAGTGTAGACCAACACCGGCCCTTTAGTACTACTGACACTAGTCAAAAAGGCTGAAAACACGACAATCTATATTATCCTGCAGAGAGAGAGAGAGAGCGAGAGAGAGAGAGAGAGAGAGAGAGAGAGAGAGAGAGAGAGAGAGAGAGAGAGAGAGATGATTTGTTTAGACAGGCAAATCCATGGTAGCGATCAATACACGCACGTATACGCAGGATTGGTTCTTTACTCGACTTGTATTGTCCGTAAATCAGAAACTGTGTATTCTTAGTTCTGCGTGGCATCGTCTTTCTTTTACACACTCTCAAATTAGGCCGCACTGATTATGTTATCCTTGATTGCTGCCGAGCACAATTCACTGATCGTATTGAGACTGTTCTGTGTCGCCGACATCAATTAGGAATAGATGCGTACTCGAGAATGTAGTCACATTGAAATTAGTTTGCTCACGCCACCAGGGACACGAGCTATCGACATAACTCCGACAACATTATTGACTGGTAAATCTCCATTGTTGGTGTCGTAATTCCAGTCACACCAAACCTGATAGCTGTTTATGCAGCAAGACTTAGCATGTCCAACCAAACACGTGTGTTCGTATTTCACGATCAATGCAATTCTCGTGGCGATTTCATCTCGCAGCTCTTATTCTGCTTTGATTAATTTTCCACGTCGGTAATACCGTGGGTTGAACACAGTTTAATCGCGTATTTTAATTGCATGATGGGCAGGCCATGTATTGTTCATCATTACTTGCAGATGCAATACGCAGTCGCACTTCTTGCCAATTGCTTTTATTTTACTGGCATATTGTCATATAGTTATAAAACCTCTGCCTCTGGGGTACGTAAATCTTCGGCGATTGTATGTTCTGGTGGCTTGGCATATTTTCATTGAAACACACACCGATTATGACAGCATCTTTTACATGTAACAATCGTCTTTGTACAATAACTGCTACAAGTTCGACCTTGTTGAATAACCTCCGAGACCAATTTTCTTTCCTCTATCGAGTTAATGCTGGTTTCAAATATTCGCTGGTGAACGTAACTGTGGTGGATACATCGGTGAAAGTTACTGGAAACATCCCAGAGTGGTTTTGCTTTGGTGCTCCAGTGAACGCTTCGGCGCTTGCACTTGCTGGTGCAATGGTTTCAAGCTGGTCTCGAGTTGGTAGTGATACATCACGGTGATTCCAAATGGTAAATTCTGCTTGACCCGTAGCAAAATTACATGATAGTTCATACGAGGGTTTGGTTACACCACTTTGACGAAGAAATTCTTCGAGAAGTGGAGCATTATTGTTGTCCATGTTAGCAGTTAGCGTCCGCTGCCAATTGATCCAACACGATATATATATATATATATATATATATATATATATATATATATATATATATATATATATATATATATATATATATATATATATATATATAGTCCACAATCACGATCAAGATAGGGTATTATTCATCCACATATCCACGTTCCCATTCGACCCCACTAACCTTCGGTACCAGTTAGAATAACCAAGTATGATTGCGGTGTTGCCCACCTTTAGGTCTATCAGAAACAGTTTCGGGTTGTTTGTGGATTTGATGTTGTGTTACGTTAGGGGGTTGCTGTTTTGATTTTGATTGATGTGTTTCTGTGGGGGGTGTTATTTGTTATTTGTTATTTGTTTGTTAAGAAACACCTATCGTTGCTAGTGTACTGCCTTGTGTCTTTATATGCCGTTGCTAATGTTTTGCCTTGTGTCTTTGTACGCCTTTGCTAGTGTATTGCCTTGTGTCTTTGTACGCCTTTGCTAGTGTATTGCCTTGTGTCTTTGTATGCCTTTGCTAGTGTATTGTCTCATGTACTCCATAATTTCTTTAGCAGTCGTTTATAAAATATTGCTTTGCTCAAACTGTTTCTGTTTGGTGTTTATTTTTTTTCTTCTTCTATGTGGTCTTTCGATGTCGAGATACTATTTTGTCAAAAACATGCTGAAAGTGGGTAAATAGTAGCCCCAATTCCCAGTAGATTTTAAAAAATGAAGCGCTCTTCTAATCTCTCTCTGTTTCTGTCTGTCTGTCTGTCTGCAGGCACGTACGCACGCACGTACATACGTAGGTACGTATGTATGTATGTATGTATGTATGTATGTATGTATGTATGTATGTATGTATGTATGTATGTGTGTGCGTGCGTCATGCATGTGCGTGCGTGCGTCATGCATGTGCGTGCGTGCGTGTATGTATGTATGTCTCTGTCTCTCTGCAGTGTTGTTCGGGCTAGAGAAAGTAGTGTGAAAGGCCAGTGTTTCTTCACACTCGTCTACGTTTCCGGCATTACTATGCGGACGAGAATCTACCACCATTACTAATTCACTTTCGTCACGTGGATGATTGTATGTGTGCCCGATCAAAATTCAAAGCAAACTACAGACAACGATCACGTGTGGGCTAAATGGTCTTTATTTGTGGATTAGAGGACGAGTTGAATGGCGGCAAAGTTGGCCAAAAGCGCAAAACACCCGGTTCGTACTACTCGTTGTGATCTAAATTTGCTCTGTAACAGTTTGACTATGAAATTAATCTGAAAGTTCACCTGCTCTTTATACAAAAATAATTGCGAAACCAATCTTTAGAATTTAATGAGTAATTTTCATGGCTTTATATGTATGTTCTTCCAGGATCAAATGTTTGGACTAGACAGAATGAGGGTGCCAACAAATATCCCCCTTGATAGAAATAATGATGGTTTCACAGGTAACTATGAAGATACATTACTAATGGTAGATTTTGCGTTTTGTCTATCGTGTGGGCTGCGCGTTTTTTTTTCAAGGATAAGTTTAGGAAAACGTTATATTTCCAAAACAATTCGATTGTTGTTCTAACTATAGGAACAATAATTGTGTGAACTTCAGTTACGAAAAGCCAATTTTTGACAGATCCCGCAAAATACTAAAAGTTTATGCATGTACTTTGAGCGGTGAGCAGATATTGTACCTAAAGTGATATTGCAGTAATTATTGATATTCAAAAAGTAACCAATTATGTAGGACAATTTAACACCAATAATGTTATTTAATTTAATATTTGCTATTTTTGCATTTTGGTCGATTATGTAATAACTGTATTCTCATGTAATATACAACACATTTAACCGAAAATGTAATAGCTCATTTGAAATTTTGATTAAAATATATTTAATTGATAACGATCGATGCAAGGAGTATGCAGCAAATTTGCGAGTTATTTTCCAAAACTAAATTGCATCGTCAAGATTTCTTCCTGTAATTATTTAATAATTCCTTGTTAGGATCAAGCATGGTGACGACGAAAACAGCCATTCCGGCAAATATACAACATTATAAAAATGCACATTCTTCATCAAATGTAGAACACATGAAATTCTTCATCAAGCAAACGACATCTATAATGAAAATAGGCAAGCATCAAATAAGATTGAAAGGTGTACTTCCTCATCATTAGAAGCAAATACATGATGCATGCCGTAGCTAAGAGTGCAAACAGTAAAGAATATGTACCCTTCATATCTCATACAAAGACTCCTTGACTGTCATTCCTAAATTTAGTGAGGAAGTTTGTACATTGAACCACTCTACTTATATTTAAAGAGATATAACAAGAACGTTTTCTTTTTCAGGACATAAGGGGCCTTTTAAAATCGTCTAAGAACTTGTAAAGTATATTTTGTATTAATCCCTGATACGTTTAAGTCATAAATGATGTGACAAGAACCAAAGTATTTGAGATGTATTGTTCAAATTTGGAATCGTCTGCACCACGCAGTATAGTATATTGCTAAGGATATTCGCCTTCAGCAGAACTTGACAATTTTAAAAATTGTTGTACATGAAATACGTTAATACAAATCATTGAACGAGAAAAAAACGCGGTTATGGAATTCAGAACATACAGATATATACCATAGTGCTAAAACATCTTTTGTCTGATTCAAGGTACATCAGACCACAATTTATGTATCGAGGAAGCATTGTCATCGCAAAAAACGTCTTTTATGTGTGATCCCGAATCATAGATACGTCTAAATACTCTAGTTATCGATTTAATTGTCCACTATAGTATCTGTCTGACTCATTGGATTAACTATGTTTGCGATTTCTGCAACACGAATTATTGTATATTGAAACTGTACTATTTGTTAAGAAAGTTATACTAGTATCTGATGAAGACGTTATTGTTTTATCAGTTAAACTTTATGACATATTTAGTTATTATTACATTACTCGTCAATTTTATTACATTTTCGGTTAGATGTATATATATGGTCAGTTAATTATTATGCTATCGGTTGTAAACCACATCTATAAAACAAAATTACGAGGTCATACATGAGATAAAGAAGCAGTTGTTCAATGGTAGTTTTAGTCTCCGTACATTTGTAAACAAAATCACATCCACTATGTCGACAACAATGGTCTATCTGCTGTAAGTTATTCTTTGAATAAATCTAGTAACTCTTTGACTAAATGGAAAGATTTTAATTTATTTAAATACTTTAATTAATTAGATTGGTAAAATTTATTGTTTAAATATTTTCAGGACGTAGAGTGGAAACCACTGAGCACTCTTCCACAGGCCCTCCGATATCTGCTGGACATGGTGGTCATGGAGATAGACAGTCGGATAGTTCTCGCATCATCCACGTAAGCTGGAAACTATTTCCTTCTTCTACTTTGAATACTCAGGCAACTTCTAGTGCATACTTGAAAAGTCAGAACCCTGATTGTATTTGAAACGGATCTGTATTATACATTTTAAATCAAGTTAGAGGCAAAGTCTTTCACATTATGCGACCCTTGTCCATGGAAGCAGTTTTTGCGAAAATATGTTTAAAAAATATTAATATTCATGATTAGGAACTGTCCTTGCTCATGCAGCCCAGGACCTGAAATATTTTATCTGTTTCGGTCTCCAGACAAACAAGGTTGGACGCCTCCGATTTAAGACCTAAGCAATTTTATGCCTGTTGAATGACTTTTATTGAAGAGACATTCAGACTATATATGTTACTTTGGTGGTCATTTCCACTTTGATCATCAAATAGAGAAGCCATTGAAGATATTATTTTGAGATGGATATAAATTGATAAATGTGTTGATATATTTCGTGTTCCATCTGCTATGTAGGAAGTAATACAAACACAAAGACAATACATGAGAAAAAGAAATTTATTTTTTTCTTGCCAATTATGAGTCGTCAAAAATCTCCATAAACCTGTAGATAAGTATTGATTGAGAATTTGAACTTTTAAGGGATATGTTCACAATAACGTGTATTCATTGCCCTTTGCTGGATTTTAAAAATATATAAATACTCCATTTCCGGCACGTTTTTCATATCTATTATCTTATGAAAGGCTCTCATTTCTATTTTAAATTATTACCTTTGATCCTGATTTGCTACACTCTCATCATGGTTATGTAGCGAGAACGCGAACGAATGACAAGAAAATGAGATTTTGTTAAATTATAAAGTCCTTCTTACTTATGCAAGGTCAGATGCCTTTTTAGAATCGTCTTTATCTACACAGCTGTGTTTGAGTGTTTGCAGGTGGCGAATCCGATCGGTTTCTTCTAATCTCCTATTTTCTGTGTTATCTGGGTGATTACATGTTTAGGTATAAAAACGCCATGTAGTTTTAAACAAAACAGCCTCATACGCTGATCTAAAAGCGTCTAAAAGCTTAATTACAAACTCATAGTACGATATTACTATTAAACATAACTTTTACAAGTGGTAAGAAAACGCCATTTAAGCAGGATAATAATCTGGAATTTAAAAAAAATGTAATTGAAAAATTGTAGACGGCACAAAATTTTTATTGCTGACCTAGTTACATACGTTATCAAATATAATATTTTTTCTAGCCATTTTCGCTTTACAAACATTAAGAGAAGCAACATTCAACAGTGTTCAAGTTTATTTATTAATTCGTTGTATTTTATATTATGTACATATCTGCAGCAAACACCTTTCAGATTCGGTATAGTGATTATGCTCTTTGTGTTTTAGATTGGTTTCGTTTGTGTAACTGACTTTTTAATCAAGCACTTGAAATGGTTAAAGTTTGTCAGTTTGTCTCAGATATATTTTATTTCCTTGGACAGCACTATCTTCTTTGGTCCAGTGTGGCCCAGTGTATTTAATACATTGTTATATATATATATATATATATATATATATATATATATATATATATATATATATATATATATATATATATATATATGTATATATATATATATCTTATTGTCACTACCATCCGTCTTTCTCGATGCATTGGGTTTGTAACTTAAATCTTAAAATGCAAGTATAAGCATTTACTTTTGTTCAATCCAGGAACAAGAATCAGGTGATGCAAGGGCCAGGACTACCGCGACTGTCACAGAGGAATGTGAGGGAGAACTCACTAGAAGTCCGGGCAGTCCTGGTACGAACATTCGATAGTAATTGCCTTCGACTAGTATTGGGGGAAAAAACATTAGTTCGTCACATTTTGATGGTCACAGATCAAGTTTGGGCTTGTTTATTTATAACTATACTTGCTGAGATAACTAAAATTTTTATCTCTGTTCATGAATATGGTCACAGATTAAGTTTGGGCTAGTTTATTTATAACTATACTTGCTGAGATAACTAAAAATTTGATCTCTGTTTATGAATAAATAATTCAGTGTAATAGCTTGTCTTGGCATAAAAGAGACAATTCGGAATTTGGATGAGAAAATAACATATTTCACAGGCCATGCGTTAATTTTCATGTGTTAATTATACTTTCTTCAGCGAAACTATTTCACTATTTCAGGAAAAAAATAGATTCGTTAATTTTATATTTTAAATGAAAATATTTCTTTCTCATCCTCTCAGAAAGGTTTGAAAATGAGTTGTTATTATTATTATTATTATTATTATTATTATTATTATTATTATTATTATTATTTCTCTAGGTGTTCATATTGGAGATGTGTTAAATAGTCCCGCCGCCCTAAGCCTTCAACAGAATGGATATGATCAGGAAAGTATCACGAGAGCTATCGTTGACCTCTGTGAACAAGGTAAGTGCCTTTCTTGTGGTTTAGGTTAAATGTCTTTATCATGGTTTTCTTATGGAGGGTTTATTCTACCTCGACGAGAAATCAAATGAGCTCATTTTAAAGCCTCTTCATCAGAAACACATGCCAGTAAAAAAGATGGTAATAAAAATAATATTTGCATATTTGCAGCAATATTACGTTTTAGTTTACTGCTGGGTAGAGAATCTGAATAATTACATTTATGCTCACAGGCCTGGGAAAAATATCAAGAAACATTACAACAAAAATCTAACAGCAAACATAAAGTTGAATAATCAGTCCTATACAAAACTCAATTTAATTACAAACTCCAGCAAATGTATCAAAAACATCAACAAACGTACTTTCACAATTAAGGTTGATATATATGCATGGTACAGCATACAATTTAAAAACCACAATGAAAAGATGTTATGACCAGGTCAAGTTGGTATCAGACAATGATAGATGCTCAGATCCAATTTAAACTTCACATTTTGTCAGTATCAGCGATTATTTCTATTCAAATGAAAAATAACTCATTTAAGTTCAGATCTGAATGAACTGTGAGTACTTCGAAAACTGTGACTGACCGTCTTGTTACTACTGAATAATTAGATGTGGACAGAGACATGACTTCAATATTTTGTATTTGTTGCAGGACACAGGGACATCAAGAGCAGGGACATACTGGAGCTTATCCATTCTTGGGAAGAAAAAAGAGCTTCTTAGAAATACGGCTTGAAGGTATATTGAAATGACGTTAAGCATTGATATAATATAGTTCGTATGCAAACAGGGTATGAGCTTCATTGCGGGAAAACTTTTTTCGTAACGTTCCATAGACATGCATTTATGTAAAGAATGAATATTGCTTATGTGAAATTGAACAAGCAAATTCAGTGAAATTTTGTCATCTGCCTAGCATCAGGAGGTTAAAAAATTCAAAATATTGACGGAAGAAGAGCGTTTAAGAAGAGATGCAAAGTGAAATTCATCTCTGTACATCAAACGGCTTGTATAATTTAAAACAGAATTAAAGGTAAGCTTTACGTATTAGCATGTGACCTTGATCATCAGGACAGTTTCTTTGATTAGGATTTTTAACGTAGCTTTAACAATTTTTCAGTCATATCGCTACGATGTCTGCAGTGATGGAATATATAGTGATATCTAGCACTGGAGCATCATGTTGCATACATTTAGAATGATGTCCCACCCTTTCACCTTATCCTGACACCAGGCCGACCAGTCCTAACACTAATATCTGAATGCTGAGCGTCAGGTGAGGTAGCTGTTAGTGCCATTTTTGTAAGTATTTGGAATTACTCGGCTGGGGATCGAACCCACGACCTCTCGCTTCCGCGGCGGACGCTCTAACCACTATCCCACCAAGGCGGTTCCATCAGGACAGACCTCACATGTTCAGTACACTGCTTCTTAAGGTGACAGACAGTATATATAAGAAACCGAGCTACATTCATTGTTCTTAAACGATTTTTAAGCTATATATCAGAAGGGTAAATCTGATTGAAGCCAAAAATATAGACCTGCATCGTATATCTTGATGATAGGCCCCTTAATGTTGTACATAACACACATATATGTGACGACATATAGCTACACGAAGTTTCATCACTTTACCATCAATAACTCAAACGGTTTAGGGTGGAAATAAATGTGTAATATAGCAATTCAGCATATACCATCATGCTTTTGACCTTGAAGATAAGACACAGATGAGGCACACATGACATGTTAATCATAGCATAAAGTTATAACAAGCTGCATCCCTTAATCTCTGACCACTTTAGAATTATAGAGTGAAATGGAAACATATGATGGAAAACACAAAATAATATTGAGCCTAGACTTTGACCTTGACCATGGTGGTACGCGATACACATTTTCGTACTTTAAAGTTATTATGTATAATGGAAAGTGTATTGGAACTTGTAAACTATTGCTTCGTGACAATGACTTTAAATATATCATCCCCAGTTTGCCAAGCGGTATATCCTCTGTGTGTGTGTGTGTGTGTGTGTGTGTGTGTGTCTGTGTGTGTGTGTGTGACTTTGATTTTTAACGTATCTTTAATAAGTTTTAAGTCATATCGCTACGATGTCTGCAGTGGGATAATTTGCCGCAGACATGTAGCGTTATGTCCCACCCAATCGCATTATCCTGACACCAGGCCGACCAGTACTACCACTAACCTCCTAATGCTGAGCTCCAAACGTGGCAGATGTTAGTAGCATTTTAGTCAGATTAAGAGTTCCAGAGCAGAAATAGCGAATATGTGACGGACGGATAAATGGATGGAGAGAAGAACAAATGCCATTTTTTCAGCTTCAGTGTTTTGGTGGAAAATGCGCAGACAAACAAATTAAAAATCAAATTAAATAAAAAGTACCCACCAATCAAAACCTGCACTATTTTAGGGATGTTCCGTTTGTACAGACGTTAGGAAACAGTTTATGACTAAGGTTCAAGTAAACAATAAATTAGAAAAATACATAACATACTGGTACACGCACAGGGGTATTCACTTGACCGAGCGGTGTCAAAACCCTGGCGCGAGTCACGCTGGAAGTCATATGTTCTCCCCAAATTTCCAAAGACTTCCATACAACTTGAGTTGTAATTTGGAAAGAGAGACGTGTCTGCTATATTTAATAACCTTTGCTCTAATCAATTGGCGACCCAGATGAGACAACTTGCCCAAACGTCCATTAACTGCACCTTTGCATGGTTTTTCTTCATTATCATCCGTTTTCCGTACCGCAAGCCCGTCATGCCATAGAAATTCCTCTAGTATTCCCTTACTAACTGGGAAATATTTAACTGCGCGACCCTAGGCCAGTCAATCCACAGAATTTCCGGCGTATCACGCTCATATACATACGCCCATTTTCCACTATGGACACATAAACGGTACCTACCAAGTTCCAACTTATTGATTCCATTATATTCCCCCCATAAATACTGCCATTTCAATCACAACACTTTTATACACCGCGGAATTTTAATATGGACTATGTTACTAAAGTGACAGTCATTCGGCTTGTGCCTAAATTCACTACTAACGACCCAAGCATGGTTCAAATTCACTAACACTCGGCTCGGTGATGTTTGCTCCTACTAACTGGCTAACTATCTCGGGCTAGTAATGTTTCCATGGCACCGAAGACCAAATACTCACACAAATTAAAAACGGGATGCTGTCAAATACACATACTCCAAATTTATTACAATACTATGCAATGATTATGAATATAATAATTTGCTGCATCTTTACATACCATTTTGTTTGGAGCTCAATTTATTTTTGTATTGTCTCCTTACACAGTAAACTCATAAGATATAATACAAGCAAATTCTGATAGAAAATGGTCTGAAATGTACAGTTCAAATGTGCATCCTTTTTGATCCTGACAATCCCATGACTTAACTGATTAATATATTGTGTCTAAAAATGTAGCCGCATGTGATTGTAGCCTAGTGTCTAAATAAACTATGACTATTTTCATGTCACCACATGTGATTTTAATCGCAAGTCTAAATATCAAATAACTATTTTCATGTAGCCCTATGTGACTTTAACCTCGTGTCTAAATAAATTATGGCTTTTCATATAGCCACATATGACTAAACATCATGTCTAAATATACTATGTTTTCATGTAACAACATGTCATATTTAACCTATATCTCTTGCTATTTCAATATATATTATTCGCACAGTACATATAACTTACATGACATCATTTTTCTTTGTATTTGCAGCGAACACAGATGAAAAAGTGTGACATGTCGGGAGATAGACACATTAAGTGAATCACAATATTTTAACATGTATCACTAACATTTCATACTTTTTATATTAGTGAAAGTGTTTGTAAATGTAGCATTTGGTTGGTGGACCTCATGCTGATCAAGTGTAACTTTGTGTCTTTATTTAAATTTGTTTGCTTTAAATGATTTTGTCTTTTATGAAATCTTTATAGTATATTCACTTTTACCTGCGATCTGTTTGCATGATAATGCCATACACATGCTTGAGTTTGCATAGGTTTATTCTATGCTTTATAGCGTGCATAGATGTTACTAGCTAGCTGTGTGCATGCTGTAATACGTACATCTGTTACCATTTGCATACCAAAATCAAATGCTATACAACATGCATAATTTAAACTGGTCATTGTGAATTCACAATCAATTTATGTACAGTATAGTATGTGTCTTAGCTATAGATCGTGACAATTTATCACATATAAGTATCATTTTCGCTGAAACTATTACAATGCAACTATTAATCCAAACACAATCGCCGTTAAGAATTTTAGTTTAGAATCACACGTTTTGTCTGAAGTCAGAAGACTCGTGTCGCTCTGAAATTATGACTTTTCATGAATATTCTTTTTTTCACCAAAATATACTACTTGTACATCTTTTTAAAACAATTATTTAGTGTTGAACTAAATAAACACAGTACCCACATCTTTGCTGCTAATATGAACTCAACGAGATTTCTGAATTTGTAGTATTTAGGATGAACTGTTAAGCAAAAATAATACAAAGAATAACGAATATACTAAAGATTAACTGTTATCGTTTGCTTTATAATTTTTCGAGCTAAGTTAGTGTATGGAACATTTATAAAACTAAGTTTATATATTTATATCTTCACAGCTCAAATTGGCAGCATCATTTTTAACAATATCTAGGAAGCGAAACAAGTTAAAAGGAAAAGACATGCTACATCTTCTTACTGGGAAATGAGAAATTTAAAAAGGCATAGAACCCATCGATTGAGTGTAACGTTCAGAAAACTTAGCACAAGCTGCATTATAAATTTTGCTAAATAGGTCCAAGTCAAAATGCCTTTCAGGGATTGAAAATATAAATCATTCTAACTTAAGATTCATTCTATTATCATCATCATCAGTCTTTTGACCTAGTGTGATCGTTGAGGCACGGTGCTACTGAACATCTGACAAATTTCCTCCACTTGTCACGATCATGTGCCAATGCATGTGTCTCTGCAAAACTTTTTATGGTCCATTATGTGATGTTATCACTCCACTTTTTGCTCTGTGCACCTCTCCTTCTGCTACCTTGGACACTGCCCTGCAGAACTGTTGTGGATAGGCTGTTGGCTCTTGTAACATGGCCATACCATTTTAGCTTTTTCGTTTTGATGGTCGTGAGGAGGTCTTCATGATGGCCTACTTTGTACCAAATGGTGTTACGCACTTCTTCATTTGTGATGTGGTTCATGTAAGAGATGCCAAGGATGGTTCTGCAGCATCTCTTTTTATGTCCCTGTATTCTTCATTGTACTTCTGTTGTCAGGGTTTAGGCCTGACATGAATACAGAAAGATTGAGATAGCTAGTTCTCTCAATAGTCTGATTATAGTTTTCAGACATATATTATTATCTCTCCAGATGGGTCTTAGCTTTGACATAGCTACATTTATTTGTGCTGCTCGTGACAACATTTCTGCTTTTGATCCCTCTTCGGTGATTATGAAACCAATGTATTTGAATTGGCCCACTGTTTCCAGTTCCTGTTCTCTAAATTTAGTCTTGTTTGAGATTTTTTGCCCCTATTTGTCATCAGCTGCAGGCTCATCTTCACTGCCTGCCAGTCCATCAATGTCGTCTGCAAAGCGTAGGTTGGTGATGTTACGCCCTCCTATGCTGACTGTCACAGTGGTTTTCCATGGCTTCGCTTATGATGCGTTCTAAGCATATGTTGAAAAGCGTGGGAGACAGGCAACAGCCAAGCCGTACCCCAACTGTTCTCTTCAACCAGACCCCCACAGAACCACATTTAGAGCACTGATAGTCTTGGCGTACATTTGCTTGATGGTATCAGTCAACTTTTGACCCATGTTGTACTTCTTCATTGTGGCCCACAATGCTTTATGCCACACTCTGTCAAATGCCTTTTTGAAATCTATGAACACATGATTGATGTCTTGCTGATGTTATGAGAAATTGTCACACAGAACCCTAAGATTGAATATTTGGTCTCTTGTGCTTCTTCCACTCTAGAACCCTGCCAATTCGTCATCGATTATTTCTTCTGCTTGTGGGTTCAGTCTGTTCCAGATGATCGTCAGCATCACCTTACTAGCATGGTTTATGAAACTGATAGTTCTGTAATTTTGGCACAGCTGGAGATTATCATTTCTGGGGAGTGTTATAATCAGTGAATGGGTCCACTGTGTTGGCCGTTTGCCTGTCTGCCAGATCTTGTTGCAGATTTTTGTTTGTAGCTCTATCACTGATTCCCCACCATTCTTGATAAGTTCAGCTGGGATGCCTACTCCAGCTGCCTTCCCATTCTTCAGTGTTCTTATTGCTGACTCCATCTCTTCTTTGCGAAGTTGATAATCATCATCATTTGTGAAGTTTGGAACTTCAAGCACCCCTGGGTCTCCTGTGGACGGATGGTTATATAGAGTTATTTACAATACTCAGTCCATCTTTTTGCAATGTCGCTCGCTTCTGTGAGGCATTTTCCATTTTCGTTTTGAATGGTACTTTTGTCTGGTGAGGTCTTTCCCAGTTTGGAATGTTTTTTTGCTGTTATTCTTTATCAGAATGATCTCTTTTTCTGTGCACATGTCTAATCCAATCTTTTTTTGGTTTCTTCAAGTTGTATCTGATATTCTTGTTTATTTCTCGGTACTCCAATGCCCCTGCTGTGTGTCTGGTCTCTTTAAGATATCTGAGGGCATCACACAGATTTAGAATTTCTTCTGTAACCCAGATTTTTTTCTTTGGGTAATGGAGGCCAATTGTGTCCTTTACCACTGTTGTCATGACTGTTTTGAAAGTGTCTTTCAACACCTTGACATCAACATCCATCACCAGGAGTGGAGCAAATGTTCCTTCAATTAGGGCTTGCAATGACTTGCTGATGTTGGGGTCTTTCAGATGTTCAAGGTTGAATTTGAGCCTGATTATGTTTGGCTTGTTAATTGTCTTCAGACTCACTCGGAAATTCATAATGACGAGATCGGAATCACTCTCAACATCAGCAAATGGAAACGTTTTTCTTTTTGCTCAATTGATGCCAGATCGGTAACGGTTTTGAACCAGTATCTAGTCGATCTGGTTATGATCGGTTACATTTGATGCGTGCCATGCCCAGCATCGTGAAGCTTTATGTTGGCCCAGAGAGGTGGCTAGTACCACATTGTTGAAGCTTGCGAACTTAAGCATCGGTCTCCCTCTTTCACTGGTAAGCTCATTGCAAAAATGTCGACAATGATCATCCTAGTCTTTTAGAACATCTTTACCAACTTTGGAAGTCCAGTCTCCTTGGATGAAGTGGTTGTCTTTGTAACTTACAATGTTTATTATACCCTGGAGTTTGTTACAAAAATCCTCTATTTTGTTCATCATGATGATCAGTAGTTGGCGCATAGACTTGGATACATGTGATGTTAAAGGGAGATGCTTTCAGACGAATGGAGATGATTCTGCTAGATATGGGGCGATATTCAAGCACAGATTCTTTGATGGTTATAGTTACAAGGAAGCCTATTCCATTTATAAACTTGTCCACCTCTCCACTATAGTACAATATATGGCCATCTTCAGTTTGGTGTTTTCATAGGGCTTTTCATCTTACTTCACACAGTCCCAAAATGTGTCATGTGTAGTTTTCCATCTCACGTGTCAACTCTTGCTGTCTTCCAGTTTGCACCAGAGTTCTAATGTTCCAGGTGGCGATGGCAGCGCTGTTTCTTGCTCTGATTTTCTGCAAAGTACCAATAGCACACTTTTCGAATCCGTCCTGGTGGACAACGGCAGTCGCGGTCCTTTTTGACCCAGGTGACGACCGATCCGATATGGTAACTTCAGATTTGTTCGGCATTAGCAGTGTGTCTTGGGCAAATATCGTCTGCCGAGTCCATCCCTTTCCAGACCAAGGCGTTGCCAGAAGAGGATGTAGTATATCGTTCAACTGCCTTAGGGTCTCCACTCCGTATTTTCTTGTAGGGTTTACTCCCTTAGTCTTTGGCTAACCAAAGCCAACCTGCAAGGCAGCAGGAGACTCGTGTATGGGCGGGTTCGTCCATTTCCCGAACAGATAAAGCATCTGCCACTTCCCATCTTGTTGTTTTCATTCTATAGTCACTGGTTAAACACAAATGACATTATCTTTTATATATTTCTAAACAATGCTATTGTGCGTCTCTCTTGTGGCTTGTATACAGAGAAAATCACATTCCAATTTGTGGACAAATGTTAAAATCTGTGTTTTTCACTCAGATATCCTGACAGAAGATATATGGCTTCAGGCAAATTCTGTATGCTATATGTTGACTAGTCCTAAAAATCAGTCTCCAAAAAATAATGATAATCAAGCGACACTATCATATGTGGAAATAATATACTTACATGTTGGGATAGCATGTGCATCCTATTTTATACCTGTCTGATATTATACTATCTATATTTAGGAGCTATAGTTACAAGCAAGTTTAGGAAGAAAATGGAGAAATATAAAACTTTATAAAATATATCATACATGTGTGTTTATTATTTGTTTTCGGGAGACATCTTCACGAAAACCTTTCTGAAGGCAGGTTGACTTGGCAATCATATTCAATGATGAGAACAGTTGCAATTTTCCATATAATGCTTATTTTTTTAAAACATTATTCTCTTATAAAAGTATGCCAAATTAATCGATATACCGTCATTAAGTACTTGGTTTTATTAGAAAACTCTTATTTATTGCATATTGCCATTAGCAACCTGTGCATTTACAATTGCAAATATGTATTTGTGGACGTTTAAAATAAGGATTATACTTGTAGAGGCAATGGTATAGAAAGGACCACCTCAGCATTTGTTACAGGTGAAAGTGAGGTTTGTGGAATATATCCTTAACCCTCTCATTATTTAAATATATATTATGGAGTCCTATGATTCGTACATTTAGGTAGCTGCCAGGTTCTATTTTCTTTCTTCTTTTGTTTGTTTAAAATATTATTACAAGGTGACGTTTACACGCATATATTTATATGCATCCGTTTTGTAAAACTCAAAACGGAAACGCAAGAGAAATTCTAGAATAATACAGGCATTTAAGAGCCTTAAATTAAAAATTTAATACGCTTACTCCTTCAAGTTGAAGACAGAGGAAAGTTTGAAAAATAGATCCATGGCAACTGCCTATGCAATGTGCTATCGGGGGTTAAACAGGATATGTGAATATGGTTCAACATCGTTCGTTAAGATGCAACAAATGTAATAAAGCACGAGGTGTGTCAATTGTTACTACTGAATTTACTTCTAGTTTCTTTTAATGAAGATCGTCTTAGGTTTAATGTAAATCATTTATGTGTCAGTTTAATAAAAGCAGTTTTGCTTGTTAAGTGCCGCAATGTTCTTTTACATTACACATATAATACGGTGTTTCCTTCTATATTTAACGCTGCTGAGTAAAATACTGAACTGTTTATTTCTTTTGGACTTTCATTATTCAAATTACTTCGATTGAACTTAGTAAATACGTTCATAGTGCGATCTTGGATGTTCGGTTCGAAGCTAGAACTAGACATAATAATCATGCCTGTATCTTCTGGAGTGACACCCCGATTGTAATATGACAGATACTTGACAGGATACAATGGTCTGGATATAATTTATATGGTGTTATATGGTAAACTGTTAATTCATGTTAGCTAGGTAAGTGATATTAAACTTCCTTTGGTCCCTTGTTTAATTCGACTAATTGATGCATCTAATATGTATAGCGATAAAAGTCACTTATCTTTAAAGATGGCTATCAAAAGCCAATTTATTTCTTAGGAACTTAATTTCCTTATCATTAATTACTTCATGCCTTTAGAAAGATAAAGCAAAGTGATGCGATTATGAATCGTTTGTAACATCATTTAAAATGGCTAATTTAATGTGATAACCATCGCTAGAACAATTTAAATTGCAAGGAAACATGGCTAAATGTGTTTGTTCCTTGTACATAGTATTTGGTATGATCATTGCTGTATCGTATTCAATTTAGTTTTCTAAGTAGCATATCAATAAAAGATTCCATACTAATAGTTTCTTTGTATTTATGATTGTGTTAATAATTTTCAAATATATACATACTTCTTCTTTTATCTCTAATCTTTTGATTTCCATGGTGAAAATATTACGCGTTCACAATGTCCTCTAGTTTCGAGAATTTTGTTTCCAATCTGACCCAGAAAGGATTTGAGTATTTAAGAAAAATGAGTTGCTAGAGGTTTCTGTCAGATTTAAAATCGTCTAGGTAAAAACAAGAAAGTAGCGTGGTTGTGTATTTGAAGGAAACGGAAATTATTTATGCAAATGATTTTGGAGTAATCACTAAGTCTGTATTAAGTTCTGAAATGAAACGGAAATAATTGAAATTGAAAACCACACGGATATGCAATTAAGGACAAGCAAACTGCTCCAGGAGAGAGAGAGAGAGAGAGAGAGAGAGAGAGAGAGAGAGAGAGAGAGAGAGAGAGAGAGAGAGATATTTAAATTTCAAATGGAAACGAAAGAGGAAGAGACAACGAAATGAAGGAGATAGAAATGTCAATACAGATACAAAAAGAAGAAAGTGAGATGCAAATAAAATTGCAAATACAAAAATAAGAA
The DNA here is from genome assembly GCA_029339505.1 of Unio delphinus. Classification (NCBI taxonomy): domain Eukaryota; kingdom Metazoa; phylum Mollusca; class Bivalvia; order Unionida; family Unionidae; genus Unio; species Unio delphinus. The sequence goes on along the minus strand of JAQISU010001251.1, from coordinate 102,634 downwards.
AGAGAAAAGGAAATGCAAATTACATTAATAGATATGAACCTGGCAAGATGAAAGTTCCCCACTCATATTCAAGTTTTGATGTTACATAAATATTAAGTTATTAACCCTTATAGAACGCCGTAGATCAATATGTTTCTCATTTTAAAACAATATAGTTGAGAATTGAAAATGACCAAGAGAGCACATAACTTTGTTATTACAGATTGTGCTTATTGACAATGGTCCTGAAGTTTATACTTCCCTGCTAGTGGAAGCATGTGCTGGTTATGGTTTGGTCACGGAATGTATCTTGGACGGCTGGTATCTGAGGCATATCGAGATAGGTTTCAGAATTGCAAAACTGAAAATAGCCAAACCCATGTCGATTTTGCCAGGGAGAAAGAACAAAACTATTCGACATGTGATGTGCATCTAAAAGATTGATAAAGACTTATAAAGATTACGACACACTTAGATTACTCATCTTTGTTGAAGAGTTCAAGAACGGCGACCATAGTGACGTCAGACATGCCTTTATGTAGACTCAAATCATGTAGACTCGTTGTCAAACGCTTTTCGTGCTGCTGACAACTATTCCTTGACTAACAAAGTTTAATTTGTTAATACGTATTCCTCTCAACATGTTTTAGCAAGAAACCGATCCAGTCCCACGTGAATACTTACAAATTTAAATCTGGCACCAATGATAGGAATCAAATTTCGGATAAGTCTGATAAGAAGTCATTATCTCTTTCTAAACTTATTTATTGCACGAATATAGAGCATGTTATTTCCGAATAGATTTTTAAAAAAAGTTAGCAATATAATACAGATATAGCTGTTCCAAATGCTCTTGTTTCTAAGAGGTCAAGGTCAGGGTCATTTATTGAAAGCGGTACATTAGTTGGGTCAATCAAACCCTAAACTGATTTTATTATGGAGAATTATGAACCATTTATGTCGAAATGTCCTATCTATATCACGCATTAGTTATTTTGACAATCCTCCCCTTATTAACTTTCAAGGGACACGGGATCTTCTCTGAGTATTTTATTGTCTTTTTCTGAGACGTCTACCTCCAACGAAACTGTTGTTATCAAAGGAATAGAGTACGGTTTTCTTAATGTTCTTCTCTATTGCGTAAATCTGTATGTCACACTTAGTTGCAGGATCTGTGGCAGTCGGGATAGAAACATCTTCACCCGTCGAGGTTATTCGTTTATTACTAGGATATGGTCAAGCTGGAGATAAGGTTGTGGCTAATCCACCATTAATTGCCAAGCTTTGTTTGGTTCAGAACGTCGGTCTTACTGATACGGAAGTCCCAGATTTCTACAGAGCTTGCGCATTTACTAGAGCTTTTGAAAAGAATGCTCTTGAGAAAGATGTTGATTAGGAAATTACAATTTTAGCTGACACATTTATTGGTTAGGCTTTTGATGATGATGTTTTTGATCCTGCTACGGATCAATCACAAGATATTAATCAAGTGATCCTCTTTTAGCTACTCAAAGGCGGCTTCTTAATTTTAAGATGGGTAATCACTCACAATGTAACAGAAACAAGACCCATAAGATATTATTTTTTGTTTCAAAGGGTTATAGCAACTAAAGTACATGCTAGCTTTTTTTGCTAAACGTGAGGTCCTTATGCGGAAATGGAGACAACCTGAGGTTACGCTGGTTGCGAGTAGTCATGAGCTATCAAATTGTTATTATGTTCGGATAAGCATACAAATATTTGTCTAGCCCATAGAACACCTTTGTCTGATAATTAGGAGTCCACTCTGAGGTCTCACTGATTAAGAGCAGTCGTGATTTATCCAATTGTTCCCAAGTTCGTATAGACATGGATATCTTCATCTGGCCCATACAACTTCTTTGTCTTCGCTCTCATCCAGATACATCAAAGTCTTCTTCAAGCAAAGTATTATGGTTCTTATAAAGTTAGAAAGAAAGTGATATAAAGGCGCGTGTATGATAGAAACATCTCTGTAAATCATTCAACACATTTAGTTGTACCTGTCCCACACAGTGAAGATTTAAGTTATGAATGCCATTTGATTGTATTGTCTTTGGTATAACTAATCTTCGGAATTCATAAATATTCCATGATCTGTGCAGGAAACGTGCATAATTCAAAAGAAACGAGTGAATTGTGCAGCTTGTATTTGAATATGAGCACTTGTTTCCAGATGTTGCTACATGAACAAATAAAATATGACATAAGATAAAGTGCAGATTCGACATCTGTGAAACACCATCCATACGATAAACACTCACAAACAGCAATGTGTATAAAAGGAAATTTAGTAGTTGCTGGATAATTGATTGCGCCAAAACAAAGTCAACGTGATTGGAGTTCACGATATATTCTTTTAATGCAACAAGATAATACCTTTCGCATGTGTACCGGTTATATAAAAGTGACCAAAACCGAAAAATGTATATTACCAAGAATCGCTGACTGCATTTACATCATTGGAAATACAAAATAAGTCACGAAGTTTCACATTTTGAAAGGGTTCTGGTAAATACTCCTGAAGGAAATGTCGGCATTCGTAAACTCAGATAGACTTTATGAATATAACGTGAGGCCGTTTGGTATGAAAGGTTTGCCTTGTACTTTCAATGTTCAATGAACATGATTACATCTGGTATAGATCATAATAATAATGATGACTTTGTATAGCGCCTAATCTTTAGAAGCTCAAAACACTGTACAACATCTATAAGGATATGAGTACAAAAAAAACCCACAAAAAACACCATCAAATTAGAAAGGTATAATACTTAAATCGCCTACGTCATCATCTATAACGACACCTCAAATGATAACTTTGAGGCAATTATACCATTTTCTCATTATATGTGCTAAATATTAAGCAACTAATGAGATTTTAAAGTATGACTGGATACTATTGGAAAGTGTGCTCTAATTTTTCTATCAGTACTGAAACGTTATTTTGAGTACGCAAAACACAATTTCGTTGTCAGGAGGCTTTTGATTCGTTTGAGGACATTCTTAAGAGTGCACCTGTTTGTTCAGCTCCAAATCTGTAAATCATTTAGGATATATGTTGATGCAAGTTATGTTTGGGTTGGTGGAGTATAGATGGTTTTTTTTAAAAACAATTGTGTAGATCATACCGTGTGAGAAATTATTCAATAATCGAGAAGGAATGTCTGACTTTGATATTGGTTTTGCAACACTTTGAAGTGCATATAAGTTCATTTCTCTTTCCGATTATTGTATTTAGTGATCACAACACTATTACGTTCATTTACTATTCATATAGTACATGACAACACAACAATATCAAGAATATTCATCAATTCTATGTAAACACGCCAATACCAAGGATATCCATCTATTATATGACAACACACCAATACCAAGGATATCCATCTATTCTACGACAACACAACAATACCATGAATATACATCTATTTTATGACAACACAGCAATACCAAGGATATCCATCGTTTCTATGACAACACACAAATACCAATGATATTTATCTATTCTATGACAACACGACAATACGAAGAATGTCCATCTATTATATGACAAAACAACAATACCAATTATATCCATCTACTCTATTTCAACACACCAATCGAAGTTGTATTTCAAGATAAGCAAGGAAGATTATAAAGGAGTAATTTTTCATTACACGATATTATCATCAGAATGAATGGAGTAACCGTAAACACCATAACATGACTAATAATAAAATTACCGTTCATAGAGAAGCATAGTCTAACGATGACGCTACAACGAAGAACTACGTCAATGAATGAATGACGAACTCGTTAACGACAATCGATAATGAAGTAATCGATCTTTGATCTGATCATACTTATCACAAAAACGTGTTCTTGAGTTCGTAGAAACGTAGCAGAAACTTTAATCATTTTTTCTGAAATCCAGGAGTCGTTGATATCATACACGTTGACATAAAAAGATGACCGACAACGTAGTGCATACAGTAGCTTCTGGATCAGTATTATGGTCGTCACTCAATAAATCCATGAAACGTCGCGCTGAGGTTACCGGTGTATACAGGTTGTCAGTACTCGGCTGTGAAGTATTGAATTTCGTATAGAGGGTAGGTGATGAAATCAGTCGTGGACATTGCGCTCATTTCATGAATCTTTATGATGATGTAAGAATCCAAATTAGACACTATTATATACCGTGACATAATTTAAGTTGAATTGAAATTACGACTATTAATTAGTGAGATTAAATTTGTTGGGTTTTTTCTTATCTAGGTTGCTGATATCTTTCCCAGTTCTCTGTTTATATTCTATCTTTCACTCACACTGGGTCATAATATCGAGGGAGGTAATTTCCTAGATAACGTAGGTAAAAACCCTCTTACTACGAGGGGGACCTTTTTCCAAGTGGGGGCTCGTGTGGGATTACTTTGAAGAGTGTGAGTGACAGAAACTGAGTAAGATATTGAACAAACTTTAGAGTATCGATATCAGCGATAAATAACGTTATTGCTAAACAAGGAATTACGCCAATGAATCGAGTCAGTATATATGCATTCTCTAGTTAGTGCATGCCATTGTTTGATAATTCTTCAATGTAAGTTTTGACATTGGAAGAAATTAAAATACTTGTAATTGTTCACGCACAAATCCTCGCTGGTCTAGTCGCATATGTTAGCACACTTGAAATTGTATGCGTAGTTCAACTCCAAATGGGATCAAATGCTTTATTTTTTACCACCGTCAAGTTCACCAGGTTCATATAAATATCTTACGGTAACATAAACTAATACTTGGTGTTTTGAAAAATCATGTTTTTTATTGGTATGTATATTTTGTGATTGCATTGGTAGGTTTCATAAAAATTGCAAGAGTAATCTCAGTATTTAATGTAGCTATAACACTTGGTAATCTTTCAACCCATTCATAAGATCGCGTGTCTTTTTGAATTATTTCCTTTGCCAAATGATATCCAAATAACCGCTCTGCAAGTATTCCATTAAACAGTTCGATTGCCTGATCAGCGGTATCACCTCGTCTGTTTTTGATTACATGCTTTTGTCATCTGAGATGAGACATCACCAAAACATTCATTGCCAGGATTAACTGGTAGTAGTTGTGGCCATCGCAAAGGTCCTCGTTAAAAAATTTGTACAAAAGTGTATACAACTTCAGCAGCCATTTTAGTTTATAACGGCTCTGCTTTTTATATCTACTCGCTACGTCAAACTACAGTTAACGCGTATTTGTACATTATTTGACGTCTACCAATATTATTAGTATCATGTGGTAAAAGAAATATATGCTTGATGAACTTCATTAGACACACACTGACATCAAAATGCGCGCAACGAATTCGTTTAGGTGATGGTAGATAAATTTACCATATTGCCTGTCGTGCTAACCAATTTGCAGCAACAGAACGTGTAACATTTGCGGCATCGGTGAGTTTACTAATCGCGGCTCTACCCCACCAATCTCCGTTTGGGCTATTATACATTGATTCCATTATTTGACCAACCTCTACCACTAATTTACCTGTCATCGCGGATCATATAAACCAATTAGCTAATGATTCTCTGAACGATTTTTTGGGGGTGTGGGGTGGGGGGGATTTAACGAATGGGTCAATTTCACAGTTCCAATATGTCACTGTTGTTAATTTGAATTTGTATACACTACATCATGAACGTGACATGCTTGATCAATATCATTTACTGAATACTCTCCAGGTTATGATTTATCTCGTTTATCAAGTCGAATAACAAGTCTGGTTCCAGGACCACACTAAGTTATATTCAGGACGATGTTTTTCTCCTGGGTAATTATCTCATGGATTTCCTAGAAATTGTAACATTAATGTAGTAATATCACAGCCATTTTTATATTGAATATTAGGTAAAAATGACTACAATTGTCTGTTACATATTGCACATTTTCCCCCATATGACATTTTCCCATCTTTTGGTGTCACTGTGGCTAAATTCAAGGCTAGAGTTTTAACTCTACATTGTAAATACTATAAATCTATATAATTGTAATATGGAAATAATTGATTTCTCACCGACACGAAAACAAAATCCATGTGTTGATGAACTTGATGGATTTATTATTTATTAATAATTTAGTTTTTTTTATGAAAATGGTGTAATGCTGGATAAACAATAATATTTTCTCGAGGCAGGCATGAAACTACTGATATCGTGTATGTTACTCAGCAACATACACAATTAACTAAAGTGATCAGCGATAACTGCAATATTTCAGTTGTATTCAGTGGAGTCGATACACGTACTTTAAGAAATATTCATCAAACTTGTTGTTCAGGAGATATGGATATAATTAAGTCAAAAAACTTCTTTTCACGTGCGCATGCTACCCCACACGGATTTACCACGATACATTTATATGATTCTAGGTCGCTATATCGTTTAACTGTAGGCCTGAGTAGACAGGCTGTGATTCAAACTGCATACTTTCATGCTGCTGCTGCTCCGATTAACACTGTCACTGTATATTGGTGTACTATTTCAGCACATCAGATGTTCAGTCGACACACTTATTTTATCACATTCTTGCCATTACATAACCATTAACCAGATTAAAGACGTTACATATTGAATCTACTTTAATGACGTCACAGATTAATCCGCGAACTAGCAGGCGAGCTCGCCGCTCAGTAATGCCCCTGCAGCATAGGTCAAGGTCGCGGGCTCGTGTTGCTTTCTACCATATTAAATCAAGTATTACTGCTAACTTTATTTTTATAATGTAATTAATGTTGCAGATGAAATTCTTGACTAGAGTAACGCAAACAACTTATTAACCAATAACGGGAATGTGATAAAGACAAAATATAAGCAAGCCTCGGCACTTGTGTATCCGCGGATGAACACGCATATGTACCTCGGCGGATACACTCGTGCCTACGGCTTGTTAATGCCATGACAGTTTGTCATTATATTTCATAGACTATAGTTGACAAGTTCACAGAGTTTTAATTATTATTATACGTGAATAAAATATTGGTTAAAAAATCACGATGGATAATGCAGTCAAGTATAACTGTTTGTACAAAGCTGTGTGTAAAGCTAAATCGCAAGCAAGTAAACAAGAACAACAGAAAGAAACTAATAGAATATGGGAGAAAATAAAGCGTGGTGAAACCACATATGAATATGTTACTGCTGATATAGCAAGTAAAGCGTTGGCGAGTAAAAGCTGTCTTCTCTCATTCTGGTCACGCGCACAAGCGACTGTATCGAAGTATGAAGTGCATGATATATCTGCTCATGCTGACGTTGACGCTCTAGCACCTGCAATGATGATTTCAGGTGCATCTGATGTGTTGCCTCTTATATCGGCTGGTGACGCTGCTTCAAGTCCATCAACGTCAGCCATGCCTGATCCTACCACAAAGATCCCGAAAACAGCAGTAACTCCACAACAGACCAGTGTTCAACGTGATATCTCTGATGCCCAAGAACAGCTACTAGCTTTAGTACATTTAAGACATGCAGGCCTGATAACCAAAGAACTAGAGAAGAAAATGAAGTCAGTTGAATTGAATCTGAAGCAAAAAAAAAAATGAAACTGAAGCGACTGCACCAAGAGGCCACAAGGCAGCGTGAACGCCGTCTCAAAATCAAACGAGCTCTCGAAGACATAGTGGAGGAACAACCTAATCTCAGGCAAAAACTACGACAGTTTACAAGAGATACACGTAGTAGACTAGCCATCACAGACGACAGCCCAGATCTTCTCGAAGCAATTATTGACATTGCATCGATTGGTGCCGCTGCCAGCGACCGGCGCCGGTCGCAGGAAATGCGATCGTGCAAGACGTTAGATGACCTACATAAAACTTTATCAAAACAAAGGTATCATTTGTCAAGGTCGGGGACGTATCTGCGCCTTCTGCCTAGACGATCTAGCTCAATGGAAAGTAAACGTCACATAAAGACCGTAGCTGTAAAACTGATAAGAGCTGCTAATACCGCTCATGACCGTCACAAAGATGCAGCATTTGCGTTTGCATCTATGTCATACCTAGATAAAATATGCTCTATGTTTGGAGAAGATGTGTGCTTCTACCTCAGCCAAGACGACAAGGCTAAAGTGCCCCTTGGAATTCCGGCAGCGACAAAACAGGCGCCTATACTGATGCATCTCGAGTATGCGGTGCGTTTGCCAGATCACGACTTTGCTGTCGCGTCTCGCCATAAATTAATTCCATCTGTCTATGCTGCCTGTGTCGTGACTCTGGGGAAGTTAATCGACGCTGTGACATACTCCGGTCCTACATATATTGCAGTGCGCTCAATGAAACACGGCAGCAGTACAGCTTTTACACATGGGCATGATATGGAACGTCTTCGCTCATTTCCAAGTTTCCAGCCATTGATGTGCACAGCTGATGGTTGTGTGAAACCAATAGTGGTCGTGGCGAGTGACGGAGGACCGGACGAGAATCCAAGATTTCCCAAACCATTACAGGTTTCAGCTGCTAGATTTATTGATTGGGATCTGGATGTGTATTTGTCAGGCACCCACGCACCACATTATTCAGCCTACAACAGAGTTGAGCGTAGGATGGCACCACTGAGCCGAGAGCTAGCTGGACTAGCACTACCTCATGATCACTACGGGTCACATCTCAATGCATCAGGAAAAACAATCGACACGGAGTTGGAAAAGAAGGACTTTGAGCAGGCAGGAAAAACACTGGCAGAAGTATGGTCCGCAGTAGTATTGGATAAGCATGATGTCTATGCAGAATATATTGATCCAGTAGAGCGTGAACCACCCAGTGAACCAGAAGTCAATTGGGTCGCGCGTCACGTTATGCAGAGTCAATATTTTTTGCAGATCACTAAGTTTGATGATTCCGGCTGCTGTTGCCCATGGCGCACCTCATGGAAAAATTATTTTCCTGATCGTTTCCTGCCAGGACCTGTTGTACTTACACATTCTACCGCTGGTCTTAGCATTCCTGAGCCAGAAGCTGTAAAGGATCAGACGCATGTATACTACACTTCACTTGCACAGCGGCTAGCTTTTGGATCCAAAATTCCTATTAATGCGTCATTTGATCTGCATTGTCCGTCACATGCACAATCTGAAATTATCAAGTGCACATGTCCTGAGTGCGGCGTGTATCACTCGTCGCAGGCCAGTGTAAGACGACACCAAAGCGTTCACACTACTGAGTCTACCGACACTGAGAACATGAATCAAAACCTGGATGATGATGTCAGCGAGGCTGTGGATATTGAGACAGCGGCCCAGCATAGTGCAGCTAATGCTGTTGTGATTCAGCCTGACGTTAAGCTTGTTGCTGAAATTCCTGTTATACGTAACCTGTTTGACTGGGTTCAGTCGGCGTTTGTCTGACCTTTAGCAGACACTGGCGAACTTTTTAAAGGTTTAATAACATGCAACTTATTTCTTTTATATATACAGCAGCAGAGGACTGTCTGTTTTACTCCGTTTCATTAAACATTTGAATATTAATAATCCTGTGTCATTTCTGCGTGGATGAAATATTGGAAGTTCTATACGAGTGGGTGGGTGGGTGGTCATTCATACGTACGTACGCATGGGGGAGGGGGGTGTAAAAAGTATGCATGCGTACAAGGGGGGGGGGAGGGGTCAAGTTTTGTCTTATTTTTGCGTACGTACTAAATGGACGACCCCTAAGCTAACCCATTTAGACAAACTCTCGGTTCGTTTGAGGCTTCGGTTTAGCGATATTTACGTTTATTTTTCATTTTCGTAAAAACCTTTACTTTTAAAGCAAATAACGTCTCAGAAAAAGGTCTATTCACCCTCTCTGCTGCTCTGTTAGTAACTTTACATGACAATACTAAAGGTAAATCAGGTTTGATGTTAGCCTAAAAAGTCCTTTCATTATCATTTTTTATTATTCTGAGATAGCTGTCCACTGCCGTACTGGAGAATAAACATGTATGGGCGTGTTTAAGCTTAGCGATATCACTATAACTTGAATTGACGAAGTGTCCCGATTCAGACGTGAATAATATTTCAGTGAATAAACGTAGTTTAAAATTTTTGTTAAAGTCTGAGTGAGTGATTTGGGGCATTTCTACAGGTCAGTTACGTCTTGCGACGCTGAAAGAAAACCTTAAATGTGAGTAGTTGTTTCTAATTTCATTGTTAGAATCTAGTTTTGAAAAAATATAATATTTATACTCACTGATTTTGTACTTTCTTCACATTTTTTAAGTTTAAAATTTACTCATTACGTCTTCAGATGTTAACTTTTCCCCTAAAGAACCTCTTTCAGTCTTGTTACAACGAAACATTTATCATGCTCGTGAAAGGTCAGATATCCTTTTTCCAGGAAGTAGGTCGAGGTGAACTCAAACACTAGGATTTGATAATCATCTAAAAATAGACTCACATTGGAATCCCAGCTCGTAATGCAATACTGTATTGTTTACATTTACCCAGTTCACAGACGCACCCTTTAGGATATGTGGAAATAAATTGGCCGCGACTATTGCCTAAGTGTTTCATGATGGGTACTGTGCGGTGACTCAGCTTGAAAATCTCGCCAAATAGTAATATCCTTGAAAACTGAAAGTATTGTTTTCAGTATCAACTACATATAAAGTTTAAATAATGGGACATTCATAAAACTGACAACGATCGCATGATTGTCCCTCTCTTAATATTAACAACAATGCACTATTGTTTACTCGTTTATTTTCAAGTGACTGATCTGGTTGAGTCATTTTTTGTACACTTTTCATGCATTCAATATAATCCCAAATTTCCAATGACTTAAAGTTAGACCTCTTGCTCTTGTGTTTGACACAACTCTTGATCTGTTATGTTCATAAAATGCTAATGCTTTACAAGTGATATTTCTGGAACGTCCTTCATGGAGATTGTTTGTACGTTATTTTTGTTGCGAGGTATGTGCAGTAATAAAATTAACCTTGGTTAGTTTTAGAGGAAGATTCCGTTTTTTTTCTCGCATGGTTGACTATGTCAGTCGTTTTTACATAATGACAGCCACTTTAACAGGCAGATAACTCTTTTAGCCAATGAATAGAAGTGCCTCATCAATTTGAAGAAAAAAAATAATTTAATTTTACAGAATACAGCGAAACAAATTTTAGTTTGCCTGCAGTTATTTCGAGAAAACAACAAAGTTCATTTCTTTTTTTTTTTATTGTTGTAGCAGCAAGCAATTAAGTGAAAAGCTTGACTTTACTGTTTCGTTAGCACACACCTTAGTGGGATATGGATTCTATTTTACTCATACGGGAATAAAAGGGATATTTTAAAATCATTTTTGTTTATTTAAAGCTTGACTTATATTGTACATCCATTATTTTGGATTCCTCCAAATGTGGACAATAAATAAGTCTGTGTTTGGATGGTAACAATAAGCCATTGCCACACTTAATTTAACAATGTGACAAATGTATCTATGAATATCAGTACTCCATAATAATTAATCGATCCTATGACAAAGAAAAGACGTTTGTAACAATGGAATTGAGTTTGCGTCACTCCAAGTACAAAATCTGTGATAGAAAAGTGCTGAAGGACCAAACTTTACACCATAAAGCATTGATCTTGTAATAAACTTTACACCATAAAGCATTAGTATTGTAATGAACTTTACAATATAAAGCATTGGTATTGTAATAAACTTTACACCATAAAGCATTGGTATTGTGATAAACTTTACACAATCAAGCATTGGTATTGTAATAAACTATAAGTCTTTGGTTGGTAAAAACGAAATACAGTATTACAAAGTTCTCTCTTGGCTTTATAGAATATTTAATATAAATGTATGATGTCATTCCAATGTTAAAATTCATTGTAACTAGATCGCAATCTATGATAGATTCGCCTTGTACCCAATGTTACATCTCCAGGTTAAATTCCTATTAGTATCAGTAGTCAACATTACATTTCCGTTTGAGGACACACAGGTTTCGATTGGTATTATGTGGTTTGCTTGACAAGCCCCTTAATCAGAGATACTATATATAACTATGAAATAAATGCATGTCAGTTTACGAGGACAGATGATAGACCGGTTATGTAAAGATTTCACAAAGGACAAATTCTCATAAAAACCTGCGTTTTGAAGTATGTTTATTCATTTTGTAAGCAGTAAGTCAACAATTTTGTCAAGTTAGTTTTTAAAAAAAATTATAGTAAAAGTGGTAGTCGGCTTTAAAAAGAATAACCGGTTAATTATAATAGGGATTTATAGCCAAATAATTAATATTTCATCTCGATGAATTGTTTTAAGCTTTAACAAAATATCATGGCATTCTATGAAAAAAAACATGATGTAAATTTAGCATTCAAGTGCCTTTAGGTTTTGCTTACCTATATATCTACATGTATACCATAATGCACATGCATATAGGACTGTCAGAATCTATACTAAGGCTGAAGTCCATGAAATTGTTTGGGTTTATGAGGTTTGACGCCATTTTTCGGTACATGATATATACGTGGCTGTGAGCATATATTTAGCTGAGAAATAACCCTGAAAGAACTACCGAACCAATATAGGCTACTTGCAGGCTTTCTCACATATCCACGTTTGTCGAGTCGAAATGAGATGTGTAATCTGTAAAGGCGATGGCCCTAGACCACTCAGTCACCAGGGGCTCAATAAGAATATGTCGTTGAATGTTATATCAAAACAGTTTATTGTATCAAGTTTACACAGTATTGAAGTCGAACCTAGACTACATCAAATTATAGACTGAAAATGATGATAATAAAATGTATTATTGCTATTCTATAATCACATAGATGGATTGAAAATTAGTTCATTTAGCCTTGAAAAGAATGTTTCAGTCTAATTTGAAGGGAACCAAAACCGAAAATGGAATGTGAAAAGCACACTTTCTTTACAGCTACTTGATATAAATTTAGATATTAGTGATCGTAAGAGCTAATCGCAAAATAAATCATTATTCTGAGTCATTTGTTCAGCTGACTTTACAATTTTGGTTTCGCTTTTTATTTCCCTCCGCCAATGGGGTACGTTTCTCAGTTGAAAAGCGTCCAAATGTCCACATTTACTTTCTAGATTTAAATCGGATTTCAACCGATCCTTGAAATCCATAAATCATCAAATAACAACCAGAACATTTGTGTTATTGAATATGTTTTATATCCGTCTGTGTATCGACATTTTTCCAACTTGATACGTATCAGAATACACAATTTCCCATGTGAGGTATGTATTGATTATATACATTTAATTATCTCCCAAATATTTATTTTTCTATTTTGAATTCTTTCAAACATAAACATCATTTAAAAACGAAAATCCATTTAAAAACGCCGATCTTCACTTTTTAATAGACGGCGTGGCGAAGTAAACTGAACATGCACTTGTCGTGCCAAGAAACGTTCTAGCTGTGTAGGGAAGTAAAGATAGACAAGTGCGTTCATTACATAAATATCTAATACCTTCCTAATGTGCTATGGGCTTAAACTAAGTATTAGGCAAAGCAAAGCCAACAAGTTTAGAAAACTTTAACAATAGTTTATTTCCGTAGAAGTGAACTTTTAAAGGAAACTTACAGTATTGTGAATCAAATCCCAAAAAGCAATAAAGATATATCACAAGTACAATGCTATACAGTGTCCCGAATGAATTCCACTACTGAATGTGCTGATGTGCCAATAGTCTTGATGTTTCACATTTATATAACCCATAATGACCATGCATGAATTTACAATAATCCCAAAATAGTGATTTAGTCCAGAATATCAATGAACACTTTGTAATTGCATTAAGTAATGTTTAAGTAAATGATTCCTCTCCAATTATATCTCAACATAATTAACAATGATTCTATAGACTGTACATAATGTAGAAATCAATAATTGTTTATTTGGTCTTCCTTACATATAGACTGCCACGTGACTTATTACACAACACAATGCCCTTGACCCAAGTCATTTCCAATGGAAATCTCTATCAAATTCGTAAACGAAGTCAGACTTGTTTACTTAAACAATCGGACAAAATATCTGGTAGTCTATAGAATTAGAAAGGAAAAAGGAGGATCCCGAACTCAAATCCAAGTAAAACATTTTGTTTTGTTGTCTTAAAGTATAAAATAAAATCATGTACAATAGTTAGCTATGTACATGCCTCTGAAAAGTAATGGAATAGGCACTGTCTATTAAAATAAGATCTTCACTGTCATCCATGAAGATCTGGTAGAAGCCGTTAGGGTATCATATTCTAGTGACCTATGTTATTACCATAATCGCTAATTTTATCAGCCAATCTGATGAAGCCTTATATATTTGCGTTCGGGAGACTGAGAAGTATAGCTAAAGAGCATAATTGTGTGCCTATCGATTTGATCTCTTTCAAATTTCTGAAAACTCTGTTTCCGTTGGGGGACTCAAAGGTAATCGGATCATGAGCCCTAAGCGATCGTTGTTCGAGCTTCACCCAGGGCAGTGGATTGGGAATAGGCACTCGAATTATCTATCTACTTTATTAGGTGTAGGGCATTAGAAGCTTCCAAATGGAGCGTGAGCTGCAATACAGTGTCAGTGCATTCTGTCCATGTTTGAGAAATAATATTTGATGCACTAGTATATATATATATATATATATATATATATATATATATATATATATATATATATATATATATATATATATATGCTATTCTTAATATTGTACATGTTTAACCCAAGGTTAAGTGCTATGTGTGTCTAAAACTTCTGTAAATTGTATTCATGACTGTACAAGGAAGAGATTATCTAAAGCTAAATTTGGTTCACGTGTACAGTTTTGATTATAAGATATCAAGAATGTAAAAATTACATAGGGTATATAGATAGATGTTTACGTACGTTTTTAGAGTTTCTAATAATACAATTCTTGGTAATATGAATTTTGCATATTTCCCTCTAGTTAGGTCGGTCAGGAGGTAGCTAAGAAGAATAGGGTTACCTCCCATTGAATAGGTTAAGTCTTATGATTTCTTCAACAATGTTGGACATAAACAATTTATCACTTGATATATAGTGATGTAATGCGATTTTTACCTTTTATGTTTCTTTATAAATACCTGTCATTGGACAATTTTCTCATTCTTATTTTTTTTTTGTTCTTGTTGTGACATCGAGTATGCAGACGTATTTTATGTAATGTTTAGACATTTTTGAGAGGAAAATACATTTGTTTGTATTATTTCGTTGGAATTGGTGGTGTTCATTGTACTATATATAATTTTGGAACTACTGTGAATTATTCAGAGTAGTTCTGAACAATGCCCATTTCGACACGCTAGGACTGATGGCGGACAAATTCATGAATCTTAAATTTCTACGGAACTTTTGATTATGTTGAATTTTAATAGAACTTTTTTAGGATTATTTTAATTCGATTCATAACGAAGGAAATTCCTCAAAAATGTTCATTTTATAGCATTGATAAGTACATTTTTTTTTGTTACGATGTCTTGATATGATGATTGTATTATTAGTCTGAATTCCACGTATATCCACTTAATTATTCAACATTAATTTTTCTAAACCAATATTCTACCCGTGTTCTTGAAACTTTCTGAGCAAACAAATCCATACTAGAGATGAAATTAAAGAAACTTAAAGAAAATTATATTTGATGATCTACTAATATACTTATGTACTTGCAATAAAAGTTACCATAACAGACATGTCCACATTTTTTAATGTAACTCCATCTACATTAGCAGTAAATTTCAAAGTTGTAGCCGGAAATAATTATGAAACCCGACCATGTATACACTGGCTATTTTGAGGAAATATTCATGTTCAAGCTCAAAGTCTGGAAACTTTGAAAGTATGTAACGTTAAGTAGAATAAAGCTGGAAACACATGCCCGACTTCATTACCAAATTTTGATGGCGTAGGTATTATCTAAGTATTATACTTAATTTTGAGGTTTTGAGCTTGAGTAATAATTTTCTGCTCAAATAATTTGGAAAAAATAAGCTGATTCGTGATTTATTTTAATATTACCACCGCACTCATGCTTTATTACCACCGTTGTCATGCTTTTCATATTACCACCGCACTTATGCTGTATTGTAATATTACCACCGCACGCATGCTTTATTCTCATATTACCACCGCATTCATTCTGTTATGTAATATTACCAACGCATTCACGCTCTATTGCCAATATTGCCACTCCACTCATGCTTTATTGTAATATTAGCACAGCAATCTTTACTTTATTGTAATATTACCACCGCAGTCATGCTTTATTGTCATATTGCCACCGCACGCATGCTTTATCGTCATATTACCACCGCATTCATGCTTTATTGAAATCTACCACCGCACGCATGCTTTATTGTCATATCACCACCACACTCATGCTTTACTGTAATTTGCCACAGCACTCATGCCGTATTGTAATATTACCACCCCAAGCATGCCTTATTGTCATATTACCACCGCACGCATGCTTTATTGCAATATTACCATCCCATTCATACTTTATTGTAATATTAGCACAGCACTCATGCTTTATTGTAATATTACCACCGCACTCATGCTTTATTGTAATTTTACCACTTCATTCATGCTGTATTAAAATATTACCACCCCACTCATTCTTTATTGTCATATTACCAACGCACTCACGCATTATTGCAATATTGCCACTCAACTCATGCTTTATTGTAATATTAGCACATCACTCATGTTTTATTGTCATATTACCACCGCATGCATGCTTTATTGTCATATTACCACCGCACTCATTCTTTATTGTCATATTACCAACGCACTCACGCATTATTGCAATATTGCCACTCAACTCATGCTTTATTGTAATATTAGCACATCATTCATGTTTTATTGTCATATTGCCACAGCACTGATGCTTTATTTTCATATTACCACCGCACTCATTCTATATTGTCATATTACCACCGCACTCATTCTTTATTGTCATATTACCAACGCACTCACGCATTATTGCAATATTGCCACTCAACTCATGCTTTATTGTAATATTAGCACATCACTCATGTTTTATTGTCATATTACCACCGCATGCATGCTTTATTGTCATATTACCACCGCACTCATTCTTTATTGTCATATTACCAACGCACTCACGCATTATTGCAATATTGCCACTCAACTCATGCTTTATTGTAATATTAGCACATCATTCATGTTTTATTGTCATATTACCACAGCACTGATGCTTTATTTTCATATTACCACCGCACTCATTCTATATTGTCATATTACCACCACACTCATGCTTTATTGTAATATTACCACCGCACTCATGTTTTGTTTAGTAATATTATCACCGCACTCATGCTTTATTGTGGTATTGCCACCGACATTTGTATAGTAGATCTTAAATAATAAGCTATACCTGTGATAATATGCCACTCTTATATTTTCGCCATGCAGAACGTTTGTATGGAATGTCATGTGTAACTGTCTTCATCATGTTATTGTTCAAGATCACTTAACCAATTGCAGTCAAGACCTGCCAAATGATATCCGATCGTTACACTGCAATACAATATATATATATATATATATATATATATATATATATATATATATATATATATATATATATATATATATATTGTCGTTTCAGATACATAAGCCATAGTATTTGAAGGAACAATCAAAGGTTTCAAATGGAAGAACGAATCATCGTATCGCACTGTACAGACCTGTTGGATAGTCCTGACTCAAACACTTCAGATTTGATTTGCAAACTTAGACCTCACTTTGGAGGACAATTCATGTGTTTTAAGTGGGATGGCGAAAGTAGCCTCGATGTGATTATTATCAGACAGGTGGTCATCATTGATAGAATAAAGGACTGTTTTCATCGTCTTTCAGGTGACCAAATTGGTTCTTTTAATGCACAGATGTCTTCATCAAACGAGTCGTCTGTTTCCTTCATAATTTTGTGTCAGATGAACAATTTGTTTCTTTGCCGATACTCTAAGATACAACAAGTAATAAAAACGATCTACAATTATTTAGTTGAAGTAGGCTTTCGCATTTCATTCATGGAGTATAACTCAGAAGATTCTTCGTTTGAATCCCAAAAAAATAATAAAAATTATAATTTTTCCGCAAAACTTCATCGTCAAATAAGACGATATGAATCATTGTCCCGTACCAATAGTGTTATAACTAATGACAAGCTTGTAAAAAACACAAACTCAGGCAAAAGACAAATTTTGTCTAAATACAGAATCAAAAAGCCCACTAAGAAATTAAAAATGATCACACCTCGATGTAAAATAGACAGACTCGTCTTTAAAGTTTATCCCTTACATGGTACTAATCAGCACATAAATCCTGATTATCCTCAGTACAGTGATGGAAATCCTAGTACCAGAACATCGTTGCAAGATGCTATAAGAAATATGAGGCAAATCCCTAGTCAAAGCACAGCCCAAATCAATGTTAGGCATAGTTTGCAGTCACTTTCTATTGATAACGAAACGTATTTACCTCATACTCCTAACACAAGTTCGGGAAGCCTTCCTACACCTATGGAATGTGAAGACGCACCGTGTACTACGTTCTCGGGCCAACCTGTTTGCCACGATGGCGCATCAAGCATTGGACTGGAAGCTGATATCTCGCAAGAATCTTCGAGAAGTGACATTTGCATCAGTGGACGTAGTTTGGACCAAACTATGCGATTTCAGTTTACTGGAATACATTTATACAATGAGACAACTTCTGCCATTGATTCCGGTGTGTGTTCATCTCTCGTCAGTATGATGAATCATTTTGTAATTCTATTGTCGCATAACATAATATATTGTGCAATGATAAATGGAGTATTTGGTTCAAAATAAAATCTTAATTGGAAGACTATAAAGGCTTTAACAGAGTATATACTACTTCAAAGGTTAAGTGTTTACATATGTCAATTGGTTAAAGCGTTGTACTCCTAACGCGTCTGCTGTGTGCTCGACCTAACCTGTCACCAAACTATGTGTTTTTTCTTCTCTTTTATTATCGAAAACAAATATCAAATTTCCATATTGTAACGATATACATTTTCATATTATACTTTGATACATAGACACACTGATGAATTTCACACGGTACTGTCATGTCTTCACATTAAGATAACTGCGTTGTATTTTACTTGTAACATTAGCAAAGATATATGTTTATTATATATAAGATGCAGAGACCTAACACAGCTAAATTAAATGTTTCCTTGTTTCTTTTACAGGACCTTTAAGACCACAGACTATCGCTCAGCAAGGTAGTATAATCAGTGACTTCCTGCGTACTCTCGGGCATGTCAGGTCTCCAGAGTATGCCAATTTCAAAGACCGTCTTGACACATTTTCAAGATGGCCCTCAGACATTGTGCAAACGCCATCCCAAGTCGCAGAGGCCGGATTCTTTTACACAGGTATGTATGTATTAAAAACTAATTTCTTCTTAAAATAAGGTAATCATGTTTTGCAGGTGAGGGTCCCACGCAGACGGTGTTTATTTTCTACGCCTCTGGAGATATATGTCTCTAATGGCTTGAGTAGGCATCTTGTAATTGTGAGATTTCCTAATCGGTTGTGGATGAGTGCGTCTCCATGGTATTGATTTCTTTCCACACAAGGCATTACTTGATTCTTGACTTTTTAGTCTGGCAAAGTTGTCTTGATCTGTTTATTTGAATTTCTATGCTAAAATGTAAGACCAGTCTACTAATGAAGTAAAATCCTCCTGAATTAGTCAAGAATTATCTGTGGAGGAAGTCATCAGCAAACGGATGAACTGTAGAAGATACAACTCCCTTGCATATAGAAGGAAAGTTAATGACTATTAGGCGATACCTTAAGAGGCATACAATGTAAATGTTACAGTTTCTTACATCGCGCTCTGAAAAATAAATCGTTTGGTTCTTTTTGTCCTCCATAATTTTATACGAATCATATTTTCTGGTTACATCTTCCATATAAGTTGTGATTCACAGGAGTAGTTCGATTTAAATCTATGTTGAATTTCATCAAGAATGTGAATTGAATCTGTGCATTTCGTTTTCTTAATGAATAATATCTGTCCCATGCTGTAGATGATTTGTCAAAGAGAAAAGTCTTTTATTTGATGATCTTGTTTCCCATTATTGTAGATAATTTTGGCTTGTGCATACTTCTATGCAGGGCTACTTTCCCACTATAAGATGACTGTATCGTATCATAAGCAGTTTCAAAAGGTGTCTGGGTCCCTTAAAAGTAAAGTATCATGTGGTTCTCTGTTGTAATCAAATAACGTAAAGCTTGAGCCTCTTTTGTGGGAGTATGTAAAAACTGTTCCCAACCTTCAGTAGAGGAACGGGACTAATCTTTTCTTGCTTTTGACTGGACAAAAGTTGAGCTTGTTTGTTTAATTGTTTCTGTTCCTATCTGGAGCCCGCAAAGGTTGTTATACATTTTTGTACATAAGCTTAATTTTTATTTCAATACTATTGGTAATACATAAATGGCCAGCACAGAAACATTGTGAATGTTTCGCCTCAGTTATACGCTTCACACTGAAGTTTTGTAATCTTCTCAAGAAAATCTCCGAACAAAGATTTAAAATTAAAACTTGTAGTCACCGTTTGTATCCTTAAACTGGCAAATATCCGATCTGGAGTTTGAAGATAAGCTATCTTTATCAAATATGTGTATATTTCAAAAACATTCAGATATATTTTGTTTGCTCTCTTGTCTGCAGGGTCACAAGACATAGTTCGATGCTTTGCTTGTGATGGCGGTTTGAAAAACTGGGATCCTGATGACGACCCGTGGGTTGAGCATGCTCGTTGGTTTCCACAATGTGTATATGTTCGCCATGAAAAGGGTGAAGAATTTATCGTCCTTGCACAGATGACAACAGATGAATCAGATGAAGATGTAAATTATGTCATATTTGCCATTAATCATCGCAGTTTTAGTTAATGAGCGGTTTCGAAATCATTGCACTTTTAATTTACTCTCTGAACTTTTCTGTATAAATAATGATGCTTTCTTTAGAATTATTTGTACCTATTTCTTTGTATAATTAGTTAAATTTCGAAACGTTTAGTTAGGAAAGTACCTTTTTCCATGTTTTTCTTTTATGTAATCAAAACGTGTTACCAACTTTATGTTTCTCATTGATCCGCAAACACTTGCCAAATGGCCTTATTGTAATGCTTCTCTCCTTTGGCAAGTATCACATTTTTGTTAAAAATCTGATCTAAAATTTCTACATCATTATGATCAGACATTTCCATTATACTTGCAAATAGGGACCCCGAGTGGCCGAGTGGTGTAAAGCGCTCTCCGTTACGGATCACTGCCATCTCACCTCTGTTTGAATGGGTTCGAGTCTCAGATTCGGGAAAAATGGTTATTTGAGAAAGCTTGCCAATAGCTTCTCGTGGGTCGGTAGTTCTTTCTGGGGATTTTCCCGGGTTCTTCCTGCACTATTAATACTAGCCGCCATGTATATCATATCGTGTGCTGAAAAATGGCGTTAAACCCTACTACAACAACAACAACAACTTGCAAGTTGAAGCAGTATTGCGATTCTCACTTTATCTCTTTTAACTCAACGATGACAAGCACTAAGGATATTTTGAGTGTTAGATGTATTATCCTGCAAGAAAAATTTTGATAATTTGCAAGCATCTATCAGCCTAACATTAGTGATCGAGATTTAATCGTCAAGATGAAAAGTAAAATTATGATTATCCTGAACTGCTTGAATATATTGAAATTTAAGAGTGTAGTTGATCCAACTTCTGATATGCAACAGGGTAATTCGAACCCAAGCCTAAATACTATACAAAGTGTATACGGATGTATGGTTTTCTAGATATTTGTCATCATAATCAACTGGAGGTAAGGCAGTATGCTTGTCATTCTAGTCAGTATATGCCCTTTCTGTAAATTAGAGAATAATTTGTATTCTCTGGCAGATTGATAAATATATTTTGAGGGTGAAATTGTAACCTCTAATTGTTCAGACTCATATGATGTGTTTTTTTGAGCTTGAGATTCATAGGGAAAATGGGATCCAGAATACTTTACTAAGGATTTGACAACAAATGTCACAATTTAATAAGAATGTGTAATATATCATGATGGAAATGCAAACAAATAATGTCACAAATGAACTTATACTTTTAGAATAAGGGAATTTAACGAAACGAATGAAGAAATTATGCTCCATCAATTTCGGGGTTTGTATTCATCATTTCATGTACAATATTTGTTGTTGTTGTAGTAGTTGTTGTAGGGTTTAACGCCATTTTTCAGCGCACGATAGGCTTTATATGGCGGCCAGTAATAATGGTGGAGGAAGAACCCGGGAAAAGTCACTGAAAGAACGACAAACCCTTCATAAGCTACTGGCAAGCTTTCTCACATACCCATAATGGCCGTATCTGACACTTGAACCCACGCAGACAGAGGTGAGATGGCAGTGATCCCTAAAGGAGAGCACTTTAGACCACTCGGGACCCCGTACAATATTTGTTTAACTATATTGATTGTCTTTATCCGTACAATATTTGTTTAACTATATTGATTGTCTTTATCCGTACAATATTTGTTTAACTATATTGATTGTCTTTAGTCTGATGTTGATTCCTTTTTTTGTTACTTTTACGAAATGAATCCAGAAATTATGTTTCATCTAATTTGGGTTTCTATTCATGCACAATGTTGTTTCTACCTTGGTGACTTTTTCAGTGAAAACATATACTCAGTTTTGATATTTATGTCTGCTAAACAATATATTTCTATATGTAAATTTTCTATAAAGTTTCCGTGTTCATACGCCATAAAGTGGCATAAAATAATAGGTTTACTGAGCAAGGTAGAATGGATGCGATGTCTTGTCCATCTCACACAGCTATAAATATTTAATATTCATTGTTTTACTTTCCAAATCATTCTACATTTCAACCACATTTCATGAAGCTCTCTTTCATTTGCAACATACCAGATGTAATACTGTCGCTTCTGTTAACTTGTGTTGTTTGTTCCATTTTCTTCAAATAAAAAATCTGTTATATTTCATATATCTTACCCTTGCACAAATTAAGAATACCCAAATAATTTTAAAGATATTTAACTTGTGGAAAAGACACAAAAGGAACATTTATCATCTGCTACTAGATGTTATCCAGGATCACACCATAATTGTAATCCAACAATATTTCAAGAGATCGCTGATCCACTGTATCTCGAGACGAAGTTCCAGATTTTATTAAAATGTCTTATTTGTTTTTTTATGTATTTTGGCAGTTTGACTACACAGTACATGCCGGTGCTTCTGTTGGGGCCGCAAACAGTAATACAAATGCAAATTCAAGTAAGGGAATAAGACAGAACGAGAAAACAAAATCGACACATTGCTGCTATCTACAGTCCTCATTATTATTATTATTATTATTATTATTATTATTATTATTATTACCTACATATCTACATGTTATAAAATACATATGTCATATCTGCCATATTCCCAGACAATACGGAGCGAGGCCTTATCAAGTGTATTTTAAGGTCCAACATATTTTAATTGAGAATGAGTTATCTTTTCAAAACATGCACCTATAGAAAATATATGGAGATCCAGTTTGATTTAAAACATAGAAAAAAAAATTCTTTGTTTTATTTGAAGTATTTGAAATAATTAAACCAAAACAGTGGTTGGTAGATTTAGAATTGCCAAATACCATCACCACATACATATGTATGTCAATACTCATATAATCACAACTAGACATTAAATACATTCAAAATGTAGCCAGTGTATGTCTTTAAGATCCAATGGACAGTGGAATAGATGCACTCGTTACTGCTCTCAATAATTCAGTGAGAGCTGATGTGGGGTTTGGTGCAGATGTTACTGTGTTCATCTGAGCATGTATTGAAGACCAGATAATAATGTTTTTCAAACGTCTTAAAGAGTCAAGTTGAAAATTTCGCAGCATAGACAATTATCTTTCTGCATCTGTATTTTTGTGAGATAGTGTCAGTATGCTAGGTGGTGTTCCAATTACAACAAATGTCGCACACACTGACGACAATATGGGGTTTGCGGCATGTACAAAATAATTTGCTCAACTTGTTTCTGTACTTTACAATGTCAAATGCAGTCAAGGAGCTCTGAAATTAAGTTTAACTGGATTTTGCCCGGTAGTAGAATCACAACACGTTTTGCATTTTGTATATATGGAGTAAAATCCGACTCCAGAATTCAATGAAACGTTGCTGCTTATCAATAACGTGACAGTAATATTTACCACTCATTTCATAAACATTGTTATTAAAGAAAATAATGTGTAATAACTTGTTCTTCAACACGCATTTCTTTGATTGTTTCTAACTTCAATAAATTGGGGTCTTCCACTTTACTTATGGAACTTAGCCGATTTGAATCTTCAACGGAAGTCTTCAAAAGATGTAACATGTTTTCACCTTATAGCCCTTATGGCAGTTTATTAATCTATGAATTGTTTATGAATCGTTCCTTTAATTTCTTCAGTGATAATCTGATGTATAAACTGGCTCGATGACAGTTTTACATGGGAATTGAGTAGGACTGTTTGCTGTTTAAACTGACTACATGCTATGGACATGTATAGTTGTTGTAAAATAAATATATGTGCTTATTGTTTTCTCATATTTCTAGAAATCAAGTCGCGTACTGAAAATCTTAGTAGAATTTGTACATAATGTCTAAATAATGTGCTGCTATGTACGAAAGTTGTGTGTGTGCCCGGATTATTCTTGATTCTGCATCTTCAATCGTTTTACCTTGCCAACGACCAGTGTCAACCTTGAATGTGAATGAAATTCTAATAAAGTTCTTTCTTCAACCCATCATCACCCAGCATATAAAGAGTGCATAATCCAGATAAAAAAAAAACGTCTAAGTCGGTGTTAGCCAGATGAATCTCATGATACGCTCGGTCTCTGCTATATGTACTCAACCATGCATTTACAATAACACATATATTTTTTAAAGTTCAGAGGCATCTACTTTACTGCTCTGCGAAGAAATATATACCATTTTCATCATTTTTACTACTGCTGCTACTACTACTACTACTACAGCTACTACTTCTACAGCTACAACTACTAAAGCTACTACTACCACTAAAACTACTACTACAATGCAGAATGTTGTGACCCAAAACATAACTTTAATTGCGATCCTTTCTTATCTTCGTCGTCTTGTGAATAAGCTTGCCCTTGTTTCAATGCTTACCGTCTAAATATTCCATGGGATCTAACATAAATTTGTTTTCCTTCAGTCTCAGACGAAATCTCAATTCCAAGTGTACTTGAAACTGAAGGTGCTCAGTTAGTACTCAGCATGGGATATTCCAAGAGAAATGTCGCATTGGCTATCAACGACATTTTCAAAAAAGGTAAATAAAGATTTCCAGTAAACTGCTTTTAGAGTTTAAGGCATAGAGTTTCCAAGATAAACTGCTTTTAAAGTTGTCAGCCTTGCATATTTGAGGATTTAGATTTTAATCGATGAACTGGCACGTGCAAAGGTTTCTTGTTATTCATTTCGGAGAGTTTCTTAACCATAATGGCGGGGGTGGGTGGGTGGTGTAGTCAATTACAGCAATTACTTGAAATCTATTTGCATGATGTATAACACAATATTTCTTTACAAGATAACAAACGAATTCAATACAATTTAAAATGGTGTGTGGTTTTTAAAGATGTTACACTTTCAAGTGCAAATTTCAGTTGGGAATATTCAAACAGATTGTGATTGGTAGTTTTCTAAGGTAGGGCGTCTTTCATGAGGATGAATTGTTTAATATTAATTTCAGCAATAGCATAAAGCAAATTTACAATTGTCTCCCCTTAATATAAATTTATATTTCGCAAATGTCTTATAAAAACATTGAAAAAAGTGTATTTTTATATATATATATATATATATATATATATATATATATATATATATATATATATATATATATATATAGAGAGAGAGAGAGAGAGAGAGAGAGAGAGAGAGAGAGAGAGAGAGAGACAGGCAGGCAGAAAGAGATGTAGAGTTAATATATAAATGTACCCATGTACTGATACATAAAATAAATGTTGGTTCAACAGGATATCAGTAATGTTTATCCATTATACCGTCAAGCTCTTTCGCATAATCGGCATGGGTGTTTATTGGTTAGATTCATTAAACGTTTTGTTCATAAACATGTCGACGTCATTGTTATGTCACTTACATCATTGTTTAAAGGCAGAGTTATAACGAGCTTTTTTGCAATTATATATAACACTTGTATATGAACCCATTTGTAAGATTTACGAAATTAATAAACACATTTCACAATCCTCGGATAAGTAAATCAAATATAGGAAAATAGAAAGAAAAATAAATTTGACCAAACTCCACTCAGTAGAATCCCTTCAAAAAGTGTAAAGTGTAGGAATATATTGATGATATAAAATGTGTGAAGTTGTCCATCCCAGTTAACACATCCAATACAGATTTTATTTGGTATGTTGTATCTAGACGTAAAGAATATATTTAATATATTGAGAGAGAGAGAGAGAGAGAGAGAGAGAGAGAGAGAGAGAGAGAGAGAGAGAGAGAGAGAGATGTGGTTATGTACTGGGGTCATTGCAAATGCACTCATGTCTTTCTAAGACCCAGTTTTGTTTTGCATATCCATTTTGAAACGATAATGATTTTAATTTCGAGGACGTTTTATTCTTGCGATGTGGTTGTTAAACTGACATGCAAATTAAAACGAATGAGCCAGGGACAAATGTATCAGACTTCTTTATCAAATCTGTTTATCCAATCGAATATCTAAATATGATATGTTTTTCATACATGTATTGTGAAATCAGATGTTTACATATTCATTCACGACATATTATCCGTTAAAATAAAAACAACAATGAATAGCAATGTTGTTTTGAGAAGAAACACCTAGCGAAATAAGCATATTTGTTATTATTGAACACATTTGCCATGTCCATTCTCTATTGGAATGAAAATATTCAGTTGTAATGAAATGTTGTTGTAACTAGAGTTGATTGTAAGTATATGGAACGAAAGCTCAAAACAATTAACATGCGTTGATGCAACAAGCTTTTATTTAACAATCATCACTTTACCAAGAATTTTCCTAATGTCTTGCAGGCAAAGATACTTTCTCGGGTCAAGATATTGCAGATATCATACTGGAAAAAGAAATGCGTGAAGAAATCGTATGTTCTAACGTGTCCACCGACTATTCTGTCGACAACATCACAAGTAAGTCCAGCAGCACGTATGAAACAGTAATAGTGCAACGTTTTACGAAAGTCTCAGAGAAATCAATTATCTTGTGTCTCGTGGAGTCTTGTTACGACAAGTTGGTCATAAACTAAGAAAACAAGATTTTTAAAACTTAACAAATACTTTAATTTTGAAGGTTTGAGGGGAACTTACAGTATTATTAATCAAATCCAAAATAATTTCCTTTTAAGAATATTAATTACTAATTACTAATCAGTCCCTTTCAAGAGTACTGATTTGTTTATTTTTATGTTGTACATGCTTATTTTCGCCAGAAAGTATTACATATGTTTAATGAGAGAAACCAGCAAACACGGCTTACATTAAGAACAAGTTATAAAGCTGCATGCATTTGGACAGAAAGTGTCTCTATAAACAACACGTTGCCAAAAAAAGAGTGATTAAATTGATGGAATAACGTTTTGTTCTTAATATTATAAACTTTAGATTTTGCATCTTTGAGTTTTATCAAGTTTTCATTTGTATTATACAAGCATTTCTAACGAACATCTGAAACCGTCATAGTTCTAGTATCAATTATTCTCTTGCTATTACTTTAGACCTTCAATATATATTTATTTTCCCTTTTTTCTTTCTTTTTTTTTTCTTTGAATTTTTTCTCAAAGAACACTGTAACCTACATTTTGATAAACCAACTGTAACGTAACCGAGAGTAATAAAGCAAAACAAAATGAGGGAAAGATAAGACATTTTCATGATAAATATTTGTGACAATGTTTGTTTTTTAAATAAAATATTAACATATATTAAATTTTACCATTTTGTTTAAATGCCTGAAATGGTAAAGATGAATATCATTACAACGAGGGAAGAAAAAACATTTAGGAAATCAGAAATTTAAAAAAAAATTTCTTTTCTTGCAGCCACTGACCATGTGATTCGCGAGAATAAACATTTGAAGGAAATGTTACAGTGCATAGAGTGCAAAACCAGCGAAAGAAACATTTTGTTCCTCCCTTGTACTCACCATCTGGTCTGTGAATCATGTTCGCGTGATTTGCATATCTGTACTTACTGCTACAGAAAAGTCAATGAGAAAATTAGGACATACATGTCCTAAAAGAAACATGTGTATTTCTGATTTTTAATTCTATTCACTTCGCATCACCAAGGTTCTTTTCTTACAAACTCGTATGGGCCCTAGCTTTCAATATTTGATGGGTGGGAGTTTTAGATAATATAATTACTCAATAAGCTAGGTAATGCACTTTAGCAGTTGTTGATCTTATGACGTTTTAAATAGAGGTATATGATTGTGGATTTCCACAACTTAATGTGTGATGTGTCTGACACAAAGGCAATCTTGAAAATCTTGTGATCGCTACAGAATCATAATATGGTGGAGTTTTCACGTCTCACAATATCTTCTTGGGCCTAAAAGAAATTAGTGTAAATGTTATATCCACTATGACTGCTACAGTGGCCATCTTAAAATATTTGTATCACTACGTTCCTGACTAGAACGTAATATCTACATGCAGATTTCATCTGAAGACTTTCTACAACATCTAGATGAACCTATATGAAAATGAGACGGATCTGATGTCCAGTATGGCTATCACAGCGACCATCTAGAAAATCTTATTATCTCTACTTTCCTGATTTGAAAGTAATATTGACACGTCTACCTGGTTCTACATTTTAAAAAAAACGGTGCTGTTATTATGGCAGCTATAGTGGTGATCTTGAAAATATTGTTATTGCTCTTCCCCTAAATTAACTGTAATTGGGTTTTCACCAAAATACTTATTATGTGATTTACCGGTCTTAAATTAAAATGGTATCCAATATGGCAACCACAGTGACCATCTTGAAAATATTATTCTTGCAAATCTATATGACAAGTAATATCGAAATGTAATTTTCACAAAATGAATTCTTACAGAACATAGTTGATCCAAAGTGAAAATGGCGTCCACCTGATATATATTATGTGGCCAGAAACAGCGGTCATGTTGAGAATAATATCACTATTCCTCCTGAATGAATGGTGAAATCAACATGGAGATTTACCTAAACAGCATTGTATGATGTCCAGTTGGTTCTAATGGTGCCATTCCGATATTGTAAAATGAAGAAACAGATTTAACTATACATTTTAGTGTCGAAAGGAATTAAAATAGAGTACACATGCTTCGTTTTTAACAGGCATATCAGCACTATCCAGTAGAGTAAAGGCTTGAAAGCAAATATGATGAAGTAAAAATTGTTTCCAAAATCTCCAGAAGACAAATAATCCGACCGATCATAAATATCCACCATGAGAAAATGATTAATCGATGTGAAATGACAGACGTATTTCAGTATTACTCAAATATTGAATTGGAAACAATATTCTAAATCCTCTCCATATTTGTGGGTGCAACAAAGGGAATGTTCCTGCCCACTAAAAGGGATTTTATAAATAACGCATTACGGGAGCAGCAGCTTTAGTCGTACAAGAAGCAATTTTACAGGAAAGTAAGGAGACTGAATGATCTATGCATTACTTGTCACTGTATGGCAAGATACTTTGTTATGTAAGTGGTGCAGTCATGATACTCGGTTCTTGGACTGGCACATTGTTGAGATTAGAGGAAAATTGGGATACGCATTATTAACACGTGTCATGGTGTAAAGGTATTGGATCAGTCCAGTCGACAATTATAAAAAAAAAATGTCTAATCATTCAATATGTTGGACATAGAAGAATAAAAACCTTTCCAAATGGATAAAGTTGAAAAGATTAAAGTCAAACAATCTTATTGACTAATTCTGCAATCTAAATTTGCAATTGAAGTAGTGCATGGTGCTGCCTTCTTGAATGCATATTTATTTAATGGCACTTCACATAGCAGAGATGTGGCTGCTTTATTTCACTTCATGGCTGGATTATTATAGATATAATTCGTAATAATACTACTGTGATTTATAGAACATATCAGTATAGTCAAGAGTTATTCTTAAAAATATTTAATCCATGTTTAAATATATCACACGAAACCGTCTCTACTAGTTAAAAAGAAGAGTTCTAAAAATTTCCATGATATTTTAACATTAATAATTGATTTGGACATCTTATTGACAAATGATGGAATCTAATCTGACTGTTGGACATATACGGACAAATACAGAATGAAAGAAAAAGTCACATAAATACGTATTTAGTGGGTAATTATTTCCAACAATAGTGGTTCTTTATTTTTATTTATGTCCGGATATATATATATATATATATATATATATATATATATATATATATATATATATATATATATATATATATATATATATATATATATATATATATATATATAAGAATATTTCTGCGATTTATATAATATAGCAGTAAAGTCAATCGTTAACTTGTATAAATAGTTTTACTTCCCTCTATATCCTTATCTTACTGTGATTGAAAAACTCCTTCCAGACTCTCGTCGTTTTGTTTCATGACTAAACAGGTAGAGAGACAGACAGACAGAGAGAAGTTATATTTATTAAGGAAAAACTTACTTTGATTCATATTAAAGGAAATATGACAAAGATGTTTCAGCCGGAACATTGAAATATATTTTTCTAAAGTAAGGGAGGTAACCCTGCAAGTGAATGCAGCAATTATAGCAGAACTATCCCGCATTATTCTTACTGTAGTTGTTGTTGTTATTGTTATTGTTATTATTATTATTATTCAACATCTTGAAGGCATTTCAGAGGTTCATGAGGGTTTTATTGGGGGTGGGGTGGTATCTAAGACTGGTTTTACATGTTTTATAGGTTTATATGGTCTTTAATTAAAATGACCTACCGCTGTATCCCTGCTATTGGGAGGAATGCCGATTTACGTAGGATGTCTGATTTTACTGTTATGTCTTTCATTTTTAGAATGTAATATAGCTTGTAAATTATTATTATTGCTATCAGTTTTATTATTATTATTATTATTATTATTATTATTATTATTATTATTATTATTATTATTATTTCTCTTATTTGTATTGTTGACAATTAAGAATTTCATACTTTTTACAAGGAGGAAAGACATTGTATTCTACACTGGAGAAACAAATTAAATTATAATTCCCGAGCAACATATCGGAGTAAGATGACCTGCAGGTATATACACCATTAACTAGTTCATTTATTTAGCTAGATATAGTGTGAGATAGCTTTTTCACCTGTCCTTGTCTCCTACTAA
This sequence comes from Unio delphinus, assembly GCA_029339505.1. NCBI lineage: Eukaryota > Metazoa > Mollusca > Bivalvia > Unionida > Unionidae > Unio > Unio delphinus. The sequence continues at coordinate 71,103 of JAQISU010001251.1, read as the reverse complement.
TCTGTATCTCTCCTATCCCTCCAATTCCTTCTCTCCTTCAGACATCCCTCCTAAATCCTTCTCATCCTTGACTACTCCTCCAGTTTTAATCCTCGAATGCTCTAATGACTAGCCTTTGATATAGACACGACTTCTCAACTAGTCTTTATTCCGTCTCGTTCCTAGAGACTCGGGACTAACAACACCGGAAGTCTGTCCCCTAAAAGCTTCCCGTGAAAAGACAATGAAGTTTTTCCTTAGCCATCTCGTTTCACTCAAATCAATAATCAATCATCTGATAAAGGCTATTACATTTTTGTCTCGCATTCGAGCACATTGAAATATCCATACGTTCTTGTATGGTAAACAACGTCGTAATAAAAATACGGTATCAACTACTTATTATACAGACACCAAAATATTACGTCACATTAGTATATATATTCTTAATCTCATTATACTGAACAATATTACAATAATCAGAGGCATTTGCACACTATACACCCTACAAGTGTACACAAATATACAAATATACGTGCTCTGACATATCCTTACAACCATATTAACTAATCTGACACACTGCAACCACTTTCCAAAGATACAATTCAATTCAATAGTTGCAAAATCTAGAATATCACATGAATACATGCACTAGTTTACTACGAAGTAACCAAATGGCGAATTACAAGATTTATTTTGACCAAGAGTCTGCAAAATTCTTTACATAATCATAGTTCATTTCTCAAATAGGCATGTAACTTAGACACTACAAAGGTATTTATACGTACTAACGATTTTAGTAATGAAGTATCCATACTGCACATAATTACAATTATAATGCCGTAATATTATGCAACAATGGAGTAAATAACCTACTGACCATTACAAAGCTTTGTTTTCTTAACATTTTCTATGTTTTCCCACCCAATTACAAGTGGCTTTAACAGAGTATTGCTTTTATAACTATACAGCACTATTTTTAAGCAATTACTACGTTCCTAGCTCGAAACTACTAAATTAAATTTGGATTGAAATGGTGAACACACCCTCTCTCAATACCAATTGGATGCCGATTCGACCCTGTTATATTCAATTTAGCATACAATGCCCCATGATCGTCTGTCAACGTAGTGAGATTTACGATGCCAATAAGGGTCCTTTTATCTAGAACAACGCTTTCAACGTCCATGTGCGACTTTTCACGCCCGTGTGGAGAAGACCCGCGATAGCCGTGGTGCCTAACATATATATACACATGGCTTTTAACTATTTCTTTGTTCCCCTGACTTACACAATCGCGAGCAGGGCAACTTGACACTGGTGGTCGACAGAAGTGATATCTGAAATGAAACTTTCTACGATTTTTTTCTGCGTCAGGCACGTCAGCACTATCCAGTACCGAGATAAAAGCTCGAAAGCAAATATGGCGAAATACAAATTTACTTTAGTCAGCAAAGCACCATAATTTAAACGTAGTGTTAAATTTCCCTTGTTTCCCAATGGTAACAGGTCATGTTCTCCCATATGGTATACCCCACTTCACAATGTTATCTTCAATAAAGAAGTTTTAAAGAATATTATGGAATAATTCAAGAAATTTAATTTTGAAGGAAAAAAATAGAAATATGCATTCTCCGGTTCACGAAGCACATACATATGTATGGTTTTAATTTTTCTACCCGTTATAGGTATTAAGATATATTTTTTTAAAATCCATCCAATTTCAAAGACAACCACCGTTCATATCTTCATGATCGTGCGACAACGCATTTCAGTTTTCACATGAACTTTGCATCGTGGTGTATACATTAGTTTAATTTCATAAGACTGACAATGGAAGAGAGCACATGGTTTCTAAATATTCTCAGAGGACACAAGATAGATATAAACGGAAATAGGATGTAACCAAAATATCAGTAAACAATAAGAATATTGAAACCATTATGTCATGTTATGTTTCAACTGGACAAAGAGTCGATTCATTTGAGATTTTAAACGTGTTCTGTAGTGAGTTTATTTTCCTTATTGATATTGTTATATCTATTGGCAATCACACAAAACGACATATATCTCAATCGGAGACTACACTTAGAAGTAGGTCACGTACCCAATAGCTATATAAGCAGAACATGCGTGGAGAATAAACAGGTTCGTTGATAATTATGGAAATATTTATACATAATTTCAAAAGATCGATTCTGAAGTAAATACGAGTTAAAGGTGATTCAACTGTTCTTTATACTCGAAAAGTACTGAACATCATCAAAACTTGCCGAAATATTGCAATTTTAAAGTTAGCTACAATATATTTCCACAACCTATTTTGGAAACTTGTTTAACTGAGATATATAAATCACTTCTAATAACAAGAACAAGAAAACGAATTTATGCACCCTAATCGAAAGAAACATTTCCTTGGAATAGTCATAACTTAGTAGCATCAAATTTAACTTCCATGACGTCACGAGGTGTAGAACAGTATTCAACACTATTTGATTTAACGCCATATTCGTGTTAATCTCAGTGATCGCTTAGGGTTCATGCTCTAGGGACCTTTAATGTAGACATTGGAAATGCAGATTCAGAAATTGGAAAGTGTATCAAATCGTTTGACACACACATTGATGTTCTTCAGCCATACTACTCAGTCTTATAAAAGCAAATATATAAGACTTCATCTGATTGGCAATCAAAGTTAACAAATATGTTAATGACATATGTCACCAGAACATGACCTCTAAGTCTCTATGACAGATCATCACGTAGGATATGGAGATCTCATTTTTATCCGGTTGTATGCACTGTGATGCTACAATGTTATTCAACTCGTTCGCAGACTTTCGATGGATTCCGTCAATTGAATGAGACAACTCTGACTACGTGGTGGAAATAAGTGATTATTTCTGGAAGAAGCATAATAGATACTCTTGGCACTTCTATTAAGTTTCAAGTCGTATTAAAATATCAGTTCGCAAAGCCTTTCTTCAACTTCCTTTTTCAATTATTTTCAATTTATGTACAATAAAAGACAGTACATTTTGTTTATTCCAAACGTTTTTACTGTTTTGTTTGACATGTTTCATAATATTACCTTGTGGAAAAGTAGATATTGTAATCAGTCTAATTGATCGTAATTGAGGGAGAATTACTGGTAGACGGATTGAACACGAAAGTAAACGTAATTAAAGACTACAATAAGGTACGATTATTATATATTGCAGTGATTATGTATGGTATCTAAGGTACGATTATTATATATTGCAGTGATTATGTATGGTATCTAAGGTACGATTATTATATATTGCAGTGATTATGTATGGTATCTAAGGTACGATTATTATATATTGCAGTGATTATGTATGGTATCTAATGTACGATTATTATATATTGCAGTGATTATGTATGGTATCTAAGGTACGATTATTATATATTGCAGTGATTATGTTTGGTATCTAAGGTACGATTATTATATATTGCAGTGATTATGTATGGTATCTAAGGTACGATTATTATATATTGCAGTGATTATGTATGGTATCTAAGGTACGATTATTATATATTGCAGTGATTATGTATGGTATCTAAGCACGACTTGGACCACTTAAGGATGAAACATCTGAACATTTTTAATAATTAGGGGTTTTGTAAACCAGCAATATTTTGGAAATTATTGGAAATATTGGAGGCAACGCAAATGTTTAAATGTATTAGAAAAATATTGATAAAACACTTCACATAGAAAATAAAATTAATACATACATATTTTCAAAGCGTCAAAATACAGTCATGGCACAATGCATAAATATTCTCATTGCGCTTGCGCGTAAATGAATCAAAGTATGTATGTACATAAATAAATAAATTGAAAATAGTAATAAACAGATTCGCTAGCAAACATTGTACACTTTTTACAGTACTCATCATTTAGGTCTACTGCCTAAATAGCATATTTTGTCTTGCTCTAGAAAACAAAATACGTTATTAATGATGGCAAGTGTACCAAGATAACTCTCGAATCAAGAATATCGCGATGTCTTCCAGGTAAGAATCGAATTTATTATTTGCTGACAATTTAGTATGCAATATAGTATTAATCATGAAGCATTCTTATAGCAGTGAAATTTAGTATGCAATATATTATTAATCATGTAGCATTCTTATAGCAGTGCAATTTAGTATGGAATATATTATTATTCATGTAGCATTCTTATAGCAGTGCAATTTAGTATGCAATATATTATTAATCATGTAGCGTTCTTATAGCAGTATCCATGTGAGAGGTGCCCAAAGATTCACTTGGCAGAAAGTAGCATAAATCTTTTATAATAAACTTATTCTGTTCGTTTTTTGGACCCTTGTAGGTGTGATACACAAATGTAATAAACAATTTTGCAATACGTAACACATTTTCTGGATCACATTTTTCTCAAACAACTTACTAACGATAGTGTTTCAGTTCATAACTAAGTTCATCCAATTTCTTCTTTCTTTCTTTCTTTCTTTCTTTGTTTTTTCTCTCTCTCTCTCTCTCTTCTTTCTTTCTTTCTTTCTTTCTTTGTTTTCTCTCTCTCTCTCTCTCTCTCTCTCTCTCTCTCTCTCTCTCTCTCTCTCTCTCTCTCTCTCTCTCTCGCATAGGCATGTGTACTTCTTTGCCATCTCATGCATAAAGTATATATATGACTGACTCATTATGACACATTATGAATACTTTCCACCATATAAAAACATACCTCATCTGAAAATTTGGATCTGTGATATGTTCGTGATCGATAGAACTTGGATTATCAAATACTCTCAATGAAATGGCATACAGCTGAAAAATGTTAAGTCGACAGCAAACCGCGTGAGGATTAGAATTAACGTTGTTATCTGTCACGGAGTAGCCTTAACCTTTGAGATCTCTTGACGTTTCTCTATGTCAGCCTATCACTGTAATTACAATTGACCTACTGTCTGGAGGCCCTATGAATGTGTATCTTCAACTTTAAGGAAAGTACCAGAACTGTCGCCATCAAACTACATTCACGAAGAACTGGGCAAAAAGCTCAGAATTTGATACTCTGAAAGATTCTAAAAATACTGTGCATTTTTAACTCTTCTCTAGCGGACGCACTCTTTCCTGCCAAATCAAAAACATAATAGGTTCAAGAAATTTGAAAAAAATCAAACACTGAGCGGAGATAGAGAAAACACAGTCATGATCGATGAAAATAAAAAATGCTAATATCTCCATTCCATTACCCCAGTTCGCATAATATAACCTTTTATATGATCATGTACCATGAAACACCAATCAATCGATCAATCTTGATTGTTGAATTATCAAACATCAATCATCCCACGACCAACATCTACATTAAGATTCTACGCACGTAATATTCTTTTGTTTTCATCTTTTCCTTCATTATTTATTTCTCGATTTTATTGCTCTACAGAGATAGTAGCATTCACGTGATAAAATCCAAATCAAACAATGTTGTAATATTTTCAATATAAGTAGATATAAAACAATGTTCAAGAAATCACACTGTGTATAACATACGATTCCTTTACTGTTTTGTTAGGCTTTTTAATTTTGTTTTACTGACTTACCGACATATTATCTCTTCATATTTCGTTTACAAACTATTAAGAATTGTATAGAGTGAATCACTGATCTGAAATAGTTTTAAGAAGAGATTAAGAAACCCTCATATACCTTATTCCAGAACGATTTCGGGTGCACGAATTAAAATAAAGACAAGTACTTTCCATAACAGTCCAATACATACTTATAAACACTGTAACGCTAACACTTACACCGTTGTCAAAGATATCTCTTTTCGAGTCTTCTATTTAGGAGTAAAACAACGAATACTAAACGCTAGAAAATAAATTGTATATAAGTTCCTTCACAGATGCATACAATTAATTTCTTTTCGCTAAGGAATTTATCTTGTATGAATGAGACTCCGTTGTCATCTCATTCAAATATGTTATGTCGTTGTTCTGCTATTTCCAACATTATAGATAATAATAATAATAATAATAATAATAATAATAATAATAATAATAATAATAATAATTATAAACGATTGATGAATTTTGATAACACTGAAGTAAAAAACATTTTAAAAATAAAGACGTTGACACAAAAATAAAACCTGAATATCTCCAGAATTTACTTTACATATTTCTTTACAAACTGAAATGTTATATATGGCATATAATACGAAAGGTGTTAAAGGTCATATGCTGTCCATTCACTGACAGCTGAAGTTACACGTCATTTGAATAAAAAATGACACAAAAAAAACGCTGAATGCAGAAGGAAAAATGTATTTCAAAATGCGACAATTATTGAAACGTCTTGTTTATGTATTTAAATATTCTATCATCCATCTTTTAGACGTTTAAAAATATTGCGTTTCATCATTCGCGTTAGCTGTGTCTTCATCTCTTGTGCATAAATATCCAACTTAAATATGCTTCAAATAAGTCGAACCTTCCTTACGCATTCTAAAATATCCAACTTAAATACGCTACAAATCAGTGGTACCGCCATTACGCATTCTAAAATATCCAACATAAATACGCTACAAATCAGTGATACATTCCTTAGGCATTCTAAAATATCCAACTTAAACACGTTACAAATCAGCGATACCTTTCTTACGCATTCTAGAATATCCAACTTAAATACGCTACAAATCAGTGATACCTTCCTTCCTTACGCATTCTAAAATATCATAGACAAGTGCACTGTGACTGCCTGAGATTAAAAACCTGTTTTAAATAAACTCCAATCTTTGACATCCAGACAACATGCAGTAGAGTGTATTTCGAACGTCTTCAGTACAATATATGCCTTGAAATTTTACGAAATTAATAAAGTGTGAAAGCAATATAAAGTTAAAAGCATCATGTGATAGGTACCAAATATCGCATTGTGTAATAAAAGCCACTGAATGTTATAGATTTAAAGGATTATTCAGCATGATTCAACAACTAGTCAAGATGGAATTTTTAAACATTGCTGATTACAAACACAAAATGATAGATAGTGCAAGACAAAATGAGTCTACGTATTTAAAAAGGAACAGACATACGTGCATAATAATGAAGCAAGTCTTGATGTTCTACTTTATATCCAAACAACGTATTTCGTAAAAGTGCAAACAACGTTGTGTATAATGCCGGAAACGTGCGGTCAACCTTCTAATATTGCTTATGCGGTATTATTTTCCTGCCGCAGCTGATGCACTAGAACTTAAAGTACACGTTTTTAATATATTGTGTCAGAATATCAAACATATTTATTCTCTTCAGTATAATTTCTTACCTGTAAATATGAGTCAAGAATAGAACCAAGTCACTTGAATGTCGCTCAGTAATACAAAATAAAGGCCTTTAAATAGCACCATGATAATACTTGCCGGCAATGACCCATCAGTCATTTCGTTAGACCTGCATGCCAAACGTAGTTAATGTCAGATGTCCACTGTCCTTCGTTCGCATAGGACAGCGGAGACACATTTTAAATATATTGATCCGGCAAAATCCATTTAGAAGAACCATTTTCTTTCTGCTTTGAGACAGTATGCAGCTGAAGACGACCCTTGTAATAATCTAGAGCAGGGAGATGCAACAATGTCCAGGGCACCGTCCGTATGGGCGTTTCTAAAGCCATACTCTATAGTGCAAACTATTGAGCATAAAACAGGTCACCAGATCAGATAAACCAGACCAGATCTAGCATATGGTTAGTATTTTACCCACCTCATATCTACAGCTTTTTAACCACTTACTAATGTCTGAGATTCCGAGGTGCACTAAAAGGTAAAGGAAGTAAGAATGTGTTGGTATAAAGTACTTCAAGCCACATACAGTTTATACTAACGCCGGTCCTTTTGGTTTTTGAGAAAGACCACAAACAGTGCAGACTAAATTATGGCCTTTCAGTCTGGCGTAAGGCCACATACAGTGCAGACTAAATTAAGGCCTTTCAGTCTGGCGTAAGGCCACATACAGTGCAGACTAACTCGGCCCCTTTCGGTCTTGAATAAGGTTACATACAGTGCAGACAAGCTCAGACCCTTTTAGTTGCAAGATATGTTCGCCTTAATAATATGAGCAAGACTTCGGATCTACTTGGTTTGGTTTAGTGTTTTACGACACTGCAACACAAGATGTCTAATTAGGGCTGAGGTAATCCGAATCAAGTAAATCTCCCAAGGACACATTTAGCCAAAGCGGGATGACACTGGAGAATTCAAAAATACTCTTCGATCGCTAGTACAGCACGATCATCGTTGAGCTACTTTGCTCCTATCTCCATTAGTCACTATTTCGACAAGCAATAGAGTGCATCAGACCTATTCTACGGGGTGGGAATGCAGATTAGTCATCGATGGCAGTCGTGCCGTTTCCTTCCGATTACGCTCTAGCATTACATCTGTTAATACAGTGCACCCTTGTGGGCACGAAAACAAACATGCTCTGTTTATGAAAAGGTGATATTTTACTTGGCAACTAAAACTAATGAACTCGTCCAGAATTGTATACAAATACGAAGGAAAAATGATATACAGTTTCAAAATTTGTGTTTTCCAGCCCAGCGAAACTTGAAAAGACTGGCCTTATAGCCGTAATAATAAACTTTAAATGTTTCAAACACTTAAATGGACTTTATATACTGGGGTATGCAATGTCTGTGCATGAATCGATTGATGGGTGGGTTGAACGGCACGCCATGCACTACCGGGTATATAGCGCCAAGGAAAAGTGAATTTCTAAAACTATGAAGTTAAAAAGATTGTTTAATTTGTTAAAAAAAAACTTTCTCAATAAATACGAATTTGACGCATCTTACTCAGTGAAAATGGGATATGTAAAGTTGATGGTGTCTACTTACCTACCTCTCTCTCTCTCTCTCTCTCTCTCTCTCTCTCTCTCTCTCTCTCTCTCTCTATATATATATATATATATATATATATATATATATATATATATATATATATATATATAAGATACCCGTTAAAAAGATCCACATATACAGTCATTTTATATATCAGTGAATACTAAATGGCAGGTCTGACTGTACTTTCACATTGAAAGATATCTGCTTAGTTCATGGTGTGCTACGTTGTAAATGTTACAGTTGTGAAAATACAACAAGCAACAATATCATGTTCATCGGTTGGAAGGCCGGTTTTAGATCTAGATTTAAGGTACTATAAATAGCTACAGATATAGTGGAAATCCCATGTTCTACAGTTATTGCTTAATAAATGGGTTTTTAGAACTCTTCTGATCATTTCATTTCGATTATTTCGGAAAGGTGCGGTGGTGACATTCAAATATAATCAATATGAAGTAGAAGTTTGAACTCATATTACTACGAGAAACATGCGTCAAAAGAACTCTGGAATATCAGTTGAAAACAAGAGGTTTAGGCGATCTTCAAGGGCATGTTCCTTAACGATGGACTTCTACATGCAGTGGTACGAATATGTAACAAGCTGTATAATATTTGTTCTCGTACAATTGATTTTCATCGTGACAAAATTTGTTTTAATTAGTCCTCTGTCTGTCTGTCTCTCTCTCTCTCTGTCTCTCTGTCTCTCTCTCTCAACAAACCTTGTTCAACTCTGTGAATTTTCAAGATAAGATATATTTTAAATTGATTATATTTATTCCACGTAGAAAACTAGAGTATTCTAAACGTTTCACCAATATATTCCTCTTCTATGTTCTTCCAGGGCTTTACAGATGTATTAAAATCAAAACTGTGCTAACTGTGAAGAGATATTAAACACATGAAATTTTAAAACGTGCAAAGTATCCGATCATTTGTACATATCTTACCAATCTATATGTTATAATTTGTACATATCTTACCAATCTATATGTTATAATTTGTACATATCTTACCAATCTATATGTTATAATTTGTACATATCTTACCAATCTATATGTTATAATTTGTACATATCTTACCAATCTATATGTTATAATTTGTACATATCTTACCAATCTATATGTTATAATTTGTACATATCTTACCAATCTATATGTTATAATTTGTACATATCTTACCAATCTATATGTTATAATTTGTACATATCTTACCAATCTATATGTTATAATTTGTACATATCTTACCAATCTATATGTTATAATTTGTACATATCTTACCAATCTATATGTTATAATTTGTACATATCTTACCAATCTATATGTTATCATTTGTACACATCTTACCAATCTATATGTTATCATTTGTACACATCTTACCAATCTATATGTTATAATTTGTACATATCTTACCAATCTATATGTTATCATTTGTACACATCTTACCAATCTATATGTTATCATTTGTACATATCTTACCAATCTATATGTTATCATTTGTACATATCTTACCAATCTATATGTTATCATTTGTACATATCTTACCAATCTATATGTTATAATTTGTACATATCTTACCAATCTATATGTTATAATTTGTACATATCTTACCAATCTATATGTTATAATTTGTACATATCTTACCAATCTATATGTTATAATTTGTACATATCTTACCAATCTATATGTTATAATTTGTACATATCTTACCAATCTATATGTTATAATTTGTACATATCTTACCAATCTATATGTTATCATTTGTACACATCTTACCAATCTATATGTTATCATTTGTACACATCTTACCAATCTATATGTTATAATTTCATTCATTTATATTGGGAGTATCTTCCTAATTCAAGTACTATGAGTGTAGAGAGGACTCAGAAAAAAGATTCCTAATTACTGCGACTTTAGTATCGATTCTCTTTGTGTTAATGTGATTCAAAATATCATGACTGTGTAAGCTGTTTATATTTTAGCCTTTGTTTTCTATGGAAATTTAATATTTCACTGGACGTAGACAGTTTCACTGTATTTCTCGTCACCGAAATTCAGTTTTCCGAACATATCATCAATTGACTACAGTAAATAGTATTTTTAAAAATGGTGTACAGGACCCAATTTATAGACTTGTTCATTTTTTCAGATATATATCTCAGCTTGCAGAACTTGTACGTAAACATCGAAAGAGAAACCTTTTACTTTGCTTCTTGCATGGTGCAATGATGTCTGCTGACGTAGCACGGGCAAATATAACACATGAAGATGCCAAATGAGATAATTAAGATACGTTACAGAGCACAAACGCATATAGATAGCCGAAGAGCAATCGTCTCTAAATAACCGTATATTTAAGCAACGCGCTGCTTTAGAACAACATGCACACAGATATCAGAATGTAAGTTCGTGCTTTCAGATTCAAAACTACCTGATATATAGGTAAGCGTTTTGTTATTTGGTTTGTGTTTTCTCTGATAAAATGATTTTCGGAGTTATCGGCTTTGTACAACCTAATTATGAATAGGTAGGTAAATGTAGATAAACGAATCAGAAGCGAACTGTGTGGATTGAAGGAATAAATTGACTCAATAAAGGACTTTTTTTTATGTCATCTTAGATATTTACCGGTAGGTTTGGTATGGCAACAATTACAAGTCATTTGGAATTGGATAGTGAATCAGATTAATTTGTAAATAATTGAGTTGTTTATGTCAGAATGCTTCTCGTCCAATTATTCAAAATACTTTTGAACAGATATTGTTAAGAAGCTGTGTAATCAGCATTATTTATTAACGGTATAAACGGTGAAATTCTATAACGCAATTGAGGTGGGGTGGAGTGTAATGGGCTTAATTGTAGCTATATTTAAATATGATGGTCATTATACTATGGTAGATGTATTATTCAATTTAGTTGCTTTAAATGCTTTTTTTTTACACACATTTTAAATGGACGACGTTAAATGAAGAATAATGCATGATTTGGCTTCATGAGAAGACAGGGTATATTGACGTTACTCATCGTTTTTACATTTGTAATTAATATATATTTAAGCCAAGTTAAATGATTCTAGGCGGTATATGTTGATTTGAAAATATACTACACAACATGTATATGAATGGTTAGAAGGAAAGGTGTAGATGCAAACTGTTAAATGTTCTTCAATTTATGCACAGTGTAATTAAACTTTATTTTGATTTCAGCTTAGAAGATTCTCTGAAATTCTTGTGTAAAAAATAAATATATTTAAGTGCTTACAAAATTTCGAATGTCTTGTCATAATCTGAGAGTTGAAACTAGGATATAGTCCATTTCGATGACCTCATTAGAAGCACCTCCGGTAGGTATTGTGGCTGGGCGACAGCAACACAGATTGAAGTGAATGAAATTATATTTCTAGCCTTGGGCAAATTTTCCAATCAAACGCCCTAAATATACGATCTATAAGGTAATTAACAGATAATTGTTAGGCATAGTGGATATGATAATATATCAACGCGTATGTGTATAACCCGTACTGATACTTGCAAAGGAACACAAATAAATAACAAAAACAAAAAACAAATGAAAGCAGCAGACTCGACTGCAATTAAATTTACTGTATGCTATGTAGTGTTTCCAGTATATACTAATTTACGTGAAAACTTAATTACAAAGTACTTCGGGAAAAATCATACAGTATATGTGTATTCATGTTACAACTGTATGGTCTTAAACTAAGTAACAGAAAAAGTGAAAACCAATAAAATTAGTACAGTTCAACAAATAATTTATTTACCTGGAATAAAAGTGAAAATTTTAAAAGAACTTACAGTATTGTATTATAACTCACAACTATTCCTAAAATCTCGATTACAATTTCAAACGTATATGATGTTCAGAATGAATTCCAGCGGTTTACCGAATAAATTCAATATTGAATGTGCTAAGGTGCCAATTATCTTAAATGTGCCGATATGCCTAAAATCTTCATGTATTACACTGACATAATCCAGAGCGTCAATGGATCAATTCACTATAGTCCAAAAAAGGGATTTGTCCTAAAGTCAATGAGCACTTTTGTAATTTAATTGAATATTTCAAATAAATCCTCTCAGTTATAACTGAACACTACTGATATACTAGTTCGACTACATATGTTACGATATGAATGAGTAGTACTGATGTAAACGATCCTAATATAAAAATCTAAGACACAATAAGAGGACCAAATTAAGGGTCAAAAGTTCATTTCCAGAACATTGAAAGTTATACACAAGGTCAGCTCTTTTACTTAAATATTAGTAAAACAAAACCATGACACGCATCAGCTAAACCATGCTTTTACAAGTCTAAACCCAATATTTTGAACTCAAATCTAAGTAAACATGTTTGCCAAAAATGAAATTAGTCAGGTAAGCCCAAACTCCCTCCCTCAATTATGGGCAAAGGTCAACCACGCAGTACAAATTAAATGTACATAACAATTAACATGTCCTCTCTTAGTAACCAGTAAACTATATATGCATTGTCTACACGTGTTTAAGAAACATTCAAAATACGAGGCTGATTATTATTATTATTATTATTATTATTATTATTATTATTATTATTATTATTATTCCAGTAATTCGTTGTGCATTTGTTATATTTATCCATTCACGACTTCGAGCTATTGTTGATTACCTTTTGCGAGTGATATGCATAGCATAAGATAACCGTGCAGTATGTGTAGTATGTACTCTGTAAGTATGTACATGCTTATGAGAATAAGCTACTGAATTAAACTGTATCTTGAAATGATGATCTTCTCTGAAAGATACTGGCTTGGAAAAGTTGAAGAATTTTTAACATATTAAATTTGGCGGACGACCGACGGACAATGCATCAGGACTCGGGACCATGCATTATAAACCTGTAGTAGTAAACATTACATGTAATGACTGCGCAAGTCCAAGTGCAATTGTTAGTCTATTAATGTACTGCAGACATATCACGATTTGATCAGGCATAACAAAGCGTTAATTAAGAATCTATCAAAGCTGGTCAAATATTTTAAAACAAATATTATTTTAAAAGAAGAAATGAGAATGATTAAGGATATTGTGCGGTAATCGTAAACTCAAACTTGTGTATTCAATTATGAGGCGTTATCACATTACTGGATATATTTTTATTTCATTATGAATACTCACTCTCACGTCTTCACATTACAAGATATATTTGTACTGTTATAGACCAATATTGCGTCTTCACATTAGCAGCAGTGTTTTGTCCAATTATGATTTAACTCTTAAGAATCTTGTCTTTGTATTACTTAAATTCAATTTCACTATATGCAGTTATGTTTTCATTGATGTTTGCATCTGAATGAATATTTTAGATACATTTGTGTTTCTAAAATTCCATATATGGTTGACGTCTGCTCATGTCGAGCTTCACACTTCAAGTCGTTTTAACAAAATGTTTGTGATACAACAATTGCATCCATTCAGTTGACTGAAACTTCAGATAAACTAGAGTATTTATCCAAATTGTGCCATTGTTATAATTCCATCTATTCCGTTTTTCTTGGTATAAAACTCCTTGTTGAGGTATGTTTTTAAAAATCACGACACTGTTTATTTATCTTTCATAAGCATGCAGTAATATATGCAGAACACATTTTTTTCTTCTCTTGTTTCAGTCACGTTAATAAAATTATGCCATGTGTATTGTTTCTTTCTTTTGAAGGTAATGCAATGGCCATCAGATGTATTACCGATTCCCTGGATTGGCTGCAACTATTACAAATGTAAAATTGACATACTTTGGCAAATTTCAAGTCCAGTGATCCATTCCTTTATCTATCGATCGCAGATTCAATGGCGACTGCCTTAACTCAAACGTATTGCTACTATGAAGTTGATAAACCATGGATGTGGAAAATATGACGAAAGTAGAGTTATCATGCGGAACCCACAATTACCTTTTTAGTACCTGCTACCTAGTGTTTTAGTCTCTGGGCTTGATAATCGATTGGGAGATGTCACTGAATCATGTTAGACTACCCATGATTCATGAAAGCATAATCCAGAAAACATAACACTATGAGCGCCACACCACCACACCACCACCAATCACACTCTACACCATTGTCTTTCTAAGTGACATTTACCAGGCAGATACAACTCGATTTATCATGCATACAACAAAATAAAATATTCAACTACAGCGACCATACGCATGCATATGTATACACATTTGAGTTATACAAAGTCTCACAATCGATAAGATTATTACCCTGCTCCTGGGTAAGACACTTGAGGTTTGATGAAAAAAGACCACATGAAACTAAACTTATGTTGCTGAAACCACCTTGTAACCTTGTATATAGACGAAAGGACGAACACTATGTATGAATTTTATTTAACAGCACTTAAGCATAATCGTAACTATATAGCAACGACTAAATTAATGTTCCAAATATTTGAAGGTAGAAAACGCACACTTTGGATAGATAAATCCTTCCAAATTAAAGTTTCTATAAGATAGTCCAACAAAATACAAGGTAGCAATTTTAAAAGATATAAAAAATTAAATGAAGAGATGAGAAGAAACATAAAATCTGTATAATACTGAGTTAAGATTTATTATACAAACCTAATTATTTAATTAAAAAAATGTTCTCCAATGGTACATAATCAACAGGGATGCTGTACTACAAGAACGTGTGGAAACGGCAGTCACTTACTTTGTCGCGCTCTCCCGTTGTCCCTGGCATCTTAGAAACATGAGTATTCAAATATTCCCGCACTTTTTAATTTTTCTATCACTTCTGTATTGAGCACAACCCCACTAATAACCAAAAAGTATGAGTCAACATCTACGAGGCGCCGTAGCGGACAAAAGCTTGTCCAGTCGTAACGTTGGCTTTGAAATTGTAATGTCATATGTCCAGAATTCCAATTGCATGTGTTGTATAAAATATAATTGGTCCTTAAAGTTCCATTTTCTAGGTCGAGATTTTAGATTGTATCTGTTCAATTAAACAGTAGTGGTTGAAAGTGATAGTTTCTATGCCGAGGTTTTAGAGCCTGTTGTTTGAATTGCACGGCGGTGGTTGACATTTCAATGTCATACGTCGAGAATTCATAATTTAGGCATTGGTTCCCAAACTTTATGTTGAAAGTTCCATTTCATTTGTTGAATTACACCGCGCTTTTTGAAAATTCGATGTCTAATGTCGAGGTTTTAGATTGTATCTTCTGAAATACACGGTGGTTGTTGAAATTGTAATGTCACATATCGAGAGTTTCAATTTAACATTTTTAATCACACTGATTGTGCTGTAAGTTTTATTTCATATGCTGAGGATTTGATTGGACATTTTATTGCACTTGTCAGTATTTCTCATTTTATTTGATGAAATGATGTGTTGGTGTTAAACGTAACATTACACAATGTCCACTTTAGCAATTCAAAAAATTTCGAGTAGTAAGATACATCATTTGTGTATTCAATTATGAGGCGTTATTACATTTCATAGGTTTACTGTTTGAAAGTTACAATTCACAGGTCGAGAATAAGTAAGAATGTATTCGCTAGATGTCGCTCTAGTGAAATGACCGCGTTATTTCAAAACAAGGAGGATGTTTCTCGTTGCTGTTAAATTCAACAGATAAAATCTAAATACTTTAATATGCAATGAAACTTTCATCACAGACAGTTAAATTTAACATGTGAATTAGAGATTGTCGACATATGTATATTGAAATTGCAATTACGACTTTCCTATTGGAAATCTATTGTCCTCTAAAGCGCCTCATATACATCACAATACATCTGTCGAACAGGATGAAAGTCTATATACTCGGTACGGTTATGTTCCACTCTCAGTGAACACTGACGGGATATGCAGTCTGGTCGAGTTGAACTCTTCAGGAGGTGAGCACGTGTCAGATATATGTGATTCTTACGCGACCAGCACATTACCAGCTCACCTTTGATTCGTTCCGTGTGAAGATAGACGCCGCTACTCACCTCGTCACTGTGGATTTAATATTACGAACAATATTTTACCAAGTTTTATTTCAATTATTTTGCAAAGTAAAACACGTGCCGATTATACAATATCTAAAGCAACTGTGACTTGAATACAGCAATACCCGCTTTATCCGCCTTCTAATTACTACTTATTCCAAGAGAACCATGCTGCCAACAGAACAGGATACCTTTTCCGGAAACATTGTATTATTATTAGGAGTTTCAGCAGGATTTGAGTAATAACAGATTGTAGAATTTAAGGCTTTGCAAGACTTAAAAGAGTATAGTGGAACTTAGAAAAGATGGTTAAATGTATTTTTGTGAGGTTCGATATATTTCAAATATCCGAGTATGACTGTTCTGTGTAATAAAGAAAATTTTATTTAGTGTACAGTTCGAGATGGTGCCGTAGTGTGTTGTAATGTCATCTTGTCTTAATCTTTAGAACCGGTTATAGACAGGGATGTGCCGCCACGATGACATGTCATGATTTCATTACATTTTCTTCTCTGAAAAAGGGTCATCTGCAAGAGTAATGTTGAGTGGGGGGGGGGTATTTATCAAGACAGACTTTGGAGAAATAAAATAATTGTGACAAAGACTAATTTTGTCTTATTATATACGAATAGGGATTAATATACTAAGAACTGTTATTCAGTTTGGTCTGTAATCATACCAGACTTGTTTTGATAAACACATGGAGTAAAAACAATTATGCAATTATTATACACACACCTCTTCAAACATATTATGTTCAAGTAGCTTGCGAAAGACCCTTTAAAGACTCTCTCTATCTCGACCAATAATCACCAACAGAGGATCTCTCTCTCTCTCTCTCTCTCTCTCTCTCTCTCTCTCTCTCTCTCTCTCTCTCTCACACACACACACACACACACGCCATACTCGCGAACCAGAATCTCAAACGATGAACCACCAACGATATGAAAAAGACAATAAAGCGATCGAATAGTCTCAGGAATTAAAGGTCGAACACCGGCCAAACATGCGTTGAGTGGACCTAGCTTTGGTTCAAAATGGCTGCTCACAATATTTATTTTGCTACCATGCCAATAAAATAAGATGTGAAAAGCTTGTTGATAGCTGTTGACTTTCGATGAGTCGACAGCCAAATGCGTGAGAATAAAAATTAACGAATTTATCCATCGGTCATTGTGTAACCTTGATCTTTGAGTTCGTGCAGACGTTTCTGATTGGCTGCCAGATAATACAGTTACATCTGACCTGATTGACCTACAATCTCGATGAATTTCTATTACCGCCCGTAACAGTTTTTCTAGTGCTGTCGCAATGAAATTACGTTCTCCGAAAAATTTAAGTTCTTGAAAATCTTCTACAACTGTATTATTAAAAAAAATCTGAAAAATCACTGCGTGGTTTCGCTTTTCAGTAGTGGATGTTCTTCGACCTATCACCCATACCACCATGTCAAAATTATTACTAAGACTTCTTCTTGTAAGCTTTGTTTGTTTTGTTTCGCTTTTTGTTTGTTTTTCCTTATTTCCTTCTTTCTCGGTTTTTATGTTGATACATAGATAATAGTTTTAATGACACCAACAATGCAGTAACTTATTTGAATGTTAACAAGGAAAAGAGAATATACTGCGCATTTATTTATAGACGGTCAGATTGTCTCCCCATATCCATTTACAATCTGTACAGAGTGAAGAGCTGAGCTGCGATACTATGGGTTGTTTTCACGTGACGTCACAAAACGTGTGTACTTCCATATCCGCCATTTTGAACCCCTATCCCACAACGGGTTGAAGGAAACACGGTACTAATTCAACTCCAATGGTAAACATATGGAAACACTGTCATATTCAAAATTCAACAACTTAACATTTCTGGGTGCTGATGATCAGACCTATATTTTTCCATGCACAACTAACCTTGATGTAAGTTTTTAAATGTAGAAAAACATAGGACCCGCGGCATTTTGTTGACATAAATTGGCAGGAAGCACATGTTATTGATTCTGCACCAAATGAATCAGGTGCTACTTTCATTATTGAGTACTAATAGGTGAAGCCTCTAAATTTACTTCAATTGCATCAATAGAATTTTGTCTATATTTTTTTTAAATTACAGTTTGGATAAGCTCTCAAAAAATATTTTTACTAAAATTTTAATTTTCATTATTAACCAATTATGGACCACCAAAGCCGTATATACTCTATTATTTCTTCACCCATTTTTAGACTGGTTCACAGCTCTTCCGTATAATTAGTACCGTGTGTCCTATAACCAGATTTTAATTTTTTTGAAAAAGTTGCATTTTACTCATTGATATTAGAGTATAATTGTAAGAAAGACCTGGCCATGCTGGTGCATGAATAATAGTGCAATTGCATTTTATGTGATACTACTGTACATAGCAAAATTGCATCCGCATTACATGTTGAAGTGTTGTATTGTACTTATTAGTGCATTATTCTTGTTATTAAAAAAATTAGATTCCGACTTTGTATCTTCGTGTTATCTTTCTATAGCATGCATGCTACACAAAATAAACACAAACATGCTGACATCAGCAAGTATGACATCATAGGGTATCAAATTACATGACACCTAGTTTTTCCATCTCTCACTGGCTATAAGACAAGTTTTAAATGTTTTAAATTTCAAAATTGCATTTCTTTTCTTGCTGACATTCACAGAAATAAGATACAGTGCATCCCTGATCCCTATAATTCACACCAAACCAATAAGTGTGCCACATGACAGGTCAAAATGATAAGAGGTCATTGTCCTTCTGTGACTGACACACCCAATGAGGCATCCAGATGATGCTGACATTCTAAAACTATTTAAACTATCAACACAGGTGATTCATCACCCCCAAATCTTAATAAAAAGGTATAAAAGCCAAAGCAAAGTTCCATAAGTATTATAATACTGAAGAATTAAATAACTGAGTGATACTTTTTAGCATAAAACTATGGGAAAGGATAAGAAAGCAAAGAATAGACAAAGTCATTTCTTCAAGCCTGGTAATGTTCCCCACAACAAGGGGAAAAAATGTACATCAACCCAAAAGACAAAGCCACTTGAGGTCTATTACATAAGGACAACAAGAGACAAATTTGAAAAAGCTATAAAAAGTTCATATAATGCTGACATTGAAGATGACGATGAAAAGCCCATGTACAAACTGCTGCGACCCAAGCCAAGAAGTAAGCTGGAGGTGGAGCAATATGTGGAAAACATTGCGATGCCAGGGTAAGTTCATGTTTCTATTCAATATTCAGACACTTATATAACTTATCACTGCATAAACTACTTGGTAAATTTAAGTAATAGAATTGAATTGCATATTAAAGTTGTCTAATGCATAAAACTATACAAATATTTACCCCAAACTTATAATAAGTTTAGAAAAAGTCTCAGAATCATTATGATGGCTACTTTCCACTACAGGTAGTCTTAAATTACTTACTTTTCAATATAAAGGTCAATAAAGTACATAAATTATTTAAAAAAAGAGAAATAAATCAAACCTTCAGTCACTCAATTCTAGTCAAAGGGGAGGTAATATACATTGATTTGGCATACCAAGTAGCAAGCTGTAATTTACAGCTAAATGATTCTGTACTATCACTTGATAGTATGTGCAGAGCAATGTTGCATTTATAAATAGATTTTGTTTCAAATCTGAAACTACATTTCTAACATGAAACTTGTTTTATCTATTTATATCAACAGGTCTGGTGAGAAAAACACATATCGATTGGTTCATCCAGAAAAAAAAATGCTGAGATGTGGAATACTGTTTTTCAAGAGCACCAGTGCCTACACCCTGAATGTCAGGGGTTTCTGTCATGGGACTTGAAACATGAAGAGAAAAGAGGTCTGGTGTGGCGAGAGAGAGCAATATATTCATCATGCCGTTACACTTCAAGAATGTTTGAACTGTACCAAGAAATGCCAAGGAAAGGTTGTGGAAGAAAAACTTCCTGTGTAAATAATGCGATACAGATAGGACTTTCACAGAATTCTGTTGGAAATGAAGGGTTTAGAACTATTCTTTTAAGTGCGAATGTCCCTGCTCCCTCAACAAAAGGGATGCAGAAAAGTTCCAATACTGTTTATCAGAAAATTGAATACAGCAACATGAGAAACATGGCAGAACATAGGAAATATGTGAAGGAGCTTAATTCTATGACAGGAAAAAAGACAAATATAATTGATCTTCAGTGTGACTCAACATATAAAATTGAAGGATAAAACACAGCTTACCAAAGAATATAACCTTTAAGAGAAACTTCCATGGCAGGGCTCATAGTGCTGTCCATAACTGCAACCATGGACCTGGAGAATCTCTGGTTAAGCTGTGTCAATCTATCGGTTGTCCGATTTCAGCTTGCAGTTCTGTGGCACAACATCTGAAAAGCAAGCAAGATATATATAGGAGAAATAAAATACATACAGCAAGTACAGCATATAAGAGAAAAAAAATCAGAGAAAAGGGCATTTCTTTACAAGCTTTATGAGAAACATCAAGAAGAAAAGAATTAATGCCCCCATCCAGTTTATACAACCCTTCCCATCTGTGTTTTGTATAGATTTTTTCCACCAAAATCACATGCAAATCATGAAAGAAAGACTCCATTATGATTGTCATATCTAAAAACCACTAAAATCATACCCTGGATGCACGTGGTAACCATAGAAACATCAGGCTCATGTTGTGGTATAGGCCCTGTATAGGAAACACGGTACTAATTCAACTCCAATGGTAAACATATGGAAACACTGTCATATTCAAAATTCAACAACTTAACATTTCTGGGTGCTGATGATCAGACCTATATTTTTCCATGCACAACTAACCTTGATGTAAGTTTTTAAATGTAGAAAAACATAGGACCCGCGGCATTTTGTTGACATAAATTGGCAGGAAGCACATGTTATTGATTCTGCACCAAATGAATCAGGTGCTACTTTCATTATTGAGTACTAATAGGTGAAGCCTCTAAATTTACTTCAATTGCATCAATAGAATTTTGTCTATATTTTTTTTAAATTACAGTTTGGATAAGCTCTCAAAAAATATTTTTACTAAAATTTTAATTTTCATTATTAACCAATTATGGACCACCAAAGCCGTATATACTCTATTATTTCTTCACCCATTTTTAGACTGGTTCACAGCTCTTCCGTATAATTAGTACCGTGTGTCCTATAACCAGATTTTAATTTTTTTGAAAAAGTTGCATTTTACTCATTGATATTAGAGTATAATTGTAAGAAAGACCTGGCCATGCTGGTGCATGAATAATAGTGCAATTGCATTTTATGTGATACTACTGTACATAGCAAAATTGCATCCGCATTACATGTTGAAGTGTTGTATTGTACTTATTAGTGCATTATTCTTGTTATTAAAAAAATTAGATTCCGACTTTGTATCTTCGTGTTATCTTTCTATAGCATGCATGCTACACAAAATAAACACAAACATGCTGACATCAGCAAGTATGACATCATAGGGTATCAAATTACATGACACCTAGTTTTTCCATCTCTCACTGGCTATAAGACAAGTTTTAAATGTTTTAAATTTCAAAATTGCATTTCTTTTCTTGCTGACATTCACAGAAATAAGATACAGTGCATCCCTGATCCCTATAATTCACACCAAACCAATAAGTGTGCCACATGACAGGTCAAAATGATAAGAGGTCATTGTCCTTCTGTGACTGACACACCCAATGAGGCATCCAGATGATGCTGACATTCTAAAACTATTTAAACTATCAACACAGGTGATTCATCACCCCCAAATCTTAATAAAAAGGTATAAAAGCCAAAGCAAAGTTCCATAAGTATTATAATACTGAAGAATTAAATAACTGAGTGATACTTTTTAGCATAAAACTATGGGAAAGGATAAGAAAGCAAAGAATAGACAAAGTCATTTCTTCAAGCCTGGTAATGTTCCCCACAACAAGGGGAAAAAATGTACATCAACCCAAAAGACAAAGCCACTTGAGGTCTATTACATAAGGACAACAAGAGACAAATTTGAAAAAGCTATAAAAAGTTCATATAATGCTGACATTGAAGATGACGATGAAAAGCCCATGTACAAACTGCTGCGACCCAAGCCAAGAAGTAAGCTGGAGGTGGAGCAATATGTGGAAAACATTGCGATGCCAGGGTAAGTTCATGTTTCTATTCAATATTCAGACACTTATATAACTTATCACTGCATAAACTACTTGGTAAATTTAAGTAATAGAATTGAATTGCATATTAAAGTTGTCTAATGCATAAAACTATACAAATATTTACCCCAAACTTATAATAAGTTTAGAAAAAGTCTCAGAATCATTATGATGGCTACTTTCCACTACAGGTAGTCTTAAATTACTTACTTTTCAATATAAAGGTCAATAAAGTACATAAATTATTTAAAAAAAGAGAAATAAATCAAACCTTCAGTCACTCAATTCTAGTCAAAGGGGAGGTAATATACATTGATTTGGCATACCAAGTAGCAAGCTGTAATTTACAGCTAAATGATTCTGTACTATCACTTGATAGTATGTGCAGAGCAATGTTGCATTTATAAATAGATTTTGTTTCAAATCTGAAACTACATTTCTAACATGAAACTTGTTTTATCTATTTATATCAACAGGTCTGGTGAGAAAAACACATATCGATTGGTTCATCCAGAAAAAAAAATGCTGAGATGTGGAATACTGTTTTTCAAGAGCACCAGTGCCTACACCCTGAATGTCAGGGGTTTCTGTCATGGGACTTGAAACATGAAGAGAAAAGAGGTCTGGTGTGGCGAGAGAGAGCAATATATTCATCATGCCGTTACACTTCAAGAATGTTTGAACTGTACCAAGAAATGCCAAGGAAAGGTTGTGGAAGAAAAACTTCCTGTGTAAATAATGCGATACAGATAGGACTTTCACAGAATTCTGTTGGAAATGAAGGGTTTAGAACTATTCTTTTAAGTGCGAATGTCCCTGCTCCCTCAACAAAAGGGATGCAGAAAAGTTCCAATACTGTTTATCAGAAAATTGAATACAGCAACATGAGAAACATGGCAGAACATAGGAAATATGTGAAGGAGCTTAATTCTATGACAGGAAAAAAGACAAATATAATTGATCTTCAGTGTGACTCAACATATAAAATTGAAGGATAAAACACAGCTTACCAAAGAATATAACCTTTAAGAGAAACTTCCATGGCAGGGCTCATAGTGCTGTCCATAACTGCAACCATGGACCTGGAGAATCTCTGGTTAAGCTGTGTCAATCTATCGGTTGTCCGATTTCAGCTTGCAGTTCTGTGGCACAACATCTGAAAAGCAAGCAAGATATATATAGGAGAAATAAAATACATACAGCAAGTACAGCATATAAGAGAAAAAAAATCAGAGAAAAGGGCATTTCTTTACAAGCTTTATGAGAAACATCAAGAAGAAAAGAATTAATGCCCCCATCCAGTTTATACAACCCTTCCCATCTGTGTTTTGTATAGATTTTTTCCCCAAAATCACATGCAAATCATGAAAGAAAGACTCCATTATGATTGTCATATCTAAAAACCACTAAAATCATACCCTGGATGCACGTGGTAACCATAGAAACATCAGGCTCATGTTGTGGTATAGGCCCTGTATAGGAAACACGGTACTAATTCAACTCCAATGGTAAACATATGGAAACACTGTCATATTCAAAATTCAACAACTTAACATTTCTGGGTGCTGATGATCAGACCTATATTTTTCCATGCACAACTAACCTTGATGTAAGTTTTTAAATGTAGAAAAACATAGGACCCGCGGCATTTTGTTGACATAAATTGGCAGGAAGCACATGTTATTGATTCTGCACCAAATGAATCAGGTGCTACTTTCATTATTGAGTACTAATAGGTGAAGCCTCTAAATTTACTTCAATTGCATCAATAGAATTTTGTCTATATTTTTTTTAAATTACAGTTTGGATAAGCTCTCAAAAAATATTTTTACTAAAATTTTAATTTTCATTATTAACCAATTATGGACCACCAAAGCCGTATATACTCTATTATTTCTTCACCCATTTTTAGACTGGTTCACAGCTCTTCCGTATAATTAGTACCGTGTGTCCTATAACCAGATTTTAATTTTTTTGAAAAAGTTGCATTTTACTCATTGATATTAGAGTATAATTGTAAGAAAGACCTGGCCATGCTGGTGCATGAATAATAGTGCAATTGCATTTTATGTGATACTACTGTACATAGCAAAATTGCATCCGCATTACATGTTGAAGTGTTGTATTGTACTTATTAGTGCATTATTCTTGTTATTAAAAAAATTAGATTCCGACTTTGTATCTTCGTGTTATCTTTCTATAGCATGCATGCTACACAAAATAAACACAAACATGCTGACATCAGCAAGTATGACATCATAGGGTATCAAATTACATGACACCTAGTTTTTCCATCTCTCACTGGCTATAAGACAAGTTTTAAATGTTTTAAATTTCAAAATTGCATTTCTTTTCTTGCTGACATTCACAGAAATAAGATACAGTGCATCCCTGATCCCTATAATTCACACCAAACCAATAAGTGTGCCACATGACAGGTCAAAATGATAAGAGGTCATTGTCCTTCTGTGACTGACACACCCAATGAGGCATCCAGATGATGCTGACATTCTAAAACTATTTAAACTATCAACACAGGTGATTCATCACCCCCAAATCTTAATAAAAAGGTATAAAAGCCAAAGCAAAGTTCCATAAGTATTATAATACTGAAGAATTAAATAACTGAGTGATACTTTTTAGCATAAAACTATGGGAAAGGATAAGAAAGCAAAGAATAGACAAAGTCATTTCTTCAAGCCTGGTAATGTTCCCCACAACAAGGGGAAAAAATGTACATCAACCCAAAAGACAAAGCCACTTGAGGTCTATTACATAAGGACAACAAGAGACAAATTTGAAAAAGCTATAAAAAGTTCATATAATGCTGACATTGAAGATGACGATGAAAAGCCCATGTACAAACTGCTGCGACCCAAGCCAAGAAGTAAGCTGGAGGTGGAGCAATATGTGGAAAACATTGCGATGCCAGGGTAAGTTCATGTTTCTATTCAATATTCAGACACTTATATAACTTATCACTGCATAAACTACTTGGTAAATTTAAGTAATAGAATTGAATTGCATATTAAAGTTGTCTAATGCATAAAACTATACAAATATTTACCCCAAACTTATAATAAGTTTAGAAAAAGTCTCAGAATCATTATGATGGCTACTTTCCACTACAGGTAGTCTTAAATTACTTACTTTTCAATATAAAGGTCAATAAAGTACATAAATTATTTAAAAAAAAGAGAAATAAATCAAACCTTCAGTCACTCAATTCTAGTCAAAGGGGAGGTAATATACATTGATTTGGCATACCAAGTAGCAAGCTGTAATTTACAGCTAAATGATTCTGTACTATCACTTGATAGTATGTGCAGAGCAATGTTGCATTTATAAATAGATTTTGTTTCAAATCTGAAACTACATTTCTAACATGAAACTTGTTTTATCTATTTATATCAACAGGTCTGGTGAGAAAAACACATATCGATTGGTTCATCCAGAAAAAAAAATGCTGAGATGTGGAATACTGTTTTTCAAGAGCACCAGTGCCTACACCCTGAATGTCAGGGGTTTCTGTCATGGGACTTGAAACATGAAGAGAAAAGAGGTCTGGTGTGGCGAGAGAGAGCAATATGTTCATCATGCCGTTACACTTCAAGAATGTTTGAACTGTACCAAGAAATGCCAAGGAAAGGTTGTGGAAGAAAAACTTCCTGTGTAAATAATGCGATACAGATAGGACTTTCACAGAATTCTGTTGGAAATGAAGGGTTTAGAACTATTCTTTTAAGTGCGAATGTCCCTGCTCCCTCAACAAAAGGGATGCAGAAAAGTTCCAATACTGTTTATCAGAAAATTGAATACAGCAACATGAGAAACATGGCAGAACATAGGAAATATGTGAAGGAGCTTAATTCTATGACAGGAAAAAAGACAAATATAATTGATCTTCAGTGTGACTCAACATATAAAATTGAAGGATAAAACACAGCTTACCAAAGAATATAACCTTTAAGAGAAACTTCCATGGCAGGGCTCATAGTGCTGTCCATAACTGCAACCATGGACCTGGAGAATCTCTGGTTAAGCTGTGTCAATCTATCGGTTGTCCGATTTCAGCTTGCAGTTCTGTGGCACAACATCTGAAAAGCAAGCAAGATATATATAGGAGAAATAAAATACATACAGCAAGTACAGCATATAAGAGAAAAAAAATCAGAGAAAAGGGCATTTCTTTACAAGCTTTATGAGAAACATCAAGAAGAAAAGAATTAATGCCCCCATCCAGTTTATACAACCCTTCCCATCTGTGTTTTGTATAGATTTTTTCCCCAAAATCACATGCAAATCATGAAAGAAAGACTCCATTATGATTGTCATATCTAAAAACCACTAAAATCATACCCTGGATGCACGTGGTAACCATAGAAACATCAGGCTCATGTTGTGGTATAGGCCCTGTATAGGAAACACGGTACTAATTCAACTCCAATGGTAAACATATGGAAACACTGTCATATTCAAAATTCAACAACTTAACATTTCTGGGTGCTGATGATCAGACCTATATTTTTCCATGCACAACTAACCTTGATGTAAGTTTTTAAATGTAGAAAAACATAGGACCCGCGGCATTTTGTTGACATAAATTGGCAGGAAGCACATGTTATTGATTCTGCACCAAATGAATCAGGTGCTACTTTCATTATTGAGTACTAATAGGTGAAGCCTCTAAATTTACTTCAATTGCATCAATAGAATTTTGTCTATATTTTTTTTAAATTACAGTTTGGATAAGCTCTCAAAAAATATTTTTACTAAAATTTTAATTTTCATTATTAACCAATTATGGACCACCAAAGCCGTATATACTCTATTATTTCTTCACCCATTTTTAGACTGGTTCACAGCTCTTCCGTATAATTAGTACCGTGTGTCCTATAACCAGATTTTAATTTTTTTGAAAAAGTTGCATTTTACTCATTGATATTAGAGTATAATTGTAAGAAAGACCTGGCCATGCTGGTGCATGAATAATAGTGCAATTGCATTTTATGTGATACTACTGTACATAGCAAAATTGCATTCGCATTACATGTTGAAGTGTTGTATTGTACTTATTAGTGCATTATTCTTGTTATTAAAAAAATTAGATTCCGACTTTGTATCTTCGTGTTATCTTTCTATAGCATGCATGCTACACAAAATAAACACAAACATGCTGACATCAGCAAGTATGACATCATAGGGTATCAAATTACATGACACCTAGTTTTTCCATCTCTCACTGGCTATAAGACAAGTTTTAAATGTTTTAAATTTCAAAATTGCATTTCTTTTCTTGCTGACATTCACAGAAATAAGATACAGTGCATCCCTGATCCCTATAATTCACACCAAACCAATAAGTGTGCCACATGACAGGTCAAAATGATAAGAGGTCATTGTCCTTCTGTGACTGACACACCCAATGAGGCATCCAGATGATGCTGACATTCTAAAACTATTTAAACTATCAACACAGGTGATTCATCACCCCCAAATCTTAATAAAAAGGTATAAAAGCCAAAGCAAAGTTCCATAAGTATTATAATACTGAAGAATTAAATAACTGAGTGATACTTTTTAGCATAAAACTATGGGAAAGGATAAGAAAGCAAAGAATAGACAAAGTCATTTCTTCAAGCCTGGTAATGTTCCCCACAACAAGGGGAAAAAATGTACATCAACCCAAAAGACAAAGCCACTTGAGGTCTATTACATAAGGACAACAAGAGACAAATTTGAAAAAGCTATAAAAAGTTCATATAATGCTGACATTGAAGATGACGATGAAAAGCCCATGTACAAACTGCTGCGACCCAAGCCAAGAAGTAAGCTGGAGGTGGAGCAATATGTGGAAAACATTGCGATGCCAGGGTAAGTTCATGTTTCTATTCAATATTCAGACACTTATATAACTTATCACTGCATAAACTACTTGGTAAATTTAAGTAATAGAATTGAATTGCATATTAAAGTTGTCTAATGCATAAAACTATACAAATATTTACCCCAAACTTATAATAAGTTTAGAAAAAGTCTCAGAATCATTATGATGGCTACTTTCCACTACAGGTAGTCTTAAATTACTTACTTTTCAATATAAAGGTCAATAAAGTACATAAATTATTTAAAAAAAGAGAAATAAATCAAACCTTCAGTCACTCAATTCTAGTCAAAGGGGAGGTAATATACATTGATTTGGCATACCAAGTAGCAAGCTGTAATTTACAGCTAAATGATTCTGTACTATCACTTGATAGTATGTGCAGAGCAATGTTGCATTTATAAATAGATTTTGTTTCAAATCTGAAACTACATTTCTAACATGAAACTTGTTTTATCTATTTATATCAACAGGTCTGGTGAGAAAAACACATATCGATTGGTTCATCCAGAAAAAAAAATGCTGAGATGTGGAATACTGTTTTTCAAGAGCACCAGTGCCTACACCCTGAATGTCAGGGGTTTCTGTCATGGGACTTGAAACATGAAGAGAAAAGAGGTCTGGTGTGGCGAGAGAGAGCAATATGTTCATCATGCCGTTACACTTCAAGAATGTTTGAACTGTACCAAGAAATGCCAAGGAAAGGTTGTGGAAGAAAAACTTCCTGTGTAAATAATGCGATACAGATAGGACTTTCACAGAATTCTGTTGGAAATGAAGGGTTTAGAACTATTCTTTTAAGTGCGAATGTCCCTGCTCCCTCAACAAAAGGGATGCAGAAAAGTTCCAATACTGTTTATCAGAAAATTGAATACAGCAACATGAGAAACATGGCAGAACATAGGAAATATGTGAAGGAGCTTAATTCTATGACAGGAAAAAAGACAAATATAATTGATCTTCAGTGTGACTCAACATATAAAATTGAAGGATAAAACACAGCTTACCAAAGAATATAACCTTTAAGAGAAACTTCCATGGCAGGGCTCATAGTGCTGTCCATAACTGCAACCATGGACCTGGAGAATCTCTGGTTAAGCTGTGTCAATCTATCGGTTGTCCGATTTCAGCTTGCAGTTCTGTGGCACAACATCTGAAAAGCAAGCAAGAAATATATAGGAGAAATAAAATACATACAGCAAGTACAGCATATAAGAGAAAAAAAATCAGAGAAAAGGGCATTTCTTTACAAGCTTTATGAGAAACATCAAGAAGAAAAGAATTAATGCCCCCATCCAGTTTATACAACCCTTCCCATCTGTGTTTTGTATAGATTTTTTCCCCAAAATCACATGCAAATCATGAAAGAAAGACTCCATTATGATTGTCATATCTAAAAACCACTAAAATCATACCCTGGATGCACGTGGTAACCATAGAAACATCAGGCTCATGTTGTGGTATAGGCCCTGTATAGGAAACACGGTACTAATTCAACTCCAATGGTAAACATATGGAAACACTGTCATATTCAAAATTCAACAACTTAACATTTCTGGGTGCTGATGATCAGACCTATATTTTTCCATGCACAACTAACCTTGATGTAAGTTTTTAAATGTAGAAAAACATAGGACCCGCGGCATTTTGTTGACATAAATTGGCAGGAAGCACATGTTATTGATTCTGCACCAAATGAATCAGGTGCTACTTTCATTATTGAGTACTAATAGGTGAAGCCTCTAAATTTACTTCAATTGCATCAATAGAATTTTGTCTATATTTTTTTTAAATTACAGTTTGGATAAGCTCTCAAAAAATATTTTTACTAAAATTTTAATTTTCATTATTAACCAATTATGGACCACCAAAGCCGTATATACTCTATTATTTCTTCACCCATTTTTAGACTGGTTCACAGCTCTTCCGTATAATTAGTACCGTGTGTCCTATAACCAGATTTTAATTTTTTTGAAAAAGTTGCATTTTACTCATTGATATTAGAGTATAATTGTAAGAAAGACCTGGCCATGCTGGTGCATGAATAATAGTGCAATTGCATTTTATGTGATACTACTGTACATAGCAAAATTGCATTCGCATTACATGTTGAAGTGTTGTATTGTACTTATTAGTGCATTATTCTTGTTATTAAAAAAATTAGATTCCGACTTTGTATCTTCGTGTTATCTTTCTATAGCATGCATGCTACACAAAATAAACACAAACATGCTGACATCAGCAAGTATGACATCATAGGGTATCAAATTACATGACACCTAGTTTTTCCATCTCTCACTGGCTATAAGACAAGTTTTAAATGTTTTAAATTTCAAAATTGCATTTCTTTTCTTGCTGACATTCACAGAAATAAGATACAGTGCATCCCTGATCCCTATAATTCACACCAAACCAATAAGTGTGCCACATGACAGGTCAAAATGATAAGAGGTCATTGTCCTTCTGTGACTGACACACCCAATGAGGCATCCAGATGATGCTGACATTCTAAAACTATTTAAACTATCAACACAGGTGATTCATCACCCCCAAATCTTAATAAAAAGGTATAAAAGCCAAAGCAAAGTTCCATAAGTATTATAATACTGAAGAATTAAATAACTGAGTGATACTTTTTAGCATAAAACTATGGGAAAGGATAAGAAAGCAAAGAATAGACAAAGTCATTTCTTCAAGCCTGGTAATGTTCCCCACAACAAGGGGAAAAAATGTACATCAACCCAAAAGACAAAGCCACTTGAGGTCTATTACATAAGGACAACAAGAGACAAATTTGAAAAAGCTATAAAAAGTTCATATAATGCTGACATTGAAGATGACGATGAAAAGCCCATGTACAAACTGCTGCGACCCAAGCCAAGAAGTAAGCTGGAGGTGGAGCAATATGTGGAAAACATTGCGATGCCAGGGTAAGTTCATGTTTCTATTCAATATTCAGACACTTATATAACTTATCACTGCATAAACTACTTGGTAAATTTAAGTAATAGAATTGAATTGCATATTAAAGTTGTCTAATGCATAAAACTATACAAATATTTACCCCAAACTTATAATAAGTTTAGAAAAAGTCTCAGAATCATTATGATGGCTACTTTCCACTACAGGTAGTCTTAAATTACTTACTTTTCAATATAAAGGTCAATAAAGTACATAAATTATTTAAAAAAAGAGAAATAAATCAAACCTTCAGTCACTCAATTCTAGTCAAAGGGGAGGTAATATACATTGATTTGGCATACCAAGTAGCAAGCTGTAATTTACAGCTAAATGATTCTGTACTATCACTTGATAGTATGTGCAGAGCAATGTTGCATTTATAAATAGATTTTGTTTCAAATCTGAAACTACATTTCTAACATGAAACTTGTTTTATCTATTTATATCAACAGGTCTGGTGAGAAAAACACATATCGATTGGTTCATCCAGAAAAAAAAATGCTGAGATGTGGAATACTGTTTTTCAAGAGCACCAGTGCCTACACCCTGAATGTCAGGGGTTTCTGTCATGGGACTTGAAACATGAAGAGAAAAGAGGTCTGGTGTGGCGAGAGAGAGCAATATGTTCATCATGCCGTTACACTTCAAGAATGTTTGAACTGTACCAAGAAATGCCAAGGAAAGGTTGTGGAAGAAAAACTTCCTGTGTAAATAATGCGATACAGATAGGACTTTCACAGAATTCTGTTGGAAATGAAGGGTTTAGAACTATTCTTTTAAGTGCGAATGTCCCTGCTCCCTCAACAAAAGGGATGCAGAAAAGTTCCAATACTGTTTATCAGAAAATTGAATACAGCAACATGAGAAACATGGCAGAACATAGGAAATATGTGAAGGAGCTTAATTCTATGACAGGAAAAAAGACAAATATAATTGATCTTCAGTGTGACTCAACATATAAAATTGAAGGATAAAACACAGCTTACCAAAGAATATAACCTTTAAGAGAAACTTCCATGGCAGGGCTCATAGTGCTGTCCATAACTGCAACCATGGACCTGGAGAATCTCTGGTTAAGCTGTGTCAATCTATCGGTTGTCCGATTTCAGCTTGCAGTTCTGTGGCACAACATCTGAAAAGCAAGCAAGATATATATAGGAGAAATAAAATACATACAGCAAGTACAGCATATAAGAGAAAAAAAATCAGAGAAAAGGGCATTTCTTTACAAGCTTTATGAGAAACATCAAGAAGAAAAGAATTAATGCCCCCATCCAGTTTATACAACCCTTCCCATCTGTGTTTTGTATAGATTTTTTCCCCAAAATCACATGCAAATCATGAAAGAAAGACTCCATTATGATTGTCATATCTAAAAACCACTAAAATCATACCCTGGATGCACGTGGTAACCATAGAAACATCAGGCTCATGTTGTGGTATAGGCCCTGTATAGGAAACACGGTACTAATTCAACTCCAATGGTAAACATATGGAAACACTGTCATATTCAAAATTCAACAACTTAACATTTCTGGGTGCTGATGATCAGACCTATATTTTTCCATGCACAACTAACCTTGATGTAAGTTTTTAAATGTAGAAAAACATAGGACCCGCGGCATTTTGTTGACATAAATTGGCAGGAAGCACATGTTATTGATTCTGCACCAAATGAATCAGGTGCTACTTTCATTATTGAGTACTAATAGGTGAAGCCTCTAAATTTACTTCAATTGCATCAATAGAATTTTGTCTATATTTTTTTTAAATTACAGTTTGGATAAGCTCTCAAAAAATATTTTTACTAAAATTTTAATTTTCATTATTAACCAATTATGGACCACCAAAGCCGTATATACTCTATTATTTCTTCACCCATTTTTAGACTGGTTCACAGCTCTTCCGTATAATTAGTACCGTGTGTCCTATAACCAGATTTTAATTTTTTTGAAAAAGTTGCATTTTACTCATTGATATTAGAGTATAATTGTAAGAAAGACCTGGCCATGCTGGTGCATGAATAATAGTGCAATTGCATTTTATGTGATACTACTGTACATAGCAAAATTGCATCCGCATTACATGTTGAAGTGTTGTATTGTACTTATTAGTGCATTATTCTTGTTATTAAAAAAATTAGATTCCGACTTTGTATCTTCGTGTTATCTTTCTATAGCATGCATGCTACACAAAATAAACACAAACATGCTGACATCAGCAAGTATGACATCATAGGGTATCAAATTACATGACACCTAGTTTTTCCATCTCTCACTGGCTATAAGACAAGTTTTAAATGTTTTAAATTTCAAAATTGCATTTCTTTTCTTGCTGACATTCACAGAAATAAGATACAGTGCATCCCTGATCCCTATAATTCACACCAAACCAATAAGTGTGCCACATGACAGGTCAAAATGATAAGAGGTCATTGTCCTTCTGTGACTGACACACCCAATGAGGCATCCAGATGATGCTGACATTCTAAAACTATTTAAACTATCAACACAGGTGATTCATCACCCCCAAATCTTAATAAAAAGGTATAAAAGCCAAAGCAAAGTTCCATAAGTATTATAATACTGAAGAATTAAATAACTGAGTGATACTTTTTAGCATAAAACTATGGGAAAGGATAAGAAAGCAAAGAATAGACAAAGTCATTTCTTCAAGCCTGGTAATGTTCCCCACAACAAGGGGAAAAAATGTACATCAACCCAAAAGACAAAGCCACTTGAGGTCTATTACATAAGGACAACAAGAGACAAATTTGAAAAAGCTATAAAAAGTTCATATAATGCTGACATTGAAGATGACGATGAAAAGCCCATGTACAAACTGCTGCGACCCAAGCCAAGAAGTAAGCTGGAGGTGGAGCAATATGTGGAAAACATTGCGATGCCAGGGTAAGTTCATGTTTCTATTCAATATTCAGACACTTATATAACTTATCACTGCATAAACTACTTGGTAAATTTAAGTAATAGAATTGAATTGCATATTAAAGTTGTCTAATGCATAAAACTATACAAATATTTACCCCAAACTTATAATAAGTTTAGAAAAAGTCTCAGAATCATTATGATGGCTACTTTCCACTACAGGTAGTCTTAAATTACTTACTTTTCAATATAAAGGTCAATAAAGTACATAAATTATTTAAAAAAAGAGAAATAAATCAAACCTTCAGTCACTCAATTCTAGTCAAAGGGGAGGTAATATACATTGATTTGGCATACCAAGTAGCAAGCTGTAATTTACAGCTAAATGATTCTGTACTATCACTTGATAGTATGTGCAGAGCAATGTTGCATTTATAAATAGATTTTGTTTCAAATCTGAAACTACATTTCTAACATGAAACTTGTTTTATCTATTTATATCAACAGGTCTGGTGAGAAAAACACATATCGATTGGTTCATCCAGAAAAAAAAATGCTGAGATGTGGAATACTGTTTTTCAAGAGCACCAGTGCCTACACCCTGAATGTCAGGGGTTTCTGTCATGGGACTTGAAACATGAAGAGAAAAGAGGTCTGGTGTGGCGAGAGAGAGCAATATGTTCATCATGCCGTTACACTTCAAGAATGTTTGAACTGTACCAAGAAATGCCAAGGAAAGGTTGTGGAAGAAAAACTTCCTGTGTAAATAATGCGATACAGATAGGACTTTCACAGAATTCTGTTGGAAATGAAGGGTTTAGAACTATTCTTTTAAGTGCGAATGTCCCTGCTCCCTCAACAAAAGGGATGCAGAAAAGTTCCAATACTGTTTATCAGAAAATTGAATACAGCAACATGAGAAACATGGCAGAACATAGGAAATATGTGAAGGAGCTTAATTCTATGACAGGAAAAAAGACAAATATAATTGATCTTCAGTGTGACTCAACATATAAAATTGAAGGATAAAACACAGCTTACCAAAGAATATAACCTTTAAGAGAAACTTCCATGGCAGGGCTCATAGTGCTGTCCATAACTGCAACCATGGACCTGGAGAATCTCTGGTTAAGCTGTGTCAATCTATCGGTTGTCCGATTTCAGCTTGCAGTTCTGTGGCACAACATCTGAAAAGCAAGCAAGATATATATAGGAGAAATAAAATACATACAGCAAGTACAGCATATAAGAGAAAAAAAATCAGAGAAAAGGGCATTTCTTTACAAGCTTTATGAGAAACATCAAGAAGAAAAGAATTAATGCCCCCATCCAGTTTATACAACCCTTCCCATCTGTGTTTTGTATAGATTTTTTCCACCAAAATCACATGCAAATCATGAAAGAAAGACTCCATTATGATTGTCATATCTAAAAACCACTAAAATCATACCCTGGATGCACGTGGTAACCATAGAAACATCAGGCTCATGTTGTGGTATAGGCCCTGTATAGGAAACACGGTACTAATTCAACTCCAATGGTAAACATATGGAAACACTGTCATATTCAAAATTCAACAACTTAACATTTCTGGGTGCTGATGATCAGACCTATATTTTTCCATGCACAACTAACCTTGATGTAAGTTTTTAAATGTAGAAAAACATAGGACCCGCGGCATTTTGTTGACATAAATTGGCAGGAAGCACATGTTATTGATTCTGCACCAAATGAATCAGGTGCTACTTTCATTATTGAGTACTAATAGGTGAAGCCTCTAAATTTACTTCAATTGCATCAATAGAATTTTGTCTATATTTTTTTTAAATTACAGTTTGGATAAGCTCTCAAAAAATATTTTTACTAAAATTTTAATTTTCATTATTAACCAATTATGGACCACCAAAGCCGTATATACTCTATTATTTCTTCACCCATTTTTAGACTGGTTCACAGCTCTTCCGTATAATTAGTACCGTGTGTCCTATAACCAGATTTTAATTTTTTTGAAAAAGTTGCATTTTACTCATTGATATTAGAGTATAATTGTAAGAAAGACCTGGCCATGCTGGTGCATGAATAATAGTGCAATTGCATTTTATGTGATACTACTGTACATAGCAAAATTGCATCCGCATTACATGTTGAAGTGTTGTATTGTACTTATTAGTGCATTATTCTTGTTATTAAAAAAATTAGATTCCGACTTTGTATCTTCGTGTTATCTTTCTATAGCATGCATGCTACACAAAATAAACACAAACATGCTGACATCAGCAAGTATGACATCATAGGGTATCAAATTACATGACACCTAGTTTTTCCATCTCTCACTGGCTATAAGACAAGTTTTAAATGTTTTAAATTTCAAAATTGCATTTCTTTTCTTGCTGACATTCACAGAAATAAGATACAGTGCATCCCTGATCCCTATAATTCACACCAAACCAATAAGTGTGCCACATGACAGGTCAAAATGATAAGAGGTCATTGTCCTTCTGTGACTGACACACCCAATGAGGCATCCAGATGATGCTGACATTCTAAAACTATTTAAACTATCAACACAGGTGATTCATCACCCCCAAATCTTAATAAAAAGGTATAAAAGCCAAAGCAAAGTTCCATAAGTATTATAATACTGAAGAATTAAATAACTGAGTGATACTTTTTAGCATAAAACTATGGGAAAGGATAAGAAAGCAAAGAATAGACAAAGTCATTTCTTCAAGCCTGGTAATGTTCCCCACAACAAGGGGAAAAAATGTACATCAACCCAAAAGACAAAGCCACTTGAGGTCTATTACATAAGGACAACAAGAGACAAATTTGAAAAAGCTATAAAAAGTTCATATAATGCTGACATTGAAGATGACGATGAAAAGCCCATGTACAAACTGCTGCGACCCAAGCCAAGAAGTAAGCTGGAGGTGGAGCAATATGTGGAAAACATTGCGATGCCAGGGTAAGTTCATGTTTCTATTCAATATTCAGACACTTATATAACTTATCACTGCATAAACTACTTGGTAAATTTAAGTAATAGAATTGAATTGCATATTAAAGTTGTCTAATGCATAAAACTATACAAATATTTACCCCAAACTTATAATAAGTTTAGAAAAAGTCTCAGAATCATTATGATGGCTACTTTCCACTACAGGTAGTCTTAAATTACTTACTTTTCAATATAAAGGTCAATAAAGTACATAAATTATTTAAAAAAAGAGAAATAAATCAAACCTTCAGTCACTCAATTCTAGTCAAAGGGGAGGTAATATACATTGATTTGGCATACCAAGTAGCAAGCTGTAATTTACAGTTAAATGATTCTGTACTATCACTTGATAGTATGTGCAGAGCAATGTTGCATTTATAAATAGATTTTGTTTCAAATCTGAAACTACATTTCTAACATGAAACTTGTTTTATCTATTTATATCAACAGGTCTGGTGAGAAAAACACATATCGATTGGTTCATCCAGAAAAAAAAATGCTGAGATGTGGAATACTGTTTTTCAAGAGCACCAGTGCCTACACCCTGAATGTCAGGGGTTTCTGTCATGGGACTTGAAACATGAAGAGAAAAGAGGTCTGGTGTGGCGAGAGAGAGCAATATGTTCATCATGCCGTTACACTTCAAGAATGTTTGAACTGTACCAAGAAATGCCAAGGAAAGGTTGTGGAAGAAAAACTTCAAATAATGCGATACAGATAGGACTTTCACAGAATTCTGTTGGAAATGAAGGGTTTAGAACTATTCTTTTAAGTGCGAATGTCCCTGCTCCCTCAACAAAAGGGATGCAGAAAAGTTCCAATACTGTTTATCAGAAAATTGAATACAGCAACATGAGAAACATGGCAGAACATAGGAAATATGTGAAGGAGCTTAATTCTATGACAGGAAAAAAGACAAATATAATTGATCTTCAGTGTGACTCAACATATAAAATTGAAGGATAAAACACAGCTTACCAAAGAATATAACCTTTAAGAGAAACTTCCATGGCAGGGTTCATAGTGCTGTCCATAACTGCAACCATGGACCTGGAGAATCTCTGGTTAAGCTGTGTCAATCTATCGGTTGTCCGATTTCAGCTTGCAGTTCTGTGGCACAACATCTGAAAAGCAAGCAAGATATATATAGGAGAAATAAAATACATACAGCAAGTACAGCATATAAGAGAAAAAAAATCAGAGAAAAGGGCATTTCTTTACAAGCTTTATGAGAAACATCAAGAAGAAAAGAATTAATGCCCCCATCCAGTTTATACAACCCTTCCCATCTGTGTTTTGTATAGATTTTTCCCCAAAATCACATGCAAATCATGAAAGAAAGACTCCATTATGATTGTCATATCTAAAAACCACTAAAATCATACCCTGG
Organism: Unio delphinus; assembly: GCA_029339505.1. NCBI lineage: Eukaryota > Metazoa > Mollusca > Bivalvia > Unionida > Unionidae > Unio > Unio delphinus. The sequence continues at coordinate 31,913 of JAQISU010001251.1, read as the reverse complement.
ATGCACGTGGTAACCATAGAAACATCAGGCTCATGTTGTGGTATAGGCCCTGTATAGGAAACACGGTACTAATTCAACTCCAATGGTAAACATATGGAAACACTGTCATATTCAAAATTCAACAACTTAACATTTCTGGGTGCTGATGATCAGACCTATATTTTTCCATGCACAACTAACCTTGATGTAAGTTTTTAAATGTAGAAAAACATAGGACCCGCGGCATTTTGTTGACATAAATTGGCAGGAAGCACATGTTATTGATTCTGCACCAAAAGAATCAGGTGCTACTTTCATTATTGAGTACTAATAGGTGAAGCCTCTAAATTTACTTCATTTGCATCAATAGAATTTTGTCTATATTTTTTTTAAATTACAGTTTGGATAAGCTCTCAAAAAATATTTTTACTAAAATTTTAATTTTCATTATTAACCAATTATGGACCACCAAAGCTGTATATACTCTATTATTTCTTCACCCATTTTTAGACTGGTTCACAGCTCTTCCGTATAATTAGTACCGTGTGTCCTATAACCAGATTTTAATTTTTTTGAAAAAGTTGCATTGTACTCATTGATATTAGAGTATAATTGTAAGAAAGACCTGGCCATGCTGGTGCATGAATAATAGTGCAATTGCATTTTATGTGATACTACTGTACATAGCAAAATTGCATCCGCATTACATGTTGAAGTGTTGTATTGTACTTATTAGTGCATTATTCTTGTTATTAAAAAAATTAGATTCCGACTTTGTATCTTCGTGTTATCTTTCTATAGCATGCATGCTACACAAAATAAACACAAACATGCTGACATCAGCAAGTATGACATCATAGGGTATCAAATTACATGACACCTAGTTTTTCCATCTCTCACTGGCTATAAGACAAGTTTTAAATGTTTTAAATTTCAAAATTGCATTTCTTTTCTTGCTGACATTCACAGAAATAAGATACAGTGCATCCCTGATCCCTATAATTCACACCAAACCAATAAGTGTGCCACATGACAGGTCAAAATGATAAGAGGTCATTGTCCTTCTGTGACTGACACACCCAATTAGGCATCCAGATGATGCTGACATTCTAAAACTATTTAAACTATCAACACAGGTGATTCATCACCCCCAAATCTTAATAAAAAGGTATAAAAGCCAAAGCAAAGTTCCATAAGTATTATAATACTGAAGAATTAAATAACTGAGTGATACTTTTTAGCATAAAACTATGGGAAAGGATAAGAAAGCAAAGAAAAGACAAAGTCATTTCTTCAAGCCTGGTAATGTTCCCCACAACAAGGGGAAAAAATGTACATCAACCCAAAAGACAAAGCCACTTGAGGTCTATTACATAAGGACAACAAGAGACAAATTTAAAAAAGCTATAAAAAGTTCATATAATGCTGACATTGAAGATGACGATGAAAAGCCCATGTACAAACTGCTGCGACCCAAGCCAAGAAGTAAGCTGGAGGTGGAGCAATATGTGGAAAACATTGCGATGCCAGGGTAAGTTCATGTTTCTATTCAATATTCAGACACTTATATAACTTATCACTGCATAAACTACTTGGTAAATTTAAGTAATAGAATTGAACTGCATATTAAAGTTGTCTAATGCATAAAACTATACAAATATTTACCCCAAACTTATAATAAGTTTAGAAAAAGTCTCAGAATCATTATGATGGCTACTTTCCACTACAGGTAGTCTTAAATTACTTACTTTTCAATATAAAGCTCAATAAAGTACATAAATTATTTAAAAAAAGAGAAATAAATCAAACCTTCAGTCACTCAATTCTAGTCAAAGGGGAGGTAATATACATTGATTTGGCATACCAAGTAGCAAGCTCTAATTTACAGCTAAATGATTCTGTACTATCACTTGATAGTATGTGCAGAGCAATGTTGCATTTATAAATAGATTTTGTTTCAAATCTGAAACTACATTTCTAGCATGAAACTTGTTTTATCTATTTATATCAACAGGTCTGGTGAGAAAAACACATATCGATTGGTTCATCCAGAAAAAAAAATGCTGAGATGTGGAATACTGTTTTTCAAGAGCACCAGTGCCTACACCCTGAATGTCAGGGGTTTCTGTCATGGGACTTGAAACATGAAGAGAAAAGAGGTCTGGTGTGGCGAGAGAGAGCAATATGTTCATCATGCCGTTACACTTCAAGAATGTTTGAACTGTACCAAGAAATGCCAAGGAAAGGTTGTGGAAGAAAAACTTCCTGTGTAAATAATGCGATACAGATAGGACTTTCACAGAATTCTGTTGGAAATGAAGGGTTTAGAACTATTCTTTTAAGTGCGAATGTCCCTGCTCCCTCAACAAAAGGGATGCAGAAAAGTTCCAATACTGTTTATCAGAAAATTGAATACAGCAACATGAGAAACATGGCAGAACATAGGAAATATGTGAAGGAGCTTAATTCTATGACAGGAAAAAAGACAAATATAATTGATCTTCAGTGTGACTCAACATATAAAATTGAAGGATAAAACACAGCTTACCAAAGAATATAACCTTTAAGAGAAACTTCCATGGCAGGGTTCATAGTGCTGTCCATAACTGCAACCATGGACCTGGAGAATCTCTGGTTAAGCTGTGTCAATCTATCGGTTGTCCGATTTCAGCTTGCAGTTCTGTGGCACAACATCTGAAAAGCAAGCAAGATATATATAGGAGAAATAAAATACATACAGCAAGTACAGCATATAAGAGAAAAAAAATCAGAGAAAAGGGCATTTCTTTACAAGCTTTATGAGAAACATCAAGAAGAAAAGAATTAATGCCCCCATCCAGTTTATACAACCCTTCCCATCTGTGTTTTGTATAGATTTTTCCCCAAAATCACATGCAAATCATGAAAGAAAGACTCCATTATGATTGTCATATCTAAAAACCACTAAAATCATACCCTGGATGCACGTGGTAACCATAGAAACATCAGGCTCATGTTGTGGTATAGGCCCTGTATAGGAAACACGGTACTAATTCAACTCCAATGGTAAACATATGGAAACACTGTCATATTCAAAATTCAACAACTTAACATTTCTGGGTGCTGATGATCAGACCTATATTTTTCCATGCACAACTAACCTTGATGTAAGTTTTTAAATGTAGAAAAACATAGGACCCGCGGCATTTTGTTGACATAAATTGGCAGGAAGCACATGTTATTGATTCTGCACCAAAAGAATCAGGTGCTACTTTCATTATTGAGTACTAATAGGTGAAGCCTCTAAATTTACTTCATTTGCATCAATAGAATTTTGTCTATATTTTTTTTAAATTACAGTTTGGATAAGCTCTCAAAAAATATTTTTACTAAAATTTTAATTTTCATTATTAACCAATTATGGACCACCAAAGCTGTATATACTCTATTATTTCTTCACCCATTTTTAGACTGGTTCACAGCTCTTCCGTATAATTAGTACCGTGTGTCCTATAACCAGATTTTAATTTTTTTGAAAAAGTTGCATTGTACTCATTGATATTAGAGTATAATTGTAAGAAAGACCTGGCCATGCTGGTGCATGAATAATAGTGCAATTGCATTTTATGTGATACTACTGTACATAGCAAAATTGCATCCGCATTACATGTTGAAGTGTTGTATTGTACTTATTAGTGCATTATTCTTGTTATTAAAAAAATTAGATTCCGACTTTGTATCTTCGTGTTATCTTTCTATAGCATGCATGCTACACAAAATAAACACAAACATGCTGACATCAGCAAGTATGACATCATAGGGTATCAAATTACATGACACCTAGTTTTTCCATCTCTCACTGGCTATAAGACAAGTTTTAAATGTTTTAAATTTCAAAATTGCATTTCTTTTCTTGCTGACATTCACAGAAATAAGATACAGTGCATCCCTGATCCCTATAATTCACACCAAACCAATAAGTGTGCCACATGACAGGTCAAAATGATAAGAGGTCATTGTCCTTCTGTGACTGACACACCCAATTAGGCATCCAGATGATGCTGACATTCTAAAACTATTTAAACTATCAACACAGGTGATTCATCACCCCCAAATCTTAATAAAAAGGTATATAAAGCCAAAGCAAAGTTCCATAAGTATTATAATACTGAAGAATTAAATAACTGAGTGATACTTTTTAGCATAAAACTATGGGAAAGGATAAGAAAGCAAAGAAAAGACAAAGTCATTTCTTCAAGCCTGGTAATGTTCCCCACAACAAGGGGAAAAAATGTACATCAACCCAAAAGACAAAGCCACTTGAGGTCTATTACATAAGGACAACAAGAGACAAATTTAAAAAAGCTATAAAAAGTTCATATAATGCTGACATTGAAGATGACGATGAAAAGCCCATGTACAAACTGCTGCGACCCAAGCCAAGAAGTAAGCTGGAGGTGGAGCAATATGTGGAAAACATTGCGATGCCAGGGTAAGTTCATGTTTCTATTCAATATTCAGACACTTATATAACTTATCACTGCATAAACTACTTGGTAAATTTAAGTAATAGAATTGAACTGCATATTAAAGTTGTCTAATGCATAAAACTATACAAATATTTACCCCAAACTTATAATAAGTTTAGAAAAAGTCTCAGAATCATTATGATGGCTACTTTCCACTACAGGTAGTCTTAAATTACTTACTTTTCAATATAAAGCTCAATAAAGTACATAAATTATTTAAAAAAAGAGAAATAAATCAAACCTTCAGTCACTCAATTCTAGTCAAAGGGGAGGTAATATACATTGATTTGGCATACCAAGTAGCAAGCTCTAATTTACAGCTAAATGATTCTGTACTATCACTTGATAGTATGTGCAGAGCAATGTTGCATTTATAAATAGATTTTGTTTCAAATCTGAAACTACATTTCTAGCATGAAACTTGTTTTATCTATTTATATCAACAGGTCTGGTGAGAAAAACACATATCGATTGGTTCATCCAGAAAAAAAAATGCTGAGATGTGGAATACTGTTTTTCAAGAGCACCAGTGCCTACACCCTGAATGTCAGGGGTTTCTGTCATGGGACTTGAAACATGAAGAGAAAAGAGGTCTGGTGTGGCGAGAGAGAGCAATATGTTCATCATGCCGTTACACTTCAAGAATGTTTGAACTGTACCAAGAAATGCCAAGGAAAGGTTGTGGAAGAAAAACTTCCTGTGTAAATAATGCGATACAGATAGGACTTTCACAGAATTCTGTTGGAAATGAAGGGTTTAGAACTATTCTTTTAAGTGCGAATGTCCCTGCTCCCTCAACAAAAGGGATGCAGAAAAGTTCCAATACTGTTTATCAGAAAATTGAATACAGCAACATGAGAAACATGGCAGAACATAGGAAATATGTGAAGGAGCTTAATTCTATGACAGGAAAAAAGACAAATATAATTGATCTTCAGTGTGACTCAACATATAAAATTGAAGGATAAAACACAGCTTACCAAAGAATATAACCTTTAAGAGAAACTTCCATGGCAGGGTTCATAGTGCTGTCCATAACTGCAACCATGGACCTGGAGAATCTCTGGTTAAGCTGTGTCAATCTATCGGTTGTCCGATTTCAGCTTGCAGTTCTGTGGCACAACATCTGAAAAGCAAGCAAGATATATATAGGAGAAATAAAATACATACAGCAAGTACAGCATATAAGAGAAAAAAAATCAGAGAAAAGGGCATTTCTTTACAAGCTTTATGAGAAACATCAAGAAGAAAAGAATTAATGCCCCCATCCAGTTTATACAACCCTTCCCATCTGTGTTTTGTATAGATTTTTCCCCAAAATCACATGCAAATCATGAAAGAAAGACTCCATTATGATTGTCATATCTAAAAACCACTAAAATCATACCCTGGATGCACGTGGTAACCATAGAAACATCAGGCTCATGTTGTGGTATAGGCCCTGTATAGGAAACACGGTACTAATTCAACTCCAATGGTAAACATATGGAAACACTGTCATATTCAAAATTCAACAACTTAACATTTCTGGGTGCTGATGATCAGACCTATATTTTTCCATGCACAACTAACCTTGATGTAAGTTTTTAAATGTAGAAAAACATAGGACCCGCGGCATTTTGTTGACATAAATTGGCAGGAAGCACATGTTATTGATTCTGCACCAAAAGAATCAGGTGCTACTTTCATTATTGAGTACTAATAGGTGAAGCCTCTAAATTTACTTCATTTGCATCAATAGAATTTTGTCTATATTTTTTTTAAATTACAGTTTGGATAAGCTCTCAAAAAATATTTTTACTAAAATTTTAATTTTCATTATTAACCAATTATGGACCACCAAAGCTGTATATTCTATTATTTCTTCACCCATTTTTAGACTGGTTCACAGCTCTTCCGTATAATTAGTACCGTGTGTCCTATAACCAGATTTTAATTTGTTTTTGAAAAAGTTGCATTGTACACTCATTGATATTAGAGTATAATTGTAAGAAAGACCTGGCCATGCTGTGTGCATGAATAATAGTGCAATTGCATTTTATGTGATACTACTGTACATAGCAAAATTGCATCCGCATTACATGTTGAAGTGTTGTATTGTACTTATTAGTGCATTATTCTTGTTATTAAAAAAATTAGATTCCGACTTTGTATCTTCGTGTTATCTTTCTATAGCATGCATGCTACACAAAATAAACACAAACATGCTGACATCAGCAAGTATGACATCATAGGGTATCAAATTACATGACACCTAGTTTTTCCATCTCTCACTGGCTATAAGACAAGTTTTAAATGTTTATAAATTTCAAAATTGCATTTCTTTTCTTGCTGACATTCACAGAAATAAGATACAGTGCATCCCTGATCCCTATAATTCACACCAAACCAATAAGTGTGCCACATGACAGGTCAAAATGATAAGAGGTCATTGTCCTTCTGTGACTGACACACCCAATTAGGCATCCAGATGATGCTGACATTCTAAAACTATTTAAACTATCAACACAGGTGATTCATCACCCCCAAATCTTAATAAAAAGGTATAAAAGCCAAAGCAAAGTTCCATAAGTATTATAATACTGAAGAATTAAATAACTGAGTGATACTTTTTAGCATAAAACTATGGGAAAGGATAAGAAAGCAAAGAATAGACAAAGTCATTTCTTCAAGCCTGGTAATGTTCCCCACAACAAGGGGAAAAAATGTACATCAACCCAAAAGACAAAGCCACTTGAGGTCTATTACATAAGGACAACAAGAGACAAATTTAAAAAAGCTATAAAAAGTTCATATAATGCTGACATTGAAGATGACGATGAAAAGCCCATGTACAAACTGCTGCGACCCAAGCCAAGAAGTAAGCTGGAGGTGGAGCAATATGTGGAAAACATTGCGATGCCAGGGTAAGTTCATGTTTCTATTCAATATTCAGACACTTATATAACTTATCACTGCATAAACTACTTGGTAAATTTAAGTAATAGAATTGAATTGCATATTAAAGTTGTCTAATGCATAAAACTATACAAATATTTACCCCAAACTTATAATAAGTTTAGAAAAAGTCTCAGAATCATTATGATGGCTACTTTCCACTACAGGTAGTCTTAAATTACTTACTTTTCAATATAAAGCTCAATAAAGTACATAAATTATTTAAAAAAAGAGAAATAAATCAAACCTTCAGTCACTCAATTCTAGTCAAAGGGGAGGTAATATACATTGATTTGGCATACCAAGTAGCAAGCTCTAATTTACAGCTAAATGATTCTGTACTATCACTTGATAGTATGTGCAGAGCAATGTTGCATTTATAAATAGATTTTGTTTCAAATCTGAAACTACATTTCTAGCATGAAACTTGTTTTATCTATTTATATCAACAGGTCTGGTGAGAAAAACACATATCGATTGGTTCATCCAGAAAAAAAAATGCTGAGATGTGGAATACTGTTTTTCAAGAGCACCAGTGCCTACACCCTGAATGTCAGGGGTTTCTGTCATGGGACTTGAAACATGAAGAGAAAAGAGGTCTGGTGTGGCGAGAGAGAGCAATATGTTCATCATGCCGTTACACTTCAAGAATGTTTGAACTGTACCAAGAAATGCCAAGGAAAGGTTGTGGAAGAAAAACTTCCTGTGTAAATAATGCGATACAGATAGGACTTTCACAGAATTCTGTTGGAAATGAAGGGTTTAGAACTATTCTTTTAAGTGCGAATGTCCCTGCTCCCTCAACAAAAGGGATGCAGAAAAGTTCCAATACTGTTTATCAGAAAATTGAATACGCAACATGAGAAACATGGCAGAACATAGGAAATATGTGAAGGAGCTTAATTCTATGACAGGAAAAAAGACAAATATAATTGATCTTCAGTGTGACTCAACATATAAAATTGAAGGATAAAACACAGCTTACCAAAGAATATAACCTTTAAGAGAAACTTCCATGGCAGGGTTCATAGTGCTGTCCATAACTGCAACCATGGACCTGGAGAATCTCTGGTTAAGCTGTGTCAATCTATCGGTTGTCCGATTTCAGCTTGCAGTTCTGTGGCACAACATCTGAAAAGCAAGCAAGATATATATAGGAGAAATAAAATACATACAGCAAGTACAGCATATAAGAGAAAAAAAATCAGAGAAAAGGGCATTTCTTTACAAGCTTTATGAGAAACATCAAGAAGAAAAGAATTAATGCCCCCATCCAGTTATACAACCCTTCCCATCTGTGTTTTGTATAGATTTTTCCCCAAAATCACATGCAAATCATGAAAGAAAGACTCCATTATGATTGTCATATCTAAAAACCACTAAAATCATACCCTGGATGCACGTGGTAACCATAGAAACATCAGGGCTCATGTTGTGGTATAGGCCCTGTATAGGAAACACGGTACTAATTCAACTCCAATGGTAAACATATGGAAACACTGTCATATTCAAAATTCAACAACTTAACATTTCTGGGTGCTGATGATCAGGACCTATATTTTTCCATGCACAACTAACCTTGATGTAAGTTTTTAAATGTAGAAAAACATAGGACCCGCGGCATTTTGTTGACATAAATTGGCAGTGAAGCACATGTTATTGATTCTGCACCAAAAGAATCAGGTGGCTACTTTCATTATTGAGTACTAATAGGTGAAGCCTCTAAATTTACTTCATTTGCATCAATAGAATTTTGTCTATATTTTTTTTAAATTACAGTTTGGATAAGCTCTCAAAAAATATTTTTACTAAAATTTTAATTTTCATTATTAACCAATTATGGACCACCAAAGCTGTATATACTCTATTATTTCTTCACCCATTTTTAGACTGGTTCACAGCTCTTCCGTATAATTAGTACCGTGTGTCCTATAACCAGATTTTATTTTTTGAAAAAGTTGCATTGTACTCATTGATCATTAGAGTATAATTGTAAGAAAGACCTGGCCATGCTGGTGCATGAATAATAGTGCAATTGCATTTTATGTGATACTACTGTACATAGCAAAATTGCATCCGCATTACATGTTGAAGTGTTGTATTGTACTTATTAGTGCATTATTCTTGTTATTAAAAAAATTAGATTCCGACTTTGTATCTTCGTGTTATCTTTCTATAGCATGCATGCTACACAAAATAAACACAAACATGCTGACATCAGCAAGTATGACATCATAGGGTATCAAATTACATGACACCTAGTTTTTCCATCTCTCACTGGCTATAAGACAAGTTTTAAATGTTTTAAATTTCAAAATTGCATTTCTTTTCTTGCTGACATTCACAGAAATAAGATACAGTGCATCCCTGATCCCTATAATTCACACCAAACCAATAAGTGTGCCACATGACAGGTCAAAATGATAAGAGGTCATTGTCCTTCTGTGACTGACACACCCAATTAGGCATCCAGATGATGCTGACATTCTAAAACTATTTAAACTATCAACACAGGTGATTCATCACCCCAAAATCTTAATAAAAAGGTATAAAAGCCAAAGCAAAGTTCCATAAGTATTATATATACTGAAGAATTAAATAACTGAGTGATACTTTTTAGCATAAAACTATGGAAAGGATAAGAAAGCAAAGAAATGACAAAGTCATTTCTTCAAGCCTGGTAATGTTCCCCACAACAAGGGGAAAAAATGTACATCAACCCAAAAGACAAAGCCACTTGAGGTCTATTACATAAGGACAACAAGAGACAAATTTAAAAAAGCTATAAAAAGTTCATATAATGCTGACATTGAAGATGACGATGAAAGCCCATGTACAAACTGCTGCGACCCAAGCCAAGAAGTAAGCTGGAGGTGGAGCAATATGTGGAAAACATTGCGATGCCAGGGTAAGTTCATGTTTCTATTCAATATTCAGACACTTATATAACTTATCACTGCATAAACTACTTGGTAAATTTAAGTAATAGAATTGAACTGCATATTAAAGTTGTCTAATGCATAAAACTATACAAATATTTACCCCAAACTTATAATAAGTTTAGAAAAAGTCTCAGAATCATTATGATGGCTACTTTCCACTACAGGTAGTCTTAAATTACTTACTTTTCAATATAAAGCTCAATAAAGTACATAAATTATTTTAAAAAAAGAGAAATAAATCAAACCTTCAGTCACTCAATTCTAGTCAAAGGGGAGGTAATATACATTGATTTGGCATACCAAGTAGCAAGCTCTAATTTACAGCTAAATGATTCTGTACTATCACTTGATAGTATGTGCAGAGCAATGTTGCATTTATAAATAGATTTTGTTTCAAATCTGAAACTACATTTCTAGCATGAAACTTGTTTTATCTATTTATATCAACAGGTCTGGTGAGAAAAACACATATCGATTGTTCATCCAGAAAAAAAAATGCTGAGATGTGGAATACTGTTTTTCAGAGCACCAGTTGCCTACACGCCTGAATGTCAGGGGGTTTCTGTCATGGGACTTGAAACATGAAGAGAAAGAGGTCTGGGCTGTGGCGAGAGAGAGCAATATGTTCATCATGCCGTTACACTTCAAGAATGTTGATACTGTACCAAGAAATGCCAAGGAAAGGTTGTGGAAGAAAAACTTCCTGTGTAAATAATGCGATACAGATAGGACTTTCACAGAATTCTGTTGGAAATGAAGGGTTTAGAACTATTCTTTTAAGTGCGAATGTCCCTGCTCCCTCAACAAAAGGGATGCAGAAAAGTTCCAATACTGTTTATCAGAAAATTGAATACAGCAACATGAGAAACATGGCAGAACATAGGAAATATGTGAAGGAGCTTAATTCTATGACAGGAAAAAAGACAAATATAATTGATCTTCAGTGTGACTCAACATATAAAATTGAAGGATAAAACACAGCTTACCAAAGAATATAACCTTTAAGAGAAACTTCCATGGCAGGGTTCATAGTGCTGTCCATAACTGCAACCATGGACCTGGAGAATCTCTGGTTAAGCTGTGTCAATCTATCGGTTGTCCGATTTCAGCTTGCAGTTCTGTGGCACAACATCTGAAAAGCAAGCAAGATATATATAGGAGAAATAAAATACATACAGCAAGTACAGCATATAAGAGAAAAAAAATCAGAGAAAAGGGCATTTCTTTACAAGCTTTATGAGAAACATCAAGAAGAAAAGAATTAATGCCCCCATCCAGTTTATACAACCCTTCCCATCTGTGTTTTGTATAGATTTTTCCCCAAAATCACATGCAAATCATGAAAGAAAGACTCCATTATGATTGTCATATCTAAAAACCACTAAAATCATACCCTGGATGCACGTGGTAACCATAGAAACATCAGGCTCATGTTGTGGTATAGGCCCTGTATAGGAAACACGGTACTAATTCAACTCCAATGGTAAACATATGGAAACACTGTCATATTCAAAATTCAACAACTTAACATTTCTGGGTGCTGATGATCAGACCTATATTTTTCCATGCACAACTAACCTTGATGTAAGTTTTTAAATGTAGAAAAACATAGGACCCGCGGCATTTTGTTGACATAAATTGGCAGGAAGCACATGTTATTGATTCTGCACCAAAAGAATCAGGTGCTACTTTCATTATTGAGTACTAATAGGTGAAGCCTCTAAATTTACTTCATTTGCATCAATAGAATTTTGTCTATATTTTTTTTAAATTACAGTTTGGATAAGCTCTCAAAAAATATTTTTACTAAAATTTTAATTTTCATTATTAACCAATTATGGACCACCAAAGCTGTATATACTCTATTATTTCTTCACCCATTTTTAGACTGGTTCACAGCTCTTCCGTATAATTAGTACCGTGTGTCCTATAACCAGATTTTAATTTTTTTGAAAAAGTTGCATTGTACTCATTGATATTAGAGTATAATTGTAAGAAAGACCTGGCCATGCTGGTGCATGAATAATAGTGCAATTGCATTTTATGTGATACTACTGTACATAGCAAAATTGCATCCGCATTACATGTTGAAGTGTTGTATTGTACTTATTAGTGCATTATTCTTGTTATTAAAAAAATTAGATTCCGACTTTGTATCTTCGTGTTATCTTTCTATAGCATGCATGCTACACAAAATAAACACAAACATGCTGACATCAGCAAGTATGACATCATAGGGTATCAAATTACATGACACCTAGTTTTTCCATCTCTCACTGGCTATAAGACAAGTTTTAAATGTTTTAAATTTCAAAATTGCATTTCTTTTCTTGCTGACATTCACAGAAATAAGATACAGTGCATCCCTGATCCCTATAATTCACACCAAACCAATAAGTGTGCCACATGACAGGTCAAAATGATAAGAGGTCATTGTCCTTCTGTGACTGACACACCCAATTAGGCATCCAGATGATGCTGACATTCTAAAACTATTTAAACTATCAACACAGGTGATTCATCACCCCCAAATCTTAATAAAAAGGTATAAAAGCCAAAGCAAAGTTCCATAAGTATTATAATACTGAAGAATTAAATAACTGAGTGATACTTTTTAGCATAAAACTATGGGAAAGGATAAGAAAGCAAAGAAAAGACAAAGTCATTTCTTCAAGCCTGGTAATGTTCCCCACAACAAGGGGAAAAAATGTACATCAACCCAAAAGACAAAGCCACTTGAGGTCTATTACATAAGGACAACAAGAGACAAATTTAAAAAAGCTATAAAAAGTTCATATAATGCTGACATTGAAGATGACGATGAAAAGCCCATGTACAAACTGCTGCGACCCAAGCCAAGAAGTAAGCTGGAGGTGGAGCAATATGTGGAAAACATTGCGATGCCAGGGTAAGTTCATGTTTCTATTCAATATTCAGACACTTATATAACTTATCACTGCATAAACTACTTGGTAAATTTAAGTAATAGAATTGAACTGCATATTAAAGTTGTCTAATGCATAAAACTATACAAATATTTACCCCAAACTTATAATAAGTTTAGAAAAAGTCTCAGAATCATTATGATGGCTACTTTCCACTACAGGTAGTCTTAAATTACTTACTTTTCAATATAAAGCTCAATAAAGTACATAAATTATTTAAAAAAAGAGAAATAAATCAAACCTTCAGTCACTCAATTCTAGTCAAAGGGGAGGTAATATACATTGATTTGGCATACCAAGTAGCAAGCTCTAATTTACAGCTAAATGATTCTGTACTATCACTTGATAGTATGTGCAGAGCAATGTTGCATTTATAAATAGATTTTGTTTCAAATCTGAAACTACATTTCTAGCATGAAACTTGTTTTATCTATTTATATCAACAGGTCTGGTAGAGAAAAACACATATCGATTGGTTCATCCAGAAAAAAAAAATGCTGAGATGTGGAATACTGTTTTTCAAGAGCACCAGTGCCTACACCCTGAATGTCAGGGGTTTCTGTCATGGGACTTGAAACATGAAGAGAAAAGAGGTCTGGTGTGGCGAGAGAGAGCAATATGTTCATCATGCCGTTACACTTCAAGAATGTTTGAACTGTACCAAGAAATGCCAAGGAAAGGTTGTGGAAGAAAAACTTCCTGTGTAAATAATGCGATACAGATAGGACTTTCACAGAATTCTGTTGGAAATGAAGGGTTTAGAACTATTCTTTTAAGTGCGAATGTCCCTGCTCCCTCAACAAAAGGGATGCAGAAAAGTTCCAATACTGTTTATCAGAAAATTGAATACAGCAACATGAGAAACATGGCAGAACATAGGAAATATGTGAAGGAGCTTAATTCTATGACAGGAAAAAAGACAAATATAATTGATCTTCAGTGTGACTCAACATATAAAATTGAAGGATAAAACACAGCTTACCAAAGAATATAACCTTTAAGAGAAACTTCCATGGCAGGGTTCATAGTGCTGTCCATAACTGCAACCATGGACCTGGAGAATCTCTGGTTAAGCTGTGTCAATCTATCGGTTGTCCGATTTCAGCTTGCAGTTCTGTGGCACAACATCTGAAAAGCAAGCAAGATATATATAGGAGAAATAAAATACATACAGCAAGTACAGCATATAAGAGAAAAAAAATCAGAGAAAAGGGCATTTCTTTACAAGCTTTATGAGAAACATCAAGAAGAAAAGAATTAATGCCCCCATCCAGTTTATACAACCCTTCCCATCTGTGTTTTGTATAGATTTTTCCCCAAAATCACATGCAAATCATGAAAGAAAGACTCCATTATGATTGTCATATCTAAAAACCACTAAAATCATACCCTGGATGCACGTGGTAACCATAGAAACATCAGGCTCATGTTGTGGTATAGGCCCTGTATAGGAAACACGGTACTAATTCAACTCCAATGGTAAACATATGGAAACACTGTCATATTCAAAATTCAACAACTTAACATTTCTGGGTGCTGATGATCAGACCTATATTTTTCCATGCACAACTAACCTTGATGTAAGTTTTTAAATGTAGAAAAACATAGGACCCGCGGCATTTTGTTGACATAAATTGGCAGGAAGCACATGTTATTGATTCTGCACCAAAAGAATCAGGTGCTACTTTCATTATTGAGTACTAATAGGTGAAGCCTCTAAATTTACTTCATTTGCATCAATAGAATTTTGTCTATATTTTTTTTAAATTACAGTTTGGATAAGCTCTCAAAAAATATTTTTACTAAAATTTTAATTTTCATTATTAACCAATTATGGACCACCAAAGCTGTATATACTCTATTATTTCTTCACCCATTTTTAGACTGGTTCACAGCTCTTCCGTATAATTAGTACCGTGTGTCCTATAACCAGATTTTAATTTTTTTGAAAAAGTTGCATTGTACTCATTGATATTAGAGTATAATTGTAAGAAAGACCTGGCCATGCTGGTGCATGAATAATAGTGCAATTGCATTTTATGTGATACTACTGTACATAGCAAAATTGCATCCGCATTACATGTTGAAGTGTTGTATTGTACTTATTAGTGCATTATTCTTGTTATTAAAAAAATTAGATTCCGACTTTGTATCTTCGTGTTATCTTTCTATAGCATGCATGCTACACAAAATAAACACAAACATGCTGACATCAGCAAGTATGACATCATAGGGTATCAAATTACATGACACCTAGTTTTTCCATCTCTCACTGGCTATAAGACAAGTTTTAAATGTTTTAAATTTCAAAATTGCATTTCTTTTCTTGCTGACATTCACAGAAATAAGATACAGTGCATCCCTGATCCCTATAATTCACACCAAACCAATAAGTGTGCCACATGACAGGTCAAAATGATAAGAGGTCATTGTCCTTCTGTGACTGACACACCCAATTAGGCATCCAGATGATGCTGACATTCTAAAACTATTTAAACTATCAACACAGGTGATTCATCACCCCCAAATCTTAATAAAAAGGTATAAAAGCCAAAGCAAAGTTCCATAAGTATTATAATACTGAAGAATTAAATAACTGAGTGATACTTTTTAGCATAAAACTATGGGAAAGGATAAGAAAGCAAAGAAAAGACAAAGTCATTTCTTCAAGCCTGGTAATGTTCCCCACAACAAGGGGAAAAAATGTACATCAACCCAAAAGACAAAGCCACTTGAGGTCTATTACATAAGGACAACAAGAGACAAATTTAAAAAAGCTATAAAAAGTTCATATAATGCTGACATTGAAGATGACGATGAAAAGCCCATGTACAAACTGCTGCGACCCAAGCCAAGAAGTAAGCTGGAGGTGGAGCAATATGTGGAAAACATTGCGATGCCAGGGTAAGTTCATGTTTCTATTCAATATTCAGACACTTATATAACTTATCACTGCATAAACTACTTGGTAAATTTAAGTAATAGAATTGAACTGCATATTAAAGTTGTCTAATGCATAAAACTATACAAATATTTACCCCAAACTTATAATAAGTTTAGAAAAAGTCTCAGAATCATTATGATGGCTACTTTCCACTACAGGTAGTCTTAAATTACTTACTTTTCAATATAAAGCTCAATAAAGTACATAAATTATTTAAAAAAAGAGAAATAAATCAAACCTTCAGTCACTCAATTCTAGTCAAAGGGGAGGTAATATACATTGATTTGGCATACCAAGTAGCAAGCTCTAATTTACAGCTAAATGATTCTGTACTATCACTTGATAGTATGTGCAGAGCAATGTTGCATTTATAAATAGATTTTGTTTCAAATCTGAAACTACATTTCTAGCATGAAACTTGTTTTATCTATTTATATCAACAGGTCTGGTGAGAAAAACACATATCGATTGGTTCATCCAGAAAAAAAAATGCTGAGATGTGGAATACTGTTTTTCAAGAGCACCAGTGCCTACACCCTGAATGTCAGGGGTTTCTGTCATGGGACTTGAAACATGAAGAGAAAAGAGGTCTGGTGTGGCGAGAGAGAGCAATATGTTCATCATGCCGTTACACTTCAAGAATGTTTGAACTGTACCAAGAAATGCCAAGGAAAGGTTGTGGAAGAAAAACTTCCTGTGTAAATAATGCGATACAGATAGGACTTTCACAGAATTCTGTTGGAAATGAAGGGTTTAGAACTATTCTTTTAAGTGCGAATGTCCCTGCTCCCTCAACAAAAGGGATGCAGAAAAGTTCCAATACTGTTTATCAGAAAATTGAATACAGCAACATGAGAAACATGGCAGAACATAGGAAATATGTGAAGGAGCTTAATTCTATGACAGGAAAAAAGACAAATATAATTGATCTTCAGTGTGACTCAACATATAAAATTGAAGGATAAAACACAGCTTACCAAAGAATATAACCTTTAAGAGAAACTTCCATGGCAGGGTTCATAGTGCTGTCCATAACTGCAACCATGGACCTGGAGAATCTCTGGTTAAGCTGTGTCAATCTATCGGTTGTCCGATTTCAGCTTGCAGTTCTGTGGCACAACATCTGAAAAGCAAGCAAGATATATATAGGAGAAATAAAATACATACAGCAAGTACAGCATATAAGAGAAAAAAAATCAGAGAAAAGGGCATTTCTTTACAAGCTTTATGAGAAACATCAAGAAGAAAAGAATTAATGCCCCCATCCAGTTTATACAACCCTTCCCATCTGTGTTTTGTATAGATTTTTCCCCAAAATCACATGCAAATCATGAAAGAAAGACTCCATTATGATTGTCATATCTAAAAACCACTAAAATCATACCCTGGATGCACGTGGTAACCATAGAAACATCAGGCTCATGTTGTGGTATAGGCCCTGTATAGGAAACACGGTACTAATTCAACTCCAATGGTAAACATATGGAAACACTGTCATATTCAAAATTCAACAACTTAACATTTCTGGGTGCTGATGATCAGACCTATATTTTTCCATGCACAACTAACCTTGATGTAAGTTTTTAAATGTAGAAAAACATAGGACCCGCGGCATTTTGTTGACATAAATTGGCAGGAAGCACATGTTATTGATTCTGCACCAAAAGAATCAGGTGCTACTTTCATTATTGAGTACTAATAGGTGAAGCCTCTAAATTTACTTCATTTGCATCAATAGAATTTTGTCTATATTTTTTTTAAATTACAGTTTGGATAAGCTCTCAAAAATATTTTTACTAAAATTTTAATTTTCATTATTAACCAATTATGGACCACCAAAGCTGTATATACTCTATTATTTCTTCACCCATTTTTAGACTGGTTCACAGCTCTTCCGTATAATTAGTACCGTGTGTCCTATAACCAGATTTTAATTTTTTTGAAAAAGTTGCATTGTACTCATTGATATTAGAGTATAATTGTAAGAAAGACCTGGCCATGCTGGTGCATGAATAATAGTGCAATTGCATTTTATGTGATACTACTGTACATAGCAAAATTGCATCCGCATTACATGTTGAAGTGTTGTATTGTACTTATTAGTGCATTATTCTTGTTATTAAAAAAATTAGATTCCGACTTTGTATCTTCGTGTTATCTTTCTATAGCATGCATGCTACACAAAATAAACACAAACATGCTGACATCAGCAAGTATGACATCATAGGGTATCAAATTACATGACACCTAGTTTTTCCATCTCTCTCACTGGCTATAAGACAAGTTTTAAATGTTTTAAATTTCAAAATTGCATTTCTTTTCTTGCTGACATTCACAGAAATAAGATACAGTGCATCCCTGATCCCTATAATTCACACCAAACCAATAAGTGTGCCACATGACAGGTCAAAATGATAAGAGGTCATTGTCCTTCTGTGACTGACACACCCAATTAGGCATCCAGATGATGCTGACATTCTAAAACTATTTAAACTATCAACACAGGTGATTCATCACCCCCAAATCTTAATAAAAAGGTATAAAAGCCAAAGCAAAGTTCCATAAGTATTATAATACTGAAGAATTAAATAACTGAGTGATACTTTTTAGCATAAAACTATGGGAAAGGATAAGAAAGCAAAGAAAAGACAAAGTCATTTCTTCAAGCCTGGTAATGTTCCCCACAACAAGGGGAAAAAATGTACATCAACCCAAAAGACAAAGCCACTTGAGGTCTATTACATAAGGACAACAAGAGACAAATTTAAAAAAGCTATAAAAAGTTCATATAATGCTGACATTGAAGATGACGATGAAAAGCCCATGTACAAACTGCTGCGACCCAAGCCAAGAAGTAAGCTGGAGGTGGAGCAATATGTGGAAAACATTGCGATGCCAGGGTAAGTTCATGTTTCTATTCAATATTCAGACACTTATATAACTTATCACTGCATAAACTACTTGGTAAATTTAAGTAATAGAATTGAACTGCATATTAAAGTTGTCTAATGCATAAAACTATACAAATATTTACCCCAAACTTATAATAAGTTTAGAAAAAGTCTCAGAATCATTATGATGGCTACTTTCCACTACAGGTAGTCTTAAATTACTTACTTTTCAATATAAAGCTCAATAAAGTACATAAATTATTTAAAAAAAGAGAAATAAATCAAACCTTCAGTCACTCAATTCTAGTCAAAGGGGAGGTAATATACATTGATTTGGCATACCAAGTAGCAAGCTCTAATTTACAGCTAAATGATTCTGTACTATCACTTGATAGTATGTGCAGAGCAATGTTGCATTTATAAATAGATTTTGTTTCAAATCTGAAACTACATTTCTAGCATGAAACTTGTTTTATCTATTTATATCAACAGGTCTGGTGAGAAAAACACATATCGATTGGTTCATCCAGAAAAAAAAATGCTGAGATGTGGAATACTGTTTTTCAAGAGCACCAGTGCCTACACCCTGAATGTCAGGGGTTTCTGTCATGGGACTTGAAACATGAAGAGAAAAGAGGTCTGGTGTGGCGAGAGAGAGCAATATGTTCATCATGCCGTTACACTTCAAGAATGTTTGAACTGTACCAAGAAATGCCAAGGAAAGGTTGTGGAAGAAAAACTTCCTGTGTA
This sequence comes from Unio delphinus, assembly GCA_029339505.1. Classification (NCBI taxonomy): domain Eukaryota; kingdom Metazoa; phylum Mollusca; class Bivalvia; order Unionida; family Unionidae; genus Unio; species Unio delphinus. The sequence continues at coordinate 12,017 of JAQISU010001251.1, read as the reverse complement.
AATAATGCGATACAGATAGGACTTTCACAGAATTCTGTTGGAAATGAAGGGTTTAGAACTATTCTTTTAAGTGCGAATGTCCCTGCTCCCTCAACAAAAGGGATGCAGAAAAGTTCCAATACTGTTTATCAGAAAATTGAATACAGCAACATGAGAAACATGGCAGAACATAGGAAATATGTGAAGGAGCTTAATTCTATGACAGGAAAAAAGACAAATATAATTGATCTTCAGTGTGACTCAACATATAAAATTGAAGGATAAAACACAGCTTACCAAAGAATATAACCTTTAAGAGAAACTTCCATGGCAGGGTTCATAGTGCTGTCCATAACTGCAACCATGGACCTGGAGAATCTCTGGTTAAGCTGTGTCAATCTATCGGTTGTCCGATTTCAGCTTGCAGTTCTGTGGCACAACATCTGAAAAGCAAGCAAGATATATATAGGAGAAATAAAATACATACAGCAAGTACAGCATATAAGAGAAAAAAAATCAGAGAAAAGGGCATTTCTTTACAAGCTTTATGAGAAACATCAAGAAGAAAAGAATTAATGCCCCCATCCAGTTTATACAACCCTTCCCATCTGTGTTTTGTATAGATTTTTCCCCAAAATCACATGCAAATCATGAAAGAAAGACTCCATTATGATTGTCATATCTAAAAACCACTAAAATCATACCCTGGATGCACGTGGTAACCATAGAAACATCAGGCTCATGTTGTGGTATAGGCCCTGTATAGGAAACACGGTACTAATTCAACTCCAATGGTAAACATATGGAAACACTGTCATATTCAAAATTCAACAACTTAACATTTCTGGGTGCTGATGATCAGACCTATATTTTTCCATGCACAACTAACCTTGATGTAAGTTTTTAAATGTAGAAAAACATAGGACCCGCGGCATTTTGTTGACATAAATTGGCAGGAAGCACATGTTATTGATTCTGCACCAAAAGAATCAGGTGCTACTTTCATTATTGAGTACTAATAGGTGAAGCCTCTAAATTTACTTCATTTGCATCAATAGAATTTTGTCTATATTTTTTTTAAATTACAGTTTGGATAAGCTCTCAAAAAATATTTTTACTAAAATTTTAATTTTCATTATTAACCAATTATGGACCACCAAAGCTGTATATACTCTATTATTTCTTCACCCATTTTTAGACTGGTTCACAGCTCTTCCGTATAATTAGTACCGTGTGTCCTATAACCAGATTTTAATTTTTTTGAAAAAGTTGCATTGTACTCATTGATATTAGAGTATAATTGTAAGAAAGACCTGGCCATGCTGGTGCATGAATAATAGTGCAATTGCATTTTATGTGATACTACTGTACATAGCAAAATTGCATCCGCATTACATGTTGAAGTGTTGTATTGTACTTATTAGTGCATTATTCTTGTTATTAAAAAAATTAGATTCCGACTTTGTATCTTCGTGTTATCTTTCTATAGCATGCATGCTACACAAAATAAACACAAACATGCTGACATCAGCAAGTATGACATCATAGGGTATCAAATTACATGACACCTAGTTTTTCCATCTCTCACTGGCTATAAGACAAGTTTTAAATGTTTTAAATTTCAAAATTGCATTTCTTTTCTTGCTGACATTCACAGAAATAAGATACAGTGCATCCCTGATCCCTATAATTCACACCAAACCAATAAGTGTGCCACATGACAGGTCAAAATGATAAGAGGTCATTGTCCTTCTGTGACTGACACACCCAATTAGGCATCCAGATGATGCTGACATTCTAAAACTATTTAAACTATCAACACAGGTGATTCATCACCCCCAAATCTTAATAAAAAGGTATAAAAGCCAAAGCAAAGTTCCATAAGTATTATAATACTGAAGAATTAAATAACTGAGTGATACTTTTTAGCATAAAACTATGGGAAAGGATAAGAAAGCAAAGAAAAGACAAAGTCATTTCTTCAAGCCTGGTAATGTTCCCCACAACAAGGGGAAAAAATGTACATCAACCCAAAAGACAAAGCCACTTGAGGTCTATTACATAAGGACAACAAGAGACAAATTTAAAAAAGCTATAAAAAGTTCATATAATGCTGACATTGAAGATGACGATGAAAAGCCCATGTACAAACTGCTGCGACCCAAGCCAAGAAGTAAGCTGGAGGTGGAGCAATATGTGGAAAACATTGCGATGCCAGGGTAAGTTCATGTTTCTATTCAATATTCAGACACTTATATAACTTATCACTGCATAAACTACTTGGTAAATTTAAGTAATAGAATTGAACTGCATATTAAAGTTGTCTAATGCATAAAACTATACAAATATTTACCCCAAACTTATAATAAGTTTAGAAAAAGTCTCAGAATCATTATGATGGCTACTTTCCACTACAGGTAGTCTTAAATTACTTACTTTTCAATATAAAGCTCAATAAAGTACATAAATTATTTAAAAAAAGAGAAATAAATCAAACCTTCAGTCACTCAATTCTAGTCAAAGGGGAGGTAATATACATTGATTTGGCATACCAAGTAGCAAGCTCTAATTTACAGCTAAATGATTCTGTACTATCACTTGATAGTATGTGCAGAGCAATGTTGCATTTATAAATAGATTTTGTTTCAAATCTGAAACTACATTTCTAGCATGAAACTTGTTTTATCTATTTATATCAACAGGTCTGGTGAGAAAAACACATATCGATTGGTTCATCCAGAAAAAAAAATGCTGAGATGTGGAATACTGTTTTTCAAGAGCACCAGTGCCTACACCCTGAATGTCAGGGGTTTCTGTCATGGGACTTGAAACATGAAGAGAAAAGAGGTCTGGTGTGGCGACGAGAGAGAGCAATATGTTCATCATGCCGTTACACTTCAAGAATGTTTGAACTGTACCAAGAAATGCCAAGGAAAGGTTGTGGAAGAAAAACTTCCTGTGTAAATAATGCGATACAGATAGGACTTTCACAGAATTCTGTTGGAAATGAAGGGTTTAGAACTATTCTTTTAAGTGCGAATGTCCCTGCTCCCTCAACAAAAGGGATGCAGAAAAGTTCCAATACTGTTTATCAGAAAATTGAATACAGCAACATGAGAAACATGGCAGAACATAGGAAATATGTGAAGGAGCTTAATTCTATGACAGGAAAAAAGACAAATATAATTGATCTTCAGTGTGACTCAACATATAAAATTGAAGGATAAAACACAGCTTACCAAAGAATATAACCTTTAAGAGAAACTTCCATGGCAGGGTTCATAGTGCTGTCCATAACTGCAACCATGGACCTGGAGAATCTCTGGTTAAGCTGTGTCAATCTATCGGTTGTCCGATTTCAGCTTGCAGTTCTGTGGCACAACATCTGAAAAGCAAGCAAGATATATATAGGAGAAATAAAATACATACAGCAAGTACAGCATATAAGAGAAAAAAAATCAGAGAAAAGGGCATTTCTTTACAAGCTTTATGAGAAACATCAAGAAGAAAAGAATTAATGCCCCCATCCAGTTTATACAACCCTTCCCATCTGTGTTTTGTATAGATTTTTCCCCAAAATCACATGCAAATCATGAAAGAAAGACTCCATTATGATTGTCATATCTAAAAACCACTAAAATCATACCCTGGATGCACGTGGTAACCATAGAAACATCAGGCTCATGTTGTGGTATAGGCCCTGTATAGGAAACACGGTACTAATTCAACTCCAATGGTAAACATATGGAAACACTGTCATATTCAAAATTCAACAACTTAACATTTCTGGGTGCTGATGATCAGACCTATATTTTTCCATGCACAACTAACCTTGATGTAAGTTTTTAAATGTAGAAAAACATAGGACCCGCGGCATTTTGTTGACATAAATTGGCAGGAAGCACATGTTATTGATTCTGCACCAAAAGAATCAGGTGCTACTTTCATTATTGAGTACTAATAGGTGAAGCCTCTAAATTTACTTCATTTGCATCAATAGAATTTTGTCTATATTTTTTTTAAATTACAGTTTGGATAAGCTCTCAAAAAATATTTTTACTAAAATTTTAATTTTCATTATTAACCAATTATGGACCACCAAAGCTGTATATACTCTATTATTTCTTCACCCATTTTTAGACTGGTTCACAGCTCTTCCGTATAATTAGTACCGTGTGTCCTATAACCAGATTTTAATTTTTTTGAAAAAGTTGCATTGTACTCATTGATATTAGAGTATAATTGTAAGAAAGACCTGGCCATGCTGGTGCATGAATAATAGTGCAATTGCATTTTATGTGATACTACTGTACATAGCAAAATTGCATCCGCATTACATGTTGAAGTGTTGTATTGTACTTATTAGTGCATTATTCTTGTTATTAAAAAAATTAGATTCCGACTTTGTATCTTCGTGTTATCTTTCTATAGCATGCATGCTACACAAAATAAACACAAACATGCTGACATCAGCAAGTATGACATCATAGGGTATCAAATTACATGACACCTAGTTTTTCCATCTCTCACTGGCTATAAGACAAGTTTTAAATGTTTTAAATTTCAAAATTGCATTTCTTTTCTTGCTGACATTCACAGAAATAAGATACAGTGCATCCCTGATCCCTATAATTCACACCAAACCAATAAGTGTGCCACATGACAGGTCAAAATGATAAGAGGTCATTGTCCTTCTGTGACTGACACACCCAATTAGGCATCCAGATGATGCTGACATTCTAAAACTATTTAAACTATCAACACAGGTGATTCATCACCCCCAAATCTTAATAAAAAGGTATAAAAGCCAAAGCAAAGTTCCATAAGTATTATAATACTGAAGAATTAAATAACTGAGTGATACTTTTTAGCATAAAACTATGGGAAAGGATAAGAAAGCAAAGAAAAGACAAAGTCATTTCTTCAAGCCTGGTAATGTTCCCCACAACAAGGGGAAAAAATGTACATCAACCCAAAAGACAAAGCCACTTGAGGTCTATTACATAAGGACAACAAGAGACAAATTTAAAAAAGCTATAAAAAGTTCATATAATGCTGACATTGAAGATGACGATGAAAAGCCCATGTACAAACTGCTGCGACCCAAGCCAAGAAGTAAGCTGGAGGTTGGAGCAATATGTGGAAAACATTGCGATGCCAGGGTAAGTTCATGTTTCTATTCAATATTCAGACACTTATATAACTTATCACTGCATAAACTACTTGGTAAATTTAAGTAATAGAATTGAACTGCATATTAAAGTTGTCTAATGCATAAAACTATACAAATATTTACCCCAAACTTATAATAAGTTTAGAAAAAGTCTCAGAATCATTATGATGGCTACTTTCCACTACAGGTAGTCTTAAATTACTTACTTTTCAATATAAAGCTCAATAAAGTACATAAATTATTTAAAAAAAGAGAAATAAATCAAACCTTCAGTCACTCAATTCTAGTCAAAGGGGAGGTAATATACATTGATTTGGCATACCAAGTAGCAAGCTCTAATTTACAGCTAAATGATTCTGTACTATCACTTGATAGTATGTGCAGAGCAATGTTGCATTTATAAATAGATTTTGTTTCAAATCTGAAACTACATTTCTAGCATGAAACTTGTTTTATCTATTTATATCAACAGGTCTGGTGAGAAAAACACATATCGATTGGTTCATCCAGAAAAAAAAAATGCTGAGATGTGGAATACTGTTTTTCAAGAGCACCAGTGCCTACACCCTGAATGTCAGGGGTTTCTGTCATGGGACTTGAAACATGAAGAGAAAAGAGGTCTGGTGTGGCGAGAGAGAGCAATATGTTCATCATGCCGTTACACTTCAAGAATGTTTGAACTGTACCAAGAAATGCCAAGGAAAGGTTGTGGAAGAAAAACTTCCTGTGTAAATAATGCGATACAGATAGGACTTTCACAGAATTCTGTTGGAAATGAAGGGTTTAGAACTATTCTTTTAAGTGCGAATGTCCCTGCTCCCTCAACAAAAGGGATGCAGAAAAGTTCCAATACTGTTTATCAGAAAATTGAATACAGCAACATGAGAAACATGGCAGAACATAGGAAATATGTGAAGGAGCTTAATTCTATGACAGGAAAAAAGACAAATATAATTGATCTTCAGTGTGACTCAACATATAAAATTGAAGGATAAAACACAGCTTACCAAAGAATATAACCTTTAAGAGAAACTTCCATGGCAGGGTTCGATAGTGCTGTCCATAACTGCAACCATGGACCTGGAGAATCTCTGGTTAAGCTGTGTCAATCTATCGGTTGTCCGATTTCAGCTTGCAGTTCTGTGGCACAACATCTGAAAAGCAAGCAAGATATATATAGGAGAAATAAAATACATACAGCAAGTACAGCATATAAGAGAAAAAAAATCAGAGAAAAGGGCATTTCTTTACAAGCTTTATGAGAAACATCAAGAAGAAAAGAATTAATGCCCCCATCCAGTTTATACAACCCTTCCCATCTGTGTTTTGTATAGATTTTTCCCCAAAATCACATGCAAATCATGAAAGAAAGACTCCATTATGATTGTCATATCTAAAAACCACTAAAATCATACCCTGGATGCACGTGGTAACCATAGAAACATCAGGCTCATGTTGTGGTATAGGCCCTGTATAGGAAACACGGTACTAATTCAACTCCAATGGTAAACATATGGAAACACTGTCATATTCAAAATTCAACAACTTAACATTTCTGGGTGCTGATGATCAGACCTATATTTTTCCATGCACAACTAACCTTGATGTAAGTTTTTAAATGTAGAAAAACATAGGACCCGCGGCATTTTGTTGACATAAATTGGCAGGAAGCACATGTTATTGATTCTGCACCAAAAGAATCAGGTGCTACTTTCATTATTGAGTACTAATAGGTGAAGCCTCTAAATTTACTTCATTTGCATCAATAGAATTTTGTCTATATTTTTTTTAAATTACAGTTTGGATAAGCTCTCAAAAAATATTTTTACTAAAATTTTAATTTTCATTATTAACCAATTATGGACCACCAAAGCTGTATATACTCTATTATTTCTTCACCCATTTTTAGACTGGTTCACAGCTCTTCCGTATAATTAGTACCGTGTGTCCTATAACCAGATTTTAATTTTTTTGAAAAAGTTGCATTGTACTCATTGATATTAGAGTATAATTGTAAGAAAGACCTGGCCATGCTGGTGCATGAATAATAGTGCAATTGCATTTTATGTGATACTACTGTACATAGCAAAATTGCATCCGCATTACATGTTGAAGTGTTGTATTGTACTTATTAGTGCATTATTCTTGTTATTAAAAAAATTAGATTCCGACTTTGTATCTTCGTGTTATCTTTCTATAGCATGCATGCTACACAAAATAAACACAAACATGCTGACATCAGCAAGTATGACATCATAGGGTATCAAATTACATGACACCTAGTTTTTCCATCTCTCACTGGCTATAAGACAAGTTTTAAATGTTTTAAATTTCAAAATTGCATTTCTTTTCTTGCTGACATTCACAGAAATAAGATACAGTGCATCCCTGATCCCTATAATTCACACCAAACCAATAAGTGTGCCACATGACAGGTCAAAATGATAAGAGGTCATTGTCCTTCTGTGACTGACACACCCAATTAGGCATCCAGATGATGCTGACATTCTAAAACTATTTAAACTATCAACACAGGTGATTCATCACCCCCAAATCTTAATAAAAAGGTATAAAAGCCAAAGCAAAGTTCCATAAGTATTATAATACTGAAGAATTAAATAACTGAGTGATACTTTTTAGCATAAAACTATGGGAAAGGATAAGAAAGCAAAGAAAAGACAAAGTCATTTCTTCAAGCCTGGTAATGTTCCCCACAACAAGGGGAAAAAATGTACATCAACCCAAAAGACAAAGCCACTTGAGGTCTATTACATAAGGACAACAAGAGACAAATTTAAAAAAGCTATAAAAAGTTCATATAATGCTGACATTGAAGATGACGATGAAAAGCCCATGTACAAACTGCTGCGACCCAAGCCAAGAAGTAAGCTGGAGGTGGAGCAATATGTGGAAAACATTGCGATGCCAGGGTAAGTTCATGTTTCTATTCAATATTCAGACACTTATATAACTTATCACTGCATAAACTACTTGGTAAATTTAAGTAATAGAATTGAACTGCATATTAAAGTTGTCTAATGCATAAAACTATACAAATATTTACCCCAAACTTATAATAAGTTTAGAAAAAGTCTCAGAATCATTATGATGGCTACTTTCCACTACAGGTAGTCTTAAATTACTTACTTTTCAATATAAAGCTCAATAAAGTACATAAATTATTTAAAAAAAGAGAAATAAATCAAACCTTCAGTCACTCAATTCTAGTCAAAGGGGAGGTAATATACATTGATTTGGCATACCAAGTAGCAAGCTCTAATTTACAGCTAAATGATTCTGTACTATCACTTGATAGTATGTGCAGAGCAATGTTGCATTTATAAATAGATTTTGTTTCAAATCTGAAACTACATTTCTAGCATGAAACTTGTTTTATCTATTTATATCAACAGGTCTGGTGAGAAAAACACATATCGATTGGTTCATCCAGAAAAAAAAATGCTGAGATGTGGAATACTGTTTTTCAAGAGCACCAGTGCCTACACCCTGAATGTCAGGGGTTTCTGTCATGGGACTTGAAACATGAAGAGAAAAGAGGTCTGGTGTGGCGAGAGAGAGCAATATGTTCATCATGCCGTTACACTTCAAGAATGTTTGAACTGTACCAAGAAATGCCAAGGAAAGGTTGTGGAAGAAAAACTTCCTGTGTAAATAATGCGATACAGATAGGACTTTCACAGAATTCTGTTGGAAATGAAGGGTTTAGAACTATTCTTTTAAGTGCGAATGTCCCTGCTCCCTCAACAAAAGGGATGCAGAAAAGTTCCAATACTGTTTATCAGAAAATTGAATACAGCAACATGAGAAACATGGCAGAACATAGGAAATATGTGAAGGAGCTTAATTCTATGACAGGAAAAAAGACAAATATAATTGATCTTCAGTGTGACTCAACATATAAAATTGAAGGATAAAACACAGCTTACCAAAGAATATAACCTTTAAGAGAAACTTCCATGGCAGGGTTCATAGTGCTGTCCATAACTGCAACCATGGACCTGGAGAATCTCTGGTTAAGCTGTGTCAATCTATCGGTTGTCCGATTTCAGCTTGCAGTTCTGTGGCACAACATCTGAAAAGCAAGCAAGATATATATAGGAGAAATAAAATACATACAGCAAGTACAGCATATAAGAGAAAAAAAATCAGAGAAAAGGGCATTTCTTTACAAGCTTTATGAGAAACATCAAGAAGAAAAGAATTAATGCCCCCATCCAGTTTATACAACCCTTCCCATCTGTGTTTTGTATAGATTTTTCCCCAAAATCACATGCAAATCATGAAAGAAAGACTCCATTATGATTGTCATATCTAAAAACCACTAAAATCATACCCTGGATGCACGTGGTAACCATAGAAACATCAGGCTCATGTTGTGGTATAGGCCCTGTATAGGAAACACGGTACTAATTCAACTCCAATGGTAAACATATGGAAACACTGTCATATTCAAAATTCAACAACTTAACATTTCTGGGTGCTGATGATCAGACCTATATTTTTCCATGCACAACTAACCTTGATGTAAGTTTTTAAATGTAGAAAAACATAGGACCCGCGGCATTTTGTTGACATAAATTGGCAGGAAGCACATGTTATTGATTCTGCACCAAAAGAATCAGGTGCTACTTCATTATTGAGTACTAATAGGTGAAGCCTCTAAATTTACTTCATTTGCATCAATAGAATTTTGTCTATATTTTTTTTAAATTACAGTTTGGATAAGCTCTCAAAAAATATTTTTACTAAAAATTTTAATTTTCATTATTAACCAATTATGGACCACCAAGCTGTATATACTCTATTATTTCTTCACCCATTTTTAGACTGGTTCACAGCTCTTCCGTATAATTAGTACCGTGTGTCCTATAACCAGATTTTAATTTTTTGAAAAAGTTGCATTGTACTCATTGATATTAGAGTATAATTGTAAGAAAGACCTGGCCATGCTGGTGCATGAATAATAGTGCAATTGCATTTTATGTGATACTACTGTACATAGCAAAATTGCATCCGCATTACATGTTGAAGTGTTGTATTGTACTTATTAGTGCATTATTCTTGTTATTAAAAAAATTAGATTCCGACTTTGTATCTTCGTGTTATCTTTCTATAGCATGCATGCTACACAAAATAAACACAAACATGCTGACATCAGCAAGTATGACATCATAGGGTATCAAATTACATGACACCTAGTTTTTCCATCTCTCACTGGCTATAAGACAAGTTTTAAATGTTTTAAATTTCAAAATTGCATTTCTTTTCTTGCTGACATTCACAGAAATAAGATACAGTGCATCCCTGATCCCTATAATTCACCACCAACCAATAAGTGTGCCACATGACAGGTCAAAATGATAAGAGGTCATTGTCCTTCTGTGACTGACACACCCAATTAGGCATCCAGATGATGCTGACATTCTAAAACTATTTAAACTATCAACACAGGTGATTCATCACCCCCAAATCTTAATAAAAAGGTATAAAAGCCAAAGCAAAGTTCCATAAGTATTATAATACTGAAGAATTAAATAACTGAGTGATACTTTTTAGCATAAAACTATGGGAAAGGATAAGAAAGCAAAGAAAAGACAAAGTCATTTCTTCAAGCCTGGTAATGTTCCCCACAACAAGGGGAAAAAATGTACATCAACCCAAAAGACAAAGCCACTTGAGGTCTATTACATAAGGACAACAAGAGACAAATTTAAAAAAGCTATAAAAAGTTCATATAATGCTGACATTGAAGATGACGATGAAAAGCCATGTACAAACTGCTGCGACCCAAGCCAAGAAGTAAGCTGGAGGTGGAGCAATATGTGGAAAACATTGCGATGCCAGGGTAAGTTCATGTTTCTATTCAATATTCAGACACTTATATAACTTATCACTGCATAAACTACTTGGTAAATTTAAGTAATAGAATTGAACTGCATATTAAAGTTGTCTAATGCATAAAACTATACAAATATTTACCCCAAACTTATAATAAGTTTAGAAAAAGTCTCAGAATCATTATGATGGCTACTTTCCACTACAGGTAGTCTTAAATTACTTACTTTTCAATATAAAGCTCAATAAAGTACATAAATTATTTAAAAAAAGAGAAATAAATCAAACCTTCAGTCACTCAATTCTAGTCAAAGGGGAGGTAATATACATTGATTTGGCATACCAAGTAGCAAGCTCTAATTTACAGCTAAATGATTCTGTACTATCACTTGATAGTATGTGCAGAGCAATGTTGCATTTATAAATAGATTTTGTTTCAAATCTGAAACTACATTTCTAGCATGAAACTTGTTTTATCTATTTATATCAACAGGTCTGGTGAGAAAAACACATATCGATTGGTTCATCCAGAAAAAAAAATGCTGAGATGTGGAATACTGTTTTTCAAGAGCACCAGTGCCTACACCCTGAATGTCAGGGGTTTTCTGTCATGGGACTTGAAACATGAAGAGAAAAGAGGTCTGGTGTGGCGAGAGAGAGCAATATGTTCATCATGCCGTTACACTTCAAGAATGTTTGAACTGTACCAAGAAATGCCAAGGAAAGGTTGTGGAAGAAAAACTTCCTGTGTAAATAATGCGATACAGATAGGACTTTCACAGAATTCTGTTGGAAATGAAGGGTTTAGAACTATTCTTTTAAGTGCGAATGTCCCTGCTCCCTCAACAAAAGGGATGCAGAAAAGTTCCAATACTGTTTATCAGAAAATTGAATACAGCAACATGAGAAACATGGCAGAACATAGGAAATATGTGAAGGAGCTTAATTCTATGACAGGAAAAAAGACAAATATAATTGATCTTCAGTGTGACTCAACATATAAAATTGA